>SJYV01038783.1:0-27516 GCA_006410875.1 Neotragus pygmaeus | reverse complement strand
GAGCTTTAAGCCAACTTTTTCACTCTCCTCTTTCACTTTCATCAAGAGGCTCTTTAGTTCTTCTTCACTTTCTGCCATGAGGGTGACGTCATCTGCATATCTGAGCTTATTGATATTTCTCCCGGCAGTCTTGATTCCAGCTTGTGCTTCAACCAGCCTGGTATCACAGGCTACCAACTGCTCCCCAGGGCCTTGGGGATGAGAAGTAGGGCTGCCCAGCGGGTAGGGCCTTCGCTGAGCCCTCTGCCCCCACCGGTATCTGCCCCCCGCCCCAGCACTAACAGCAGGAGATCTGCTCTTCTCCCGTAGGGAGGGTGGGGCGCCGGCCTGTCCTCCGTCCAGGCTGGCCTGGAATGGGCGAGGGGCCTCTCCAGCCTCAGGCCCTCCGTGACTGGGCTCTGGAAGGCGGCCTGTGGAGCTCCTGACTTGGAGGAGCCTTTCTTTGCCTGGCTCTTTGGTGAATCACTGTCAGGTTTGTGTTCAAAAACTTGGTTGGGCCAAAGCATCAGTGGGGCAGAAGCATGGCATGCTCCAGCTCTGCGGGTCTCCCTCTCCANAGGCGGCCTGTGGAGCTCCTGACTTGGAGGAGCCTTTCTTTGCCTGGCTCTTTGGTGAATCACTGTCAGGTTTGTGTTCAAAAACTTGGTTGGGCCAAAGCATCAGTGGGGCAGAAGCATGGCATGCTCCAGCTCTGCGGGTCTCCCTCTCCAGAGTCTGTGCCCTCAGCCCAGCTGGCCCTCGTTCCCGTAACACCGCCTGGAGGTGTCACCCGACCCGGGGCCGGGAGTTCCTCCTGTTCCCACCTCCATCCCTGAGAGGTGTCGCTGACCCTTTGCCCTGAGCGCAGCAGGGCGTGAGGCCCTGAAAAGGCCTGCAGGGAAGAGCTGTCTCTCTCTGCCATGCGACCCGGGGTGGGGGGTGGGGGGTCCGGAGGTGTGTCTCACTTCCTTTAGGGAACAGCTGGGGAGATGCTGACACAAAGGAAGCGGGCTTTGATTCAGACCAGGGAGTCACTGGCTTGGCCCCTGGGGGGTGGGGGAGGATGGTGGTGGAGAGAACGGCCACTCCAAAACAGAGATCTCCCCTGTACAGAGACCTCCCCAGGCAGAGACCTCCCCAGGCAGAGACCTCTCTAGGCAGAGACCTCCCCAGGCAGAGACCTCTCTAGGCAGAGACCTCCCCAGGACAGAGATCTCCCCAGGACAGAGACCTCCCCAGGCAGAGACCTCTCTAGGCAGAGACCTCCCCAGGACAGAGACCTCCCCAGGCAGAGACCTCCCCAGAACAGAGATATCCCCAGGACAGAGACCTCCCCAGGCAGAGACCTCTCTAGACAGAGACCTCCCTAGGCAGAGACCTCCCCAGGCAGAGATCTCCCTGGGTTGCAGAACACAGCTGGCAGGGTAGTTCCCAGGGACAGTGGGATGAAGACTAGAATTATACTGTCTATTTTCAGCAAGTCTCTTAGCAACCTCAGTGACTTTCAGGAAAATTCAGATCCCGGTATTAGCCCTGCTGGCACCAGTCCTCCTTCTTGCCTCCTTGAATCTCACGCTTGTACCTCGTCTCTGGAATTCTCCATTTCTTCTTCTGGGCTTTATTTACTCTGACTAATGTTTCGCTTGCAGGGTGTCCTCCACATCTTTATGAACAGGGAGGTGGGCAGGATGAAGAGCAACCTCCCAAGGCAGCAGTGTCCCCAAGTGTCAGTGAAGACCCAGGGCCAGCCCTTGCAGGGTCTTCGTGGAGGAGCGGCTGCAGGGCCCTGGAGGAAGGTCTCTGCCTCCACCCGCCTCTCAGAGCAGCCCTTCTGAACCAGGTCTCATAGACATGCCCCTGGGAGGGCAAGACTTCTCGAGAATAACCTTTTGTTGGATCCATCTGAACAGTCCTCCCATGACCTCTTGTCTGTCTCTGAGTCTGTGCTCATGGTCAGGACTTTCTGGGTGAGGGATACTCAGCAAAGACTTTGTATAAACAATCATTCATGCGAGAGGAGGCCGAAGATGGTGCAGTGGTACCAAGGATGGATGCTGCAAGGCCCTGAGATGGAATGCCGTGGCACGCACCCAACCCCAAGTGGTGGGTGGTGAGCTCTGGGGGCTGGAGAGCTCGGGCTCCAGACACTGACTCAGTTTCCCCATGAAGGGCCTCGCCAGCAGCAAGTAGCAGTAGTTTCTTTTCCTCCACAGCCGTGTCTGTCTGGACTGTATTTGTTTGCTGCAAAGGAGCTGAAAACACTAGGAGTTTATTCCGAGCTGCCACCCATGTTTTCCCGGGAGTATATGATTTACCTCGACATGGAGCTCACATGGGAGGGTCAAGAGCTCATTGGGTTCCTGAGCGCCTGAGAGGCAGGTGTGCCCTGGGGGGCGGGGGGTGTCTGCACGGGGCCAGCGGCTCTTGATCCCAGGTGGAAAAGCAGGATGGTGCTCTGTGCATCATGTCTGTGCCGTCCAGGAGGCGGATGGCCGAGTCCTCACCCAGAGAACAGCGTGGAGCCCAAAGCTCACCTCCTGGATTGAAGGCTGTGGCCTCCCCGTGGCTCCACGCTGCCCCCCAGCCCCTCTCTATCAGGACGAGAACTTCCTGATTCTCATCACGGGTGCGCTTCCTTGTTTCACTCTGGAGGTGACATTTCACTGTGCCTGTGTCGGGCTCTGGTTGGTTCAGCTCTTACCCTCTGGCCACATGTTTCGTGCCGGTCATGCTCCCTGCACGAGGCTGTCCTCTGAGCACCCCTCCCTGCCCCACTAGACATTGTTTGTTGCTTCTCAGATGACAGAGAGTGCGACCAGAACTGGTTCCAGTTGCCAGCAGCCACTTGAGGTGACGGCGGGGCCCCTCCTGCCCGAAACCTTCATGCTTAAGTTTCTCAGCTCATGTTCTTCTCTGGGCAGACTTGCCCACTCAGGGCCCTCGCTGCTGTGAAGATCAAACTAATTACCTATGAAACAACGGGCAAGAGTCTTCCCAGCCTGCTGGTTCCATTTGCCTCTTAAGGCGGCCCACGGAAAAGATAATGGCAGGAAAGATTACATCTGCTGGGCTCAGAGGAAAATGGAAGAATTGATTTCCTCTGTCCTGGCCTGGGAGCTAATAGACTGTGACTCAAGATTCAAGAGCTGGTGACTCAGGGACGACGGGGCCGTACGTTGAGTCACTTTAGTCGTTAGCTGGGCGCCTCCTGGCCCACGGTGACCCGGGGCACTGGCCGTTTCATTCCATCAGCCTGGCACGATCAATTCCCACCTTCCTGTGTGGCTCCTGATCAGCGGTGACGGGTCCACTGGCCACAGCAGTGACGCGAACGTGCCACCTCTCCTGCTTAGTCATGTCCCCGGGCCCGCTGCCCGCTCCTGTTGCAACTTGGTGCCCCAGAGCCCTGTGGTCAGAACACGGGCCTCCCGGTCCCCTTCCCAGCCCACGTCCCCGGTGGCGCGCTTAGCTCTCCCTCCACCGCCTGGCGTCCTCAGCTCCCAGGGCAGCAGGTGGCAGTTCCCTGATGGCAGGTGCGGCTCCATCTTCCAACCACTGAGTTCCACCCTCGGCTCCAGATCTGTGAGCGGACATGCAGGTGTCAGCTGTTTGGATTTCCTGCTGATACAGTCATGCTTCTGGCAGCCAGGTGACCCCCAGGGGCCAGGCAGGGGCCAGGAAGGTCCCAGCCAAGTAAGGGGAGAGCTGAAGCCCCTTCGTTAAGGGAGGTTGAGGCACCCACCCAGGTCTCTCTTGAGATTTCCTGTGTTGTGAGCTCATGATGTGAGCTCACAGAGAGCCGGGATTGGGGGTGGGGGGTGTCCCCTGCCCCATTCAGGGCCCCCACCTAGAGCCTGTGCCTAGATCTATACCTAGAGCCTGTGCCTCAGTGAGCCCAGCAGAAGGTGCAGGAAACTCAGAGGCATGCAGGGGTGCAGCCTTAGTCAGTTCAGTTCAGTCCTGTCTGACTCTTTGTGACCCTATGGACTGCAGCACGCCAGGCCTCTCTGTCCATCACCAACTCCTGGAGCTTACTCAAACTCATGTCCGTTGAGTTGGTGATACCATCCAATCATCTCATCCTTTGTCTCCCCCTTCTCCTCCTACCTTCAATCTTTCCCAACATCAGGGTCTTTTCAAATGAGTCAGCTCTTCGCATCAGGTAGCCAAAGTATTGGAGTTTCAGCTTCAGCATCGGTCCTTCCAATGAATATTCAGGACTGATTTCCTTTAGGATGGACTGGTTGGATCTCCTTGCTATCCAAGGGATTCTCAAGAGTCTTCTCAAGAGTTGAAAGCATCAACTCTTCAGGGCTCAGCCTTCTTTATGGTCCAACTCTCACATCCATGCATGTTGGTTCCCTTCTATTCCAGCCCGTTTATGCTGCAATCACAACTGCATTTATAACAGAGACTTTAACAATTTTGACCAAATAATCCCACCTTGAAAATTAGTTTTGAGAAGCACATACACAGATAAGAGCCTGGAACAGAGATTACCAGACACAAGCACTATTTTCTTCTGTGTTTCTCAGCAGCTGAGGCAGATAAGTAGACATTCTGGGTTGTATGAATCTCATCCAAGCCAAGTGACAAACTTCCCTGGCTCTGGACTCAAGAAGGGACATGTGGCAAAGGTGCCACTCACTGTGTCATAGAAAACCTGCCTGCGATGTTCACACAAGAGTCACAGATATGCTGTGGACATGTCTCAGCTACAGGCGGGCATCTGCGACTCTGACTCCCCTTGCAAAGCCGACAGGAGGCGTGGGCACAGAGCCTGGCAGGCAGAGACACGCCATGGTCAGTGGACGTGAATGCCGCTGTCCTTATGCAAGTTCAGGACCCACCCCCGAGCCCTACTTCAGTATAGACATGAAGCGGACAGAGAAAACCCCAGAGAACACACATGTTGACTCGCTGGGCCTCAGCTGACCAGTTCCAAACAGTCCAGGCCGAGATCTTGGTTTGGCACTTTAGCAATGATGCTAAGCCCTAGGGAATGGCTTGGGGACCCAGTTTGGGGACAGAGAGATATTCAAAATGGTGCCTCTCCAATGGCCTGGATGCTGTTGGGATCTTCAGGACACCCCACCCTGCCTGGTTCTGGAGGGTGGGGTGGGCAGCACCTGGGCCATGCTCGGTGGCGGGTGGGGGGGATGAGACCACAGCTTCAGCCAAGTCCCAGGGGGACGGAGGAGGGGCGCCTCCTGGAGCCCTGCCTCTGAGCACAGTGATTCCAGATGACCCGCTGAGTGAGACCCACCCGCTTGTCCATTTCAGCATCCAGGTGGCGACGAGCCCACAGATGCCGATGCAGAAGAGGCGGCCCTCAAGAGAAAACTGGAGGAGTTGACCAGCCACATCAGTGACCAAGGGGTCTCATCCACGGAGGAGGAGGAGGGCACGGATGCAGGGGCTGAGATGGGCAGAAGCAAGACTGTCGAGGACCACCCTGGGGCCACCTGGGAGGTGAGGTCCCCCGAGCGGTCTCGGCAGGAGACGGGGAGGCAGGGCCAGGGATCAGCAGTTTGTGACTAAGCCACCAGCCCAGACACAACTGTTGGTGAACCTTGAGGGCCCTGGGTGCCCGGCCGCCCCTGGAGTGCAGAGAGAAGCATCGTCAGGACGGGATGTGTGTCAGTGAGCGCCCCGCAGCCTCTCCGCCTCGTGGTCACACTTGGGGCTTCCCTGTCCTAGGTGCACACGGCAGCAGGCCAAACACCCAGCTGGGGAAAGGACCTGCTGAGTCCTGGGGACCCCGAGCAGCCCAGCAGGACCGCGGAGGTGGAGCTGGCGGAGCTGGAGGGCCAAGTGGCCGCCACAACTTGTGAGGTGCGGCGGACGGAGAGCCAGGTAGGCGGGGGGCCATGCGATCCCCGCCTCGCTCAGGAGATGGAGCACTGTTGGCTTCACGAGAAAGAATAAGTGAACCCGGAGTCCCCAGGCTGGCCTGCCGCCTGGAACGTGCATGGCCTGGAGACACGCCCTTCTCCTCGGGGACGGAAGGGTGCCCCAGACAGATGGTGGGGGCCCTGAAGGCTGAGGAAGGGCCCTGAAGAGCTCGCATAGCGGAGCCCACACTGTCAGCTCAAGAGCAGGAATCTGGGGGTGTCTATCGGAACCACCCTCCATCCACCCCCAGCACCCCAGCCCTGCCTGTTCCCCTTCAGGTCAGCAAGAGACAGGCAGTGTGGAAGGAAGAGGCTGACCCTTCCCCTCCCTGTCCTGGGAGGGCTGTCCAGGAGGAGGCCTAGATTTTAGGATGGCCCCAGGGCTCAAATTCTGACCAAGGGTCACCCTGTGTGCTTGGGTCCAGGGCCTGAGTTTGGGGGTCGGGGGGTCAATGGTGTGCAAAGATCAAAGGATGGAACAGGGGCTTCCAGAAAACGAAGGAGCCTGGGCTCTACTCTGCCTGCCCCCAGGGACCCTGGAGAAGAGGGGTTCAGCCCTCAGAGCGCGGGAGACCCAGCCCCTACTGCCCATTCATTCCCGCTTCTGTTCTCTCCAGCACATGCCCTTCCATCCCCAAGGAGAGGGGTGTGTTGCCAGGCTGGGAGGCTATGGGGAGCAAGCCAGCCTGGGAACTGTGGGTTCACTTATCCCTTCTCGCAGGGCAGACAATCCTCAACCTCCCGAGTGTGGCCGGTGTCAGGTAGACACACAGATGCAGCAGTGAACACCTCAGACCAGGCCCTTGCCTTCATGGAGCTCGCATCCTTAGTGGGAGGAGACAGAGAGCAAGTCCACGACCAAGGAGGTCATCTCGGTTCACGAGGAGCGGAGAGCCCGAGGGGGCACAGGGACAGGCCGCTCAGAAGGGTGGTCAGGAAGGGACAACGCTAGAAGGCGTGGGGCTTCCCTGGTGGTCCAGTGGCTAAGACTCCGCTCTCCCAGTGCAGGGGGCCTGGGTTCAATCCCTGGTCAGGGAACCAGCTCCCACATGCTGCAACTAAAGGTCCTGCATGCTGCAACTAGGACCCGGTGCAACCAAATAAATAAGTAAATATTAAAAAAAAGAAGGCAGCGTGTGCAAAGGCCCCGCAACGGTGTGAACGAGGCATGTTCAGGGATCAGCAGTGAAAGCCTGACGCTAGAGGAGTGAGGTGTGAGGGGCAGGCCAATTCCAGAGAACCCTGGGGACCTCAGGAACGGCGGCGGGCCTTAGGAGGCGTCTGAGTGGAGCCGACGGGCCCTGGCTCCTGTTCCTGGAAGCTTCCTCCTCCCACTCTCCCCCCAGTCACTACCATCTTCCCTCCAACCCTCAAGGATGAGCCTTCAGACAACATCTGGAACCCCTCTCCTCACCCCTGGGGATGGGTGACCCTGGAAGACCATGGAAGATGGGTGGAAATGAGGTCCCCAGGAAGTGCCCCTGGCCGCGACACCCATCTTAGGGGGAGTATCCCGTTAGCACATTCAGTGAAGCCGCAGCAGCTGCTCTTCCCAGTCCACGACATTGAGAAGGGACTTCCAAGTGACGTCTGCCTGTCGTTCCTCCAGGTTTCGAATATCAAGTCCAGGATNCGCGACACCCATCTTAGGGGGAGTATCCCGTTAGCACATTCAGTGAAGCCGCAGCAGCTGCTCTTCCCAGTCCACGACATTGAGAAGGGACTTCCAAGTGACGTCTGCCTGTCGTTCCTCCAGGTTTCGAATATCAAGTCCAGGATTGCAGCCTTGCAGGCAGCAGGGCTCACGGTTCGGCCCTCGGGAAAGCCCCAGAGGAAGTCTAACCTCCCGGTGAGTGGAGGGACTTCGGGGCCCTGGGGGGTCGTGCCCGGAGCCCTGGGAGGGGCACGGGGTGGCCTGGGGCAGCGATAGCCCCCACCAGCCGCCTCCCTCTTCCCTCCCCTGATGTCAGTGACCTGGATGGGATTCTTTTTCATCTGTTACTGCTGATTCTAACATAAAGAGCACTTTACTGGGGGGAGGCTGGCCGGGGGGTACCCCGGATGGGCTTAACAGAGCTCCACTTCACAGCGGGTGCGATCGAGGGCCAGGGCGGAGATCCGCCCACAACAGAGACCTGGGAGCGGCATCCTCCTCCCCGATTCGAGTCAGGAATCTCCAGACAGACCTCACCGTGAGGGAATCTGGCGGGAGAAGGACAGGTGCTCCCAGGAGAGCCCCAGGGGCCGCTGCCAGGACGCCCCAGTTGAACCTGAACTTCAGATGTGCGACAAGTCATTTCCTCGTATAAGTACACGCTGTGCACTCTTTGGGGCATGCATATACTACAGCGTTCACTCACGGTTGATCTGCAAATCAGAGCCAGCTGGGCATTCCGTATTTTAATCTGAACCCAGCAGCACTGGGGTGGTGTGTTTGGAGGACTGACAGGCTGAGTATTAGAGAGTACATCCGTCCTTAGTCCTGCTCACCTGCCCTGCGGTTGGAGGTCAGACAGGCTGTCATGACGCCCAGACACCTTCTTTTTTCTCCAGATCTTTCTCCCCCGGCTTGTGAGGAAATCTGGCCAGAGTCTGAAGGATCCAAATGCAGACCCTTCGGATGAGGCCGAGGTATGTGTTCACTGCACTCAGGCTCGACTGGAGTGGGAGAGGGTAAACAACTGGCCTGACTTTTCTAGCAGCAGGACAAGCCGGTGGGCGGTGGAGCTGAAGTATTCAGACTTTGAGAAGCCTGGCGAGTCTCCCAGGCTGGCTTCCCCCGAGGCACGGCTTGGGGTAGGGTGTCTATCAGTGGCGGTGGCGGTGGAGGTTGCGGGGGGTGTAGCTGGGAAAAGCCAGCAGGGGAATGGAAGGGTGGGACAGAGGGCAGGGCTGGGTAGGAGGCGGGCAGACCCCCAGGCAGGGCAACCGGCTCAGGGTAACACAGAGCCGCGGAGACACTGCAGGTCACAGGGGAGTCGTCCCACGCCTGGACCACGTGCTGGACGTGTGCCCCCTGCATGCTCACCGGTCAAGGGGGATGCATGTCCGCTGGCACAGGGTCTGGGGACGGCCCTGCTCTGGGAGCCGCGCATCCAGCCCGTGGGAGGGAGCAGGGGCCCTCCATGCAGGCAGCAGCATGAGGGTAGATGTTGTTGGGGGGCGACACCCCCTCAGCCTGCCCATCAGGAAGACGCGGGTAGGGGCAGCACCAGTCCCAGGGCCCCACGGAGAGTGGCATCTGCCCCACGTCCTGCAGGTCCTGGAGATCTCGGGTGAGATCTAGTCGCTTCCGCTTCTCATGACAGTGGCACTGGGTTGCTCTTCCCAGCAAATACGGTATTTGTTTCCATCCCTTCCATCTGAGGTTTACAACACCTGGTGAGCCGGGGCGGATGCCACCCCCATTGCAGTGATGGGGAGACTGGGGGTCAAGGAGGAGACCACACAGACCACCGAGCTAGAGGGTCTCAGGCAGGACCCCTGGCCCCAACCCCAGCCTCTCCTCGAGGCCAGACCTCCTCGACGTGTCCCGGGATGCCCGGCCCTGGAGACGTCCACGGCCAGGCCCCTGGTACAGCCCCAGAGCAGCTGGGCTGAATCCCAGGGGGCCGGGGTTGGCAGGACTTCCCAGGAAGTCAGTCTGTTTGGCTCTCGCTTCCCCCGGAGGAGGCAAAACAGAGAAAGACTCGTCCCAGAGTAGAGAGTCGAGTGACAGGAAAGGCAGAGGGGAGGGAAGGTGTGAGTCAGCAACCGCGGGTGCTGGGCTTGTGTCTTCGTTGTTCAGTCGTGTCCGGCTCTCTGCGACCCCATGGAGCGCAGCACGCCAGGCCTCCCTGTCCATCACCAGCTCCCGGAGTTCACTCAAACTCATGTCCATTGAGTCGGTGATGCCATCCAACCACCTCATCCTGTGTCATCCCCTTCTCCTCCTGCCTTCAGTCTTTCCCAGCATCAGGGTCTTTTCCAGTTCTTCACATCAGGTGGCCAAAGTACTGGAGTTTCAGCTTCAGCATCAGTCCTTCCAATGAACATTCAGGATTGATCTCCTTTAGGATGGACTGACTGGGTCTCCTTGCAGTCCCAGGGACTCAAGAGTCTTCCCCAAGACCAGACTCTTGAGAGACCCTTCCCCAAATGGGCAGTTCTCCAAAAGGCGTGCATCTCTTTTATATGCTGGTATTTGGTAACTTATTGGTAGCATGCGTTTTAGTACTGTTTAGAGCTCTTCGTTTGTCAGAATGTGCTGGAACGGTGAGGAGTTTGCATGTAGCTCCCGGCGCCCCTGGCAATCTCAGCGGCACCGTGGCACCCAGAGACGTGTCGTTCCAGGTGGAGGCTGTGCCCTGTCTTGTGAGGCAGAAGCTCGGCAATTGCCCCCAAAGCCGAGGTAAGGCACTTGCTCCCCTCATTCCCCAGGCCTAAGAGAGCCTGAAAATGACCAATCAGGGCCCCAGGTTTGTAAGTAGGCCACAGGACCCAGCGTCTCATGCCCTGACCCACAGGACACCCCAGTGTCCCCTGGCCACCCGCAGGGACTGTTGCAGTGAGCGGATGCCTGGATCCCTGGGATTTGCTACTTGAAGCACATAAAGGTGGAGGTGGTGGTCTCTGTGCCTTGTGATATGATTTGAACGTACACGGTAGGGCACCAGTGGTAAAGAATCGGCTTGCCAGTGCAGGAGACACAAGAGACGCAGGCTCCATCCCTGGGTTGGGAAGATCCCCTGGAGAAGGAAATGGCGAGCCACTCCAGTATTTCTTGCCTGGAAAGTCCCATGGACAGAAGAGCCTGGGGGGCTACCACCTATGTGGCCTCAAAGAGTCAGACGTCACTGAGCTCGCACGCGCACGCGCAGGGCTCAGCTCCAGACCTCACGGAGCGTGGCGCACAGTTTCTTGATGTCTTGGGGACAAGGGCAGCGTCTGTCCTGGATGGTACATTCGCTCTCATGTTCCTTTTAAAATTTCCTAGGAGGCAAAGACACTTGTTTGAGGTAAGCGTGTGATTAATAAACAAGCCCCCTTCTGTTTTCCCCAAAGACAAAGGGGATGACTCCTTCAGTCGGAAGTCCATGTACCGCGGATCCCTGACCCAGAGAAACCCCAACGGCAGGAAGAGAGCTGCCAACCACAGCTTTGCGGTGAGTTTTCTCTGTTCGCTGGGGCGGCTTTAAAGTTCTGTGACCTGTCAGGCTGACACATGAAGTCTTCAAAGTAAAGAATTGGGATAAACTCACAGGAAAAGTAAGATCAACAAAAGATCTAAAGGAAAATGGAAAACATCTCTAGAGGTGCCCCAGGGTCAGGCTGACTGAGGGGTCGCCTCGCCCGGGGGTCTGGGCTTGGGATCCGGGACAGCCCGCGAGGCAGTGGGGACTCACCGCCCAGCCCCGCGCGCCGTCCCTGCGCGGTAAAGGTCGTGCAGCTGAGCCACCTGTGCGGATGCTGGGGTCGGCGCTGTCCCCCTGCTTCCCTGGGAGGGACCTCCATGCAGACACACACGCGCACACACACACACACACACACACACACACACACACGGTGCTGTCACAGCGAGAGACAGCCGACCTCGAGGGACCAGACTCACGCCCACAGCCCAAGGATGGGCAGGAGGCCTCAGTGGCCACCATCAGGGTCCCAACACCCTGGATCCCCGCCACTGTCCACACCACACCACACCTGCCGGCTGCAACCACCCAGCAACAATTCTGACTTCATCCCGGTTACGCAAGTCTGAGCCGACGCCTTGGCTGTCCGAGAAGACGAAGTGCCCGCTCTGTTATTTCCATGGATTCCATCTTTAAACAGATTTCAAAGGATTTCACAACACTCACTGCTGATGCCTGGGGCTAGGAGACAGGCAGGCAGGTGGGGCCCACGGGTCTGACTCAGCCAGCCTCAGCCCCAGCCCAGACGAGGCTCCCTGCCCGGCCCCCCGTGAGCTGGGCAAAGGCCACCTGGGCCGTGGCCAGAGCAGGGCCATTCGCTGCGGGAGACTGATAACGAAATCGCCAGTGGGGGCTTGAATATCTAAGTGCTTCCAAATGGGAACACACCTTCCTGTGTTTCAGCACTTCCAGTTGTCAAAACGCTTTCCATCTTCACAGCCCGTTTGATGAGGGTGGTGTCAAGGACCCAAATTCATAGCTGGGGAGACTGAGGCAGAGNGAGTAACCTTCTTTGCCTCTTCCAACTTCTAGTGGCTCCAGGTGTCCCTGAACAGCATCCCTCCAGTCTCTGCCTCTTCTCTTTTTTTGGGGGGGGGGGGGCTATGCTGGGTCTTCTTGCTGCGAGGGCTTTTCTCTAATTGCAGCAAGCGCGGGCTGCTCCCTGGTTGTGGTGTATGGGCTTCCCATTGCTGTGACTTCTCTTGTTGCAGAGCACGGGCTCTAGAGCCGAGGCTCAGTAATTGTGGCACATGAGCTTAGTTGCTCCTCGGCATATGGGATCTTCCTGGATCAGGGATCGAACCCATGTCTCCTGCGCAGGCAGGCAGATTCTTTTTCACTGAGCCACCAGGGAAGTCCTGCCTTTTTCTTATAAGGACATCTGTCACTCGATTTAGGTTCCACTCTAAACCCCAAATGACCTCATTTTGAGAACCTTAACTTAAATCCATCTGCAAAGACCCTTTCTCCAAATAAGGTGTCATTTACAAGGTGTCTGGGGGTTAGGACATGGATGTATCTTTTGGGGGTCACCATTCAATCCACTATCCCTGCTCCACTCATTCACCACGGTGGAGTGCCCCCCACCTGAGAGATATGACCTTCAGAGATGCTGTTCTGCAGCTGAACCAGACCCTAAAGATGCTGACAGCAGGAGGCTCTGTGCTGACTGTGTTCCCCACAGGTGGGCAGCAAGTTCCTCCCTGAAGTGGATCTGGGTGGCACATCTTAACTACAGCAGAGTGCCAAACTCCATACCAGGCAGCAAAGAAAAGGCCAAGGGCATTTCTGCCACGACCACACTTGCAGTCCAGCAAGGGAGGCAGGTGTTACTCAAGGAGCCCCACGACTCAGGTAAAGTCACCTCAGTGGTAGGTGCTGCCAAGAAGAGGTGCACACCACCGGGAGAATATGTAGACCTGAGGATGCTTGACTCAAGAAAAAAGGACAATTGCTAGAAGGCAGTTTTTCATGATGTTTTTTACTTTCTTTCTTCTTTATATGGGTTCTCACTCCTGGAAAAATTGAAAAGCTCCAGAGGAAGCAACACTCTCTTACTGAGAACCGACAATTTCTCTCCCGCTTTTGGATGCCAGTTTGATTTGGACAGCCCCAGAAGTGAAGATTTTGGCTGTTCCTCACACTTGTGAAAGTGGCTCACTCATGTCTCACTATACAGTCCATGGAATTCTCCAGGCCAGAATACCTTTCTCTTCTCCAGGGGATCTTCCTGGGCCAGGAATTGAACCCAGGTCTCCCCCATTGCAGGCAGATTCTTTACCAGCTGAACCACTAGGGAAGCCCAAGAATACTGGAGTGGATAGCCTCTCCTTTCTCCAGTGGATCCTCCCCACCCAGGAATCAAAGCAGGGTCTCCTGCATTGCAGGTGGATTCTTCACCAACTGAGCTATTAGGGAAGCCCATTCCTCACACATGGGCCCTTTTATATTTTTTGAAATGCACTGGGGGAGGGGGAAAGGTGTTAGTGGAAATCAGAGATGGGCATCTGATGGTAGTGAACTAGCCCCTAGACCTACATCCTAACACCTTATCTTCTGGCCCTTCTCTTACCCAAAGTGCTACATTCTCCAGCACCCATGCGGGCTCTTCTTGGACCAGCACACAACTAACTGTAAAAAGACTCAAGTTCTAGTTCAAGTTCTGTCATTGACAAGCTGTGGGATCTTAGGCAGTTCACTCAATATTCTTATTTTTTGTTCCTAATAAGAAAAAATGAGGGGCTTCCCAGGTGGCTCTGTGGTGAAGAATCCACCTGCCAGTGTAGGAGATGTAGGTTTGATCCCTGGGTTGGGAAGATCTCCTGGAGAAGGAAATGACAACCCAGTCTAGTATTCTTGCCTGGCAGATTGCATGGACAGAGGAACCTGGTGGGCTACAGTCCATGGGGTCACAAAGAGTCAGACACGACTTAGCTACTAAACAACAAGAGAAATGAGAGGGACTTCCCTGGTAATCCAGTAGTTAAGAATCTGCCTTGCAAGGCAGGGGACGCTGGTTCAATCCTTGGTCAGGAAACTAAGATCCCATATGCCACAGAGCAACAAAGCCTGTGAGGCACAGGTACTGAGTCTGTGAGACCCCTGCACACCACACTAGAGTCCACGCGCCACAATGAAGGATTCTGCAAGTCAAAACTAAGACCCAACATGTGTTTTATAGTTTTTTAAAGAAAAATGAGAAATGTGAGTTCCACTGTAAAGTATTCCCTAAGAGAAATAGCTTATGACTTTTATGACTGTAAAATGTCTTGCCTGTTGGACCGTCCGCACTCTCCCTCCATCAGCAGCACATCAGCATCCTTTTTTCTCCAGTTTGTTTTCCTACCTTCTGACCCTCATGGTGTTGATCACCTGGTTCCTTCTCATCCCCACCTTCACCACTGGCTTAGCTCCAGTTGTAACAGGTAAACTACTCGAGGGTGGAGTAATACCTGTATAGAGTCTGCAGATTAGTAAATGATTATCATTATTAAAGTAATAATGACACCTTTGTTTTTACCCTGATTCTTTGAGCTCAGATTAATCCTGCCCTACCCTCCCAAGATGACAAGTAAATAATTGCTTAGACTCTCCTAACTGAGGGATTTGTATTTTCCAAACGCCTCACATGCCCTGTGACATCTCACTGGTGTCCTCCCTAGTTTGCCAAGGAGATGACAGACACAGATGAGAGAAAGGGCTTTCTCAGAGCCTTGTAACATTTCAGTCCCTCCCCCCACTTCCTCTCTGATGGTGACAGGAAGCCATGAATGGCATGGAAGGAGTATTTGACTGGGTTTTTGTGCTTCTGGGATTAGTTTTGCTGGAATATCTTGGTATCCTTGGGCAAAGGCAAGTCACTACATTTTCCAAAGCTTCATTGTCTTCATCTATTATAAGAAGGGATTAGACCGATTGGTGAGCTTGGACCTTAGGGTCACAGACATTGCCATACTTTGTTGTTGTTCTGTCACTAGGTCATGTCTAACTCTTTGTGACCCTATGGAGTGCAGCAAGCTAGGCTTCCCTGTCCTTTACCATCTCCCAGAGTTTGCTCAAACTCATGTCCTCGGTGTCACCATCCAACCATCTTGTACTCTATCGTCCCCTTCTCCTCCTGCCTTTACTCTTTCCCAGAATCAGGGTCTTTTCTAATGAGTTGGCTCTTCGTATCAGGTAACCAATGTATTGCCATACTTAGGAGTTTGGAAATTATTCTGAAAGCAGTAGGGAGCCATTAGACCAGGAAAGAAATGTGATCGAGTTGTGTAGTCGAATGAAATTCTGGTCGTGATTTGCAAGTTAGATTGAAGGACAATGATAAGATCATTAAGACCATTCCAATAACCCAGACAAGGGGTTACAATGGCTTGAATCCCTCACTATGGATGCAGAGGGGGTGAGGGAAGAGACCAGTGATGCTCACCCGTGTCTGACCTGAAAAACCCACGGAATGGTGGTCCATTTACTTAGGTTAAGCATGAGAGTAGCTTCCCGGTTGTTCTGATTGGTTCCAAATTACTTTTCGTATTTCCTTTCCAGTCATCCTTTTGCTTCCTCCTTCTGCCCACTTCCAAATGGTGGAGGCCAGGATGGTAAACGCTTTCCTATATTGATTATGTTGGAGCCTAGAGACAAAGACGTCAAAAGAACCTTTTTAATCCTTAACAAGGTCCCTGGATGGAAGCAGAGAAAAAGTGGAGTGTAATGGGCTACAGAGAAAAACCCGTTAATGGAATAAAGATTTATTTGGAAAGCACTTGAGAAACGGTCATAGTCCCTCTTTTTCCCTCAGTAACTCAAGTCCTGACATGCAGTTTTCCTGCAGCTGCCAATCTGTCCAAATCAAAACTTTCCTGGTGATGGCCATCCTTGGCCATGACTGTCCCATCTTAGTCCAAGCCGAGAAGGCCCCTTTCACTCCACAGGAGCTTGCCACACAAAGAGCCATTGACAAAAGTAAATCTAACAGGTGAGAACCTTGAACATGATGGATTCTTCCTGACCTTCCCTTTTTGTTATGGACCAAGGGGCAGGCATACATCCCACTTCTTAGGATTAAGGGATTACCTTCAGAAAGGGAAAGAAAAATAGTATTAATTAATTTTTATTTGCAGCCTCCACCCTTTTCCTGCTCTCTATTCCTCCTTTGTCTAGTCCCAGGGAAGGCCTGTGGGAGAGGCCTGGCCTGTCATCCAGCGGAATTGGCTTCTCTGTGGCCAGGGACTGACCGCAGCCACTGTAAGCCACCCTGCGCCGACCGCTCCTCTTTCCCTTGCAGCTCTTACACAACAGCCAGGCAGGCAGATGGAGAGTCCAGATCGTGCTTTTCTTTCTGGGCTCCCAGGATTCTCAAAGGATCCCTTTGTTAGTGAATGTCAACCTCTCCCCAAAGGCCTGAAGTGGGAGCCAAGGAGGCCAAGCCCGGATGAAGTGGAGGATGGGGACTTGCCGGTGGCCTCTGCGGTAACCTTGGCATCTCTGTGTTTTCCAGGGTGAACGTGGTCTAGCACATTCAAAGTCCTTGGTAAGGCTCACCTCCTAAAGGAAGCCCTCCCAGATTACTCCTGTGCTTGCCTGTTAAGCTGCTTCAGTCACGTCTGACTCTTTGCAACCCTCTGGACTATAGCTCCTCCGCCCGTGGATTTCCCACAGCGAGAATACTGGGGTGGGTTGGCGTTTCTGTCTCCAAGATTACTCTTACTTCTGCTCTGATTGTGTCTGCACTGGGCCTCCTTTTGGGCTGCTGTGCGTGTAATGCCTCTCGACACACTTGGAACCATTGAAAGGGAAACTTGAGACCATTGAAAGGGAGGGAGAGAGACACATGCTTGTGGCAGAAACAAATTCAAAGCCAAGATTCAACTAAACCCTATACTCTTTCTGCCACACCCAGCTCTCTGGTCCACAGAGATCAATTGCCTCAATTTCAGATGCCTCAGGGAGAGGTCAAGCCCAAGTGCAGTGTTCACTCAGAATTCAGTCTTTCTGGAAGCCTGGGGTATTTTGGAATACTTGAATGGAGGCCTTCAGAGTTCTAGGGCTTCCCCAGTAGCTCAGACGGTCAAGAATCTACCTGCAATGCAGGAATCCTTGGTTCAATCCCTGGATCAGGAAGATCCCCTGGAAAAGGAAATGGCAACCCACTTCAGTATTCTTTCCTGGAGAATTCCATGGACAGAGGAGCCTGGTGGGCTACAGCCCATGGGGTCACAAAAGGTCGGACACGACTGAGCGACTGACACTGCTTTCCTCATTGCTCTAGGCCATGGCACACTCTGCTTTTCCCAGCAGGCACTGTTGAGGACCTCTGACATAGTTCCATTCGGGTTAGGGTACAAAACAGGCAGCCCCGGGAAAGGCATTAAGACAGGACACTTACGTCACCACATGTGTTCCCCATCACTCAAAGCTCTCACTGTCAGAAGTGACAGAGAGGCATCTGGGGGAGAAGAGCTGCTCAGAGGGGCATGTTAGAGCATGAACTGAAATCAGGGGGCATACACAGGGCTACCTTTTCTCCAAATCCTCACCAACACTTTTCTCTTGTCTTTGTGATGACAGCCATTCTAACATGTATGAGGTGATATCTCACTGTGGTTTTGATTTGCACTTCCCTGATGATTACTGATGCTGAGCACCTTTTCATGAACCTGTTGGCCATTTTTATGTGTGCTTTGGGGGAAAATGTCTATTCAGATTCTCTGCCCACTTTTTAACAGTTTTTTTTTTTTTTTTTTGCTATTGGGTTGTTTGAATTCTTTCAGCGTTTTGGGTATTAACCCCTTATTAGATATATGATTTGAAAATATTTTCATTCCATAGGTTGTCTTCGTTTTGTTGGGCAGAAAGTGTTTGGTTTGATATAGTCCTACTTGTTTATGCTTGCTTTTTGTTAGTGTTGTCTTTGCTTTTGGTGTCAAATTTAAAAAATCTTTTTTAAAACTGATGTTTAGGAATTTTACTCATTATGTATTCTAGGAAGAAACATGGCTTTCTTATGGTTTCAGGTTTTACATTAGGGTTTTAATCTATTTTGAGTTTATTTTTGTGGATAGTGTGTTTGTCCAGTTTTTTTGCGTGTGTTTGTCCAGTTTTCCCAACATTATTTATTAAAGAACCTATCCTTCACCATTATATGCTTTAGACTGTGTTAGTGGCTCAGTCATGTCGGAATCTTTGCGACGCCATGGACAGAGCTATCTTGTCATAAATTGTTATTGTTGTTATTGTTAAGTTGCTAAGCCGTGTCTGACTCTGAGATCCCACTGACTGCAAAATGCCAGGCTACTCTGTCCTCTGATATCTCCCAGAGTTCGCTCAAATTCATATCCACTGAGTTGGTGTTATGTAACTATCTCATCCTCAGCTGACCTTTCTCCGTTTGCCTTCAGTCTTTCCCAGCATGAGAGTCTTTTCCAGTGAGTTGGCTCTTTGTATCAGGTGGCCAAAGTGTTGGAGCTTCAGCTTCAGCATCAGTCATTCCAGTGAATATTCAGGCTTGAATTCCTTTAGGATTGACTGGTTGGATCTCCTTGCAGTCCAAGGGACTCTCAAGAGTCTTCTCCAGCACCACNGTAGCCTCCTCATGCCTGGGAGGGCAGGGACACGCCCAGGTGAGCCTCACCTTCCTGGTGACGTCATACACCAAAAGCGCAGCGTTGGCGCCCCTGAAGTAGAGGCGGCAGACGCTGTGGTACTTCTCCTGACCAGCCGTGTCCCAGATCTCAAACTTCAGACACGCGGCCCCCAAGTCCACCACCTTGGTGAAGAACGCACCTGAAACAGAAGGCCAGGGCGACCTTTGCTGCAGAACAAGGTCCTTATCCACGCTCAGCCTGGGCTCAGCTCACCAGTGGGAGACAGACAGCCGCATGCTCCCTGGCGCCCTCTGTGGGCAAGGCTCGGCAAACACCTCTTCTGGAAGGTGGCAGTTTCCAGAAGAAGCAGTTACAAGGAACTTGCTTGTAGATTACACAGAGGCTTTGTGTGGGAAGATGGACTCTAGGGTCCTACTCAGATCCTCCGGACCACGTGTGGCATGGAAGGGTCTTTGGCAACCGTGGGGTCCGCACGTCCCCATGGGTGTCCAGCAATGCAACTGACGGTCACCCATCTCCTCCCCTGAATCCTTCCTGGCCTCCTGCTAACCTCCCAGCCTCAACTACACCTCTGCCTCCAGACCTCCCATCTCCACTGACAACTCTGCTTAGAATCCTTCCTCTTCCCCACCTCCCGACAAGCCCACTGGGGTCTTTGAGTGTTGGCCCTCGGGATGCCGCTGGGCCCCCCTTCCCCCGTAGACAGACTACGGTAGCCTATCCTGTGCTCTGCACACACTCACTACAGGTAGACGTCTGTGTTCTCACCTGTCACCCCTGCGGGCAGTGAGCACCTGGACTTTTATGCATCCATGTCTCTGCTTAATGATCACACACAATGAAAGAACTACCCCAAACCTTCCAGCTGACATCCCGGGCAATCCACCTTTCACGTGAAGATTGCTTTTCCCCTTCACAGAGCTTTCCCAAGTGACGTGACTGTAAGGGAGCTAATTAGTAACACCAAGAAGTTTTGTCCTCAGAATGTAAATTGGTGCAGCCACTATGGAAAACAGTGTGGACGTTCTTCAAAAAAAGTAAAAATAGAGCTACCGTATGATCCAGCAATCCCACTCCTGGGCATGTATCCAGAAAAGAAAAACACTCTAATTAGAAAAGATACGTGCATCCCAATGTTCATAGCAGCATTATTTACAATAGTCAGGGCCTGGAAGCAACCTAGATGTCCATCAACAGATGAATGGATAAAGAAGATGTGGTACATGTATACAGTGGAATATTACTCAGCCATGAAAAAGAATGGAATAATGCCACCTGCAGCAATATGGATGGACCTAGAGATTATTACACTAAGTGAAGTAAGTCAGACAGAGAAGGACCAATATTACATGATATCACATAACGCAGACTCTAAACTATGACATAAGTGAGCTCATCTAAGAAACAGAAAGACACACAGAACAGCCTGTGGCTGCCAAGCGAGGGGCAGGCACAACTGAATCATTTTTCTGTACATAAGAAATTAAGATAACACTGCAAATCAACCATACTTCAATAAAATAAATGTTATTTTTAAAAAGGTGTTCTGGCCCCGGAGCATATGGGGTGTGTCACATACAGAGCTAACCAGAGACTTCAGAGGAGCCTGTGGGTGCTCCAGGAGAAGCTGCTGCCCTGCCCAGACCCGGGCTGGGCTGGGGGCTTGTTGGGAGCTTCTGGCAGATGTGGCTTCGTGGTTGAAATGAAAACTTTCACTCCAAGAGCAGCGTGTGAGTGTCCTGGGGTTGCCAGAACAAATGACCACAAGATGCGTGGCTTAACACAGCAGAAATGTGTTATTTCTGTTCTAGGGGTCAGGGGTTCAAAATCAAGGTGTCGCCAGGGCTGGTTCCTTCCAAAAGTTCTGGGAGGGACTCTGCCCCACGCCCCCTCCCGGCTCCCAGTAGGGGCGGCAGTCATGGGTGGCCCTGGCTTGTAGGCGCTCCCCCCTCTGCTGCTGTCTTCACAGGGCTGGCCCCCTGCAGCCCTGCGTTCTCCTGTCCCAGGGACACTGGTCACGGGATTCAGGGTGCACCCGAAACCCAGGAACAGCCTTAACTAGTTACGCCTGCAAACACCCTCTTCCCCAGTAAAGCCACAGGTACTGGGGATCAGGACGTGGATGTACCATTGTGGACACAATTCAATCCTCCACAAATGGAGGGTCAGAGACAGGTCTGGGCTGAGATCCTAGCACAGAAAGGGGAGGATTGCCACTCTCTCTCACGAGAACCTGGTCTGGGGCAACTCCCAAATGGAAGCCACCGATGGGGCCTCTGCCTGCACAGCCTGCATTTTTCTGCTCATCCACAAGCTTGGAGTCATATACACTTGTTAGGTGCTATGGACTGAAAGACTGTGTCCTCCCAAAGTCACTGGGTTTATACACCTGTTAGGTGCTATGGACTGAATGACTGTCCTCCCAAAGTCACTGGGTTGAAGCCCTAACCCTCAGCGTAATGGTATTTGGAGACTGAGCCTTTGAGAGGTGATTAGGCTTAGATGAGGTCCTGAGGGTGGTGGATTAGTTGCTCAGTCATGTCCGACTCTTGCAACCCCATGGACTATGTAGCCTGCCAGGCTCCTCTGTCCATGGGATTCTCCAGGCAATACTGGAATGGGTTGCCATTCCCTTCTCCAAGGGATCTTCCTGACCCAGGGATTGAACCTGGGTCTCCTGCATTGCAGGCAGATTCTTTATAACAACTGAGCTACAAGGGAAGTCCAGCTGAGGGTGGGGCCCCCAAAACGGGGTTAGTGCCTTTGTAAGAATGCATCCCCATCATGTTCTGTCTCTCTGTTTCTCTGTGTGTCTGTCTCTCCCTCTCTGTGTGTCTCTGTCTCTCTCCCTTCTGTCTGTCTCTCTCTCTCTCCTCCATCCCTTGCTCTCTGTGTGTGTGTCTCTGTCTCTCTCCCTTCTGTCTGTCTCTCTCTCTCTGCTCCATCCCTTGCAAACACAAAGAAGAGGCCATGCAGACACACAGCCGGTCACCAGGATGGCAGCCAGCCAGAAGCCAGGAAAAGAGGACTCCGAGTGAAACCTACTTCGCCAGCCCCTCACTCTTGGACTTCCAGCCTCCAGACCTGTGAGAATACGTCTCTGTTGCGTAAGGCACCCAGTCTGTGCTGTTCTGCTGCAACAGCCCAGCAGACCACGACACCAGGTCAAAGCTGCCATCTGCAGCTCAACAGCAGGACTGGCAGCTCCCAACTCCTAAGAGGCTCCTGTGGGGCCTAAGAGAAAAGGAAAGTGAAGTTGCTCAGTCACAGCCCACTCTTTGCGACCCCATGGACTGTAGCCCACCAGGCTCCTCCATCCATAGGATTCTCTAGGCAAGAGTACTGGAGTGGATTGCCATTTCCTTCTCCAGGGAATCTTCCCGACCCAGGGATCGAATCCGGGTCTCTCGCATTGCAGGCAGATGCTTCACCCCCTGAGCCACCAGGGAAGCCTGAGCAGGATGAAATTTCACTAGGACTCTTGACATCATGAGGGTGAGGGCCGTGTATGGGCCTAGGAAGGAGGCCTATCTGCTGCAAGAACTTTGCTGATTTCCTTAAACCTTTGAAAGCTCAGCTTCCTTCCTTACCATGAGTCACTGCCCTCTTCCCAGCGTGGTTGTCAAACCCGTGAGAAAGGAGAGGAGGCGCCCGTCTGGCACCTGACATCGCTTCCCCACCTCCCTCTCCCCTCTTCCCTCTCCCCGGCGCCTTGGCCGGGAGCAGCAGCCTTTTGCCCACATGCTTCGCCTGTTTGCTGTCAGGTCACATCACACTTCTGGGTTCGATTTTGGTTTCACCCTAAAGCCCTCACTGCCAGGCGACAAGTGGGCATAAAACTCGTTTGTTTCCTCTGTTTAGCTGTCTTCGCTTCTGATATTTTCCCTTTCTACTCTGAAAATGACAACTCATGGTTGAGCATAAATCAATGCATTTGATAAAATCCTAACAAATTTCCAGGAAGGGCAGTGTTTTCAGTTGGAACAATGATTTGGTACAGGAGGCTGCTGGCTGTTTACATACCACAGCACCTCGTCTCCCCAGAGAGAGACAGACAGGCCCCTAGGGGGCCCTCTGGGCTGGAAAATGATGCCAACTTCCATCCTTGCTCTGCAGACTCTCTGGCTCCAGAAAAGACCCCACATGTATTACCTTCTTTGTTCAGAAAACTGCTGACCACATTTTCTACCTGTTCACAGGTAAAGACGAACAGTGATTAAGAGATAAACTTCCAAGATATGCAAACAGACGTGGAGATTTCGCCTAAAATGATACTGGCAACAAGCTGAGGCCTGGGGTCAGGATCAGACCAAGAACCGGGAACCGTTCACATTTCTGGAACGTGCTGGGGGAGATGACATATTGGCAAATTTTCATCAGCCGATAATCTGAACTGGGGCCACGTGGCACGCTGCTCTTCATGGTGACGCAAAGCAGGGCTCCGACCTCCTCTGGCCCCAGCCCCTACTCCTGCAGATTCAACAAGGGGGGCCAGTGGCAGGGAAACCTGGGGACCCTCCTGGCCCCCTCCCCAGTCTCTGGAAGCAGATGTGTCTTCCTCTTGCTGAGCTGAATGGACCCCCTGCGGACACTGAATGACAGAAGAATTCACAGGGGTTTTTCCTTCAACTTGCATATGGTGGCCCCAATACAAAGGAGTCTCTAAACGCTAACACAAGGAAAGGTTTTGCTTTTTGACCTTTTAATTTAATTAAACAGCCGCTCTGGCTCACTCAAGCCCTCCCTGCAGCCTTCCCTTTTTTTTGTAAAAGTCATGAACTGCCTCCGGGTTGAAGGGAACACAACATGTGTGACTCCTCAGGGACGCTTGGGCTCCAACAAAGTTTCCTTCACCAGGGAGGGGGGCAGAGCGGGGAGAAACCCAGCACCCTTGGCAACTCCCCTGCTTCACACAAGGCCCAGCTGGTCCAAACTGGTTCCACTGGCAAATCGTACACAAGCGCTAGATGTCACCACCCCTCCAGAGACGTCCCTGAAACGTGAGGGTGAAGAACTCACCTCAGGGCAGGAGATATTAAAGATATAAATCTTCATGGGTTTGATCCCAGGGTCAGGAAGATCCCCTGGAGGAGGAAATGGCAACCCACTCCAGTATTCTCACCTGGAGAATCTCTTGGACACAGGAGCCTGGTGGGCTACAGCCCGCAGGGTTGCAAAGAGTCAGACATGACTAAAGCAACTTCACACACACACACACAAACACACACACACACACACACATCCCTCAGCCAGAGGTTTGTGGGCCACTGAGAATACACAGGTACGGGCAGGTGTTCCCAGATAACCTTATTCACAGGAACAGGCCCTGTGAGCTCACGGGTGGGATCGCAACCCTCTGGCTGGGCTGGGATATGGGGGGCTATGTGCCTGGGTGTGAACCTGGATCCAGATTCAGGGGAAGGAGACAATGAAAACCAGCGTAGAAGGCTTGTCTAGATCTAGCCTCACACCCAGGCACACAACCCCCCACACCCCAGCTCGGCCCGGCCCCTTCTGTGGTCTCTGCTCTGGACTAAAACCCGCCTGGAGGCCAGACTTAGCACCTCATTGTATTTTTTCGTTTAAGGCCCAGTCCAATACCACAGGCGAGTGGGGTCAGCTTTCCTGCTGATGGAGAAGAGGCTGCCCTGTGCACCCTCATGGGCCTGAATCCACAGTCCCCTCCCACGGCTCCATCCCACGGCCAGCCCCCTGCCCTGCTCCGCCCTCCCCACCACTGACTCCAGGACCCTGGCCCTGGCCAGTCCCTTTGGCCTTGCATGCCTCAGGGACTCAGAAACCACAGTCCTGAGAAGACGGAGGGCCCCCAAAGGCTGTTCAGCGAAGTTTCTTGTTTCTATGTCGGTGTGCCTGCTTGGCATTTAGAAAATCCTCCATACCTGTTAGGGGCCTGGGGCAGAGGCCACGCCCAGCAGGTACTTACTAAGTGAGAGAGGGAGTTAACAGAGGAGTGAATGAATGAATGGATGCAGAGAAATGGAAGGCTTATCCATCAGGATCAGTTCAGCCGCTCAGTCGTGTCCAACTCTTTGAGACCCCATGGACTGCAGCACACCAGGCCTCCCTGTCCATCACCAACTCTCAGAGTTTACTCAAACTCATGTCCATTGAGTCAACGATGCCATCCAGCCATCTCATCCTCTGTCGTCCCCTTCTCCTCCCACCTTCAATCTTTCCCAGCATCAGGGTCTTTGCAAATGAGTCAGTTCTTCGCATCAGGCGGCCAAAGTATTGGAGTTTCCGCTTCAGCATCAGTCCTTCCAATGAATATTCAGGACTGATTTCCTTTAGGATGGCTCTTTGCAGTCCAAGGGACTGTGCATAACTGAGTCCAAATTTCAAACCAAAGCATTCATTCCAAATTAGGTGTCTTTCCAGCATGTTGGGCTGCCTCCCAAGCAAACTGACACAAAGTACAGGTTGGGTTTCCTTATTTTAGGTGGGACATGGCGGGGATTCACCCCTAGACAGGATATGAAGGAGGCTGATTGCCCACAGATGCTCCAAAGCCCTTCCCTTCTGAAGGCTGTGACCCGTAAGCCTCTTTAAGCAGCAGAGTGTGAGGGCCTCCCTCCCTGACAACCTTTCTGACAGCACCCATCCCCAACTCCAACTCACGCCAGGAGGGTAAACTGAGTCCGGGCAGAAAAGGAATAGCTTTAGTAGGAGGGCGACCAGCCAGAGTGAGAGGCTGGCTTGTCTAGGGGACCGGGTGGCAGAGCGTGGGGGCAGGTGCTTCTTCTGGGCTCCCCATCCACCAACAGAATCTCTCACATACCCAACCCTTCGGCGCCAGACTCAGCCCTGGAATCTTCCAGCTGACCTGAAGCATGGTTGAGTTCTGGATTCCATGTGCGTGCCCGCCGGCCCACGGAGGACCTTGTGCCCCCAGCACACCTGAGGCTCCAGGAGGGCATGAGAATTCCTAGGTGGCTGGTTCCCATGCGACCCACACCCGGGTCAGCAGCTCTGGCTCCCCACTAGGAGACTAAGGCAGGGGCGCCCGGTCCCATCACTTACATCCCACGGTGGGCAGGACGCTCTTGAAGTCATTCTTCACATACCGGAGAGCCAAGCTGGACTTGCCCACAGAGCCACTGCCCAGGAGAACCAGCTTGAAGATGCAGGGCTGGCTGGGGGCGGCCCCGGGACGAGGGACCCCATTCACCTGCGCCATGCCCTGCAGAGAGACAGCGATGCAAGGAGGCTGAATGATGCCATATGATCTCAACAAGCTCACCCCCGGGACACTGACCAAACACGGACAGCCCCAAACGGAATGGAGTTCCAAGTCAGAGGTGCCTGGCTTGCCAGTCCTGGGCCACTATGCATCCCATCTTGCCTTCTGGAAATCAGGGTGAACGATAGCTCTGACATAGGTCTGTTGTGATGCGCTTGGAAAGCATGTCCCCAGGGCCCGCAGGGCCAATGCATACAAACATCTTCAGATCCTGCAGGATAGCCTTTGAATGCTAGTCATCGTAAGGGCTCACTTCCTCCTCCTATCACCTCTCACTTTTGAACAATCCGTAGCGATTCCAAAAATGTTCCGAAAAGCCAGAGAGGCACGGCACCCTCTCGGTTGTGGTTCCTGGATTAAAGCCGGCTGGTAAATAGGTTCCAGAAAACCTATTTACAAAAATGGTTAGTGTTTCAAATATCTCAAAACATTTTAGTATTTCCCACTGTGCTGAAGGCCTTAAAACATACAGTCATAACAAGCACCCTCTTCCAACAACACAAGAGATGACTCTACACACGGACATCACCAGACGGTCAACACAGAAATCAGATGGATTATATTCTTTGCAGCCAAAGATGGAGAAGCTCTATACAGTCAGCAAAAACAAGACCGGGAGCTGACTATGGCTCAGATCATGAACTCCGTATTGCCAAATTCAGACTTAAATTGAAGAAAGTAGAGAAAACCATTAGAGCATTCAGATATGACCTAAATCAAATCTCTTATGATTATACAGTGGAAGTGACAAATAGATTCAAAGAATCAGATCTGATAGAGTGCCTGAAGAACTATGGATGGACTTTTGTGACACTGTATAGGAAGCAGGGATCAAGACCATCCCCAAGAAAAAGAAATGCAAAAACACAAAATGATTGTCTGAGGAGGTCTTACAAATAGCTGAGAAAAGAAGAGAAGTGTAAGGCAAAGGAGAAAAGGAAATATATACCCATCTGAATGCAGAGTTCCAAAGAATAGGAAGGAGAGATAAGAAAGCCTTCCTCAGAGATCAATGCAAAGAAATAGAGGAAAACCATTGAATGGGAAAGATTAGAGAACTCTTCAAGAAATTAGAGATACCAGGGGAACATTTCATGCAAAGATGGGCACAATAAAGGAGAGAAATGGTATGGACCTAACAGAAGCTGAACGTATTAAGAAGAGGTGGCAAATACACAGAAGAACTATCCCCCAAAAATCTTCATTACACAGATAACCACAATGGTGTGATCACTCACCTAGAGCCAGACATCCTGGAATGTGAAGTCAAGTGGGCCTTAGAAAGCATCACTACGAACAAAGTTAGTGGAGGTGATGGAATTCCAGTTGAGCTATTTCAAATCCTAAAAGATGATGCTGTGAAAGTGCTTCACTCAACATGCCAGCAAGTTTGGAAAGCTCAGTAGTGGCCACAGAACTGGAAAAGGTCAGTTTTCATTCCAATCTGAAAGAAGGGCAATGCCAAAGAATATTCAAACTACCCCACAGTTGCACTCATCTCACACACTAGCAAAGTAATGCTCAAAATTCTCCAAGTCAGGCTTCAACAGTATGTGAACTGTGAACTTCCAGATGTTTCAGCTGGATTTAGAAAAGGCAGAGGAACCAGA
>SJYV01038782.1:41013-56100 GCA_006410875.1 Neotragus pygmaeus | reverse complement strand
ATGGGGCCAGTCCTGCAGCTGGATTCCATGCATCCCACTTCCCGCTCTTCCACGGTCTCTACTGCTTTCCACTTCATTTGCAGAGGAGCCAGTTTTTGTTCTTTTATCCACTCAGCCAACAGTCATGAGCACCCACCCTGTGTAAGCCATTGCTTGGCATTCAAGAGTAAGTAAAAGAGCATTTCCTGTAGACGCTCCCAAATCAGACACTGCTGTTGTCTGGAAAAGGGGTGAGAATGCATGCAACAGGGCTTTCATAATGGAAGACCACTTGCCTGCTCGTTCCACCTCTGAGCTGGTTTCCTCATCCAGCATAAAAATGAAAAGTAAAAGGCTTTCTACAGCCCAGGAATGTATGGGATGAAATGAGAGGAAAGGCCAGATTTCTTGGTTCTGTCCACAGGTTCAGCTACCTTGGGAGAAGCACATCATTAGGAGGCAGCTTCCTTGTGGCAAGGCTCTGATGAAGTGTTTGCAGCATCAGACATGCCTTTAAGATGCTCAGTTTGAGGTGATGCTAGGTCTTATCTAAAGAGCCACATGCTTGGCTGGTATGCTAAGTCTGGTAGTGTCTGTGCATGCTACATAGCCTCAATTATGTCTAACTCTCTGACCCCATGGATTATAGCCCACCAGGCTCCTCTGTCCATGGGATTCTCCAGCCAAGAATACTGGAGTGGGTTGCCATTTCCTTNCTGGTAGTGTCTGTGCATGCTACATAGCCTCAATTATGTCTAACTCTCTGACCCCATGGATTATAGCCCACCAGGCTCCTCTGTCCATGGGATTCTCCAGCCAAGAATACTGGAGTGGGTTGCCATTTCCTTCTCAAGGAGATCTTCCTGAGCCAGGGGGCAAATCCACATTTCTTATGTTTACTGCTTTGGGAGGCCAGTTCTTTATTGCTAGCGCCACCTGGGAAGCCATAAGTCTGGTGGGGCCTGATTCATAAGAGCTCTGGAAAAGGGGATTTACCCAAGAGTGCTGGACAAGGACATTTACAGACCTAGATAAGCCTACATACTCTTTTTAAATTTTTTTCTTCTCCCCTGAGCATAGCAGGAGTTAAGAGACCTATGGAGCTTCAATCAGGCCCCCTCCCTGAGGGCCACTCTTCCTGGCAATCCTACTGGTTCTGATGTAGCCCTGCCCCAGCCACAGCCAAGCAGCCCAAGTGCAAGACTCCAGGAGACAGAAGGCAGCCAGGTGCCAGGCACTCTTGCCTGAGAGAAAGAGGGAACTTTCCCTGAGCATGTGGGGCTTCCCTGATGGCTCAGTCACTAGAGTGCACCTGCAATATGGGAGATGTAGGAAATGCAGGTTCAATCCCTGGAGTAGGAAGATCCCTTGGAGGAAGAAATGGCAACCTACTCCAGTATTCTTGCCTGAAAAATCCACGGACAGAGGAACCTGAGGCTACAGTCCAAAGGGTTGCAAAAAGTCGGACACCACTGACCGAGCCAGCACAAGCTGAACACAAACCTGAACAGGCAGGCAGGTGTTGCCCAGACAAGAGTTTCAAAAGCCACAAGCAGTAACTATAGCACCATACATGTCTCCGACAAGCACACCACACCATCCTCCGTTTCCTCCATGAAACCAGCATAGCTCCTCTGGGGGCTTGGTTTGGCTTGGCATGTTCCTTGAGTTACTACATTTCCCCTCTTCCCACCCCAAGAAAGAAAGAAATCATGCCACACTTGACTATGCCCAAGGAAAGAGCTCAACAGGGACCTCCTTGGTGGTCCAGTGGCTAAGGCTTTGGGCTCCCAATGCAGGGGGCTGAAGTTTGATCCCTGGTCAAGGAACTAGATCCTTCATGCCACAACTAAAACTTCTCATGCCACAGCTAAAGAAGATCCTGTGTGCCACAACTAAGACCAAATAAATAAACAAATTTTTAAAAAAGAAGAAAAAAAGAAAGAAGGGAAAGAGCCCCACAAAAATCAGTGAAATGTTCTGTGAGTCCTGTCCTCTCTCAAAGATGTTTACTGTGGCATCATCAAGGATGTAGAGAAGGCCTTCCACTGAAGAACCAATAGCACTTCCCTAACTGGATGACACCACCCTTTTGGCAGAAAGTGAAGAGGAGCTAAAAAGCCTCTTGATGNTGGTTGGATGGCATCACCGACTCGATCAACGTGAGTCTGAGTGAACTCCAGGAGATGGTGATGGATAGGGAGGCCTGGTGTGCTGCAATTCATGGGGTCACTAAGAGTCGGACACGACTGAGCAACTGAACTGAATTGACTGACACAGTGAAACCAGAGAAAAAAGAGAGAGAGAGATGAAATGGGCGAGAGAGTGGGCTCAAGGCTGGCCCATTTGGTTTTGAGGTCTAGCTTCAGGGCTCAGAGTCCTGAGCAGAAAATCTCTGAACTATCACTGCTCCTTCCCTGACAAGTCACCCTCCCCCAGGCAGTCCTGAGTGGCTGGCTTAGCTTCTCTAAGAACACTTATCTCCTAAACTGAAGACATCTAATCTTCGCAACCCTGTTCTCACTGCTGGCATCAGTTCAAAAGAGACCCAGTGAAGGGGAAAAGTCCTTTCACCAGTACTAAAAATACTCGTATTGATCTGCTCACCGTGGCATGCCTCTCTCTCCATTCCTAATTCTTGCAGTTTTCATTCTACACAGCCCTCCAAATCAGGCACAAGATCATTTGGGGCCTGGATCAAGAGTTGGTTTGACCCTCCCCACAGTGTCACATCCAAATCATTCCTCTCAACCAGCCCATCATTTGCAGGGCCCAGAGCTAAATGAAAACAAAGGGACTCTTTTTAAAAACATTATTAGGAATTTCAAGACGGTGACAGAGGCCATTAAACCACCCAGGACAGCTGCGCAGGTTGTACTGATCCCATGTCTCTGGACACAGAGAATAGACCCAAAGTGCCTCCTGAAGCTCCGGGGAAGTTCTGTCCTCATTTGACACTGTCCGCAGGATTAATGGGTGGTCTGTGGGTCCATGCTCTTCCTGGAAGTTCATCAGCTCCAGTGCAGAAGGTCCTTGCCCTTGCCCTTGAGCTCCCCTCCTTTGAAGTATCTGTCCAGTGGCTCTCCCCGACCCAACAAAACACTCAAACACGTGGGTAGAAGCCCCTTTAGGGAATGGCTCACACGTCCCTCCGCCACCTCCGTAAACTGCTAACTTCTTGTTGAAATTGTGTGTATTCTCTCAAGCATTTTGAAACTGACATGAACTGAGTTGCTGCAGGTGTCTATGAAAATGGGCATTTCTATGGGAATTCCCAAGTGGTCAAGTGATTAAGACTTCACACTTCCACTGCAGGGGCATGGGTTTCATCCTTGGTTGGGGAACTAAGATCCCACAGGCCGAGTGGCCAAAAGTAATTTTAGAAAGTAGATGGGCATCTCCTATTTGAGCAAAAGAAACAGGGACATCTTAGGAACTACACACTGTTCCTAAAAATGGGTCAGCTCATTATTGGCAGGCATTCTCAGAGGCCTCAAGGGCAAAATAAGTCAAACACAAAATGCCTATTAACTTCCTGAAGTTTCAAACCAGCTGGGGAAATTAGAAAAACTAATAGAAAAATAGATCTTAACATCCTGCAACTGAGGAAGCTGGAAAAAAATATTGTAAAGATGAGACCAATTATATGGGAAGGGTCATTCCCCAGGAACAGCATCTCTCTAGGGGACTGCATTCAAAACTCTACTGGGGAGAGGTCAAGAATATTAAAGAAGGTTCTGGAATTTGAGCTGCACATTAAATCCACGTCAATTCAGTTCAGTTCAGTTCAGTTCAGTCGCACAGTCGTGTCCGACTCCTTTCAACCCCATGAATCGCAGCATGCCAGGCCTCCCTGTCCATCACCATCTCCCGGAGTTCACTCAGACTCACATCCATTGAGTCCGTGATGCCATCCAGCCATCTCATCCTCTGTCGTCCACTTCTCCTCCTGCCCCCAATCCCTCCCAGCAGCAGAGTCTTTTCCAATGAGTCAACTCTTCGCATGAGGTGGCCAAAGTACTGGAGTTTCAGCTTTAGCATCATTCCTTCCAAAGAAATCCCAGGGCTGATCTCCTTCAGAATGGATTGGTTGGATCTCTGTGCAGTCCAACGGAGCTTTCAAATAGGAACAAAAGCAAAACTGAGCCCCTGCCCTACCATAGGCAATTCAGTAAGAATTCTTTCTCTATAAATTATGTAACTTGTTACATAGACAACTTTAAGAACACACAACGTGGATGGACATTATGCTGACACCCATGTGCCACATCCAGTTTCAGTAATTAATAGTTCGGGATCAATCCTGTTTCACCTCTGGCCCAACCCCCACCACCCACCCACGCACAAAATACAATTATTTTGAAACAAATCCCAGATGTCAAACTTTAGAATGTAACTGAAAGATAATGACTCTTTTTTAAAAAATAACTATAAACTCTGCTTAATGATCTGTGATGATGTACTGTTAGTCATTCAATTGTGTCTGACTCTTTCTGACTCCATGGACTATAGCACGCCAGGCTCCTCTGTCCATGGGATTTTCCAGGCAAGAATACTGGAGTGGGTAGCCATTCCCTTCTCCAAGGNAATGATCTGTGATGATGTAGTGTTAGTCATTCAATTGTGTCTGACTCTTTCTGACTCCATGGACTATAGCACGCCAGGCTCCTCTGTCCATGGGATTTTCCAGGCAAGAATACTGGAGTGGGTAGCCATTCCCTTCTCCAAGGCATCTTCCTAACCCAGGGATCAAACCTGGGTCTCCTGCATTGCAGGCAGATTCTTACTGTCTAAGCCACCACGGAAGCCCAAGTATACTGGAGAATACTGTAATATTTAAAGAATACTGACAAGAGTACAGAAGTGGGTTGCCATTTCTTTCTCCAGGGGATCTTCTTGACCCAAGGATCAAACCCGAGTGTCCTGTCTCCTGCATTACAGGTGCCTTGTTTACCTGCTGAGCCCTCAGAGGGGATGTATGTATATGTATGACTTATTCACTTTGCTGTACTTTAGAAACTAGCACAACATTGTAAAGTAACTATGGTTTAATAAAAAATAAAAAGAAAATAATCTTGCTTCTCCTTCAATATCATTGTATATACTGTTTGGCCCATTAATTTGAAGAGTTTGTTTAAAATAACCTTGTTTTGTCAAGTAATAAAGGCTCAGTCATGCCAAAAAGAAAAACTACAATACTATATTATACCAAATAATAATAAGGTCTCTTTATAACAGTAATTCCTCACATCTATCAAAATATAACTTCTCCCACTGTTTGGTAGACTTTTAGGCATTTGTTTCAGGTAGAATGCAAATAAGGTCTAGGTGCTATAATTTGTTGATGTAGCTCCTAAAATTATTTTAATTTATAGGTTCTTACTCTATCTCATTCTTTTTTATTGTGAAAATTATTTATCTTTTTAATGAAGAAATGAAGACGAGTGTTCTGCAGACTTTCTCACTGTCCATATTTTGCTGTTTGAATCCCCATGTCATGGTTTAACATGTTCTCCTGTCCCTGTATTTATGTCAAATTATGGAGGCCTAATAAAATTCAGTTTTGATAATACTATTTTATAGGTAGTATTGTATACTCTACAGGTAGTCATGTATGGATGTGAGATTTGGACCATAAAGAAAGCTGAGCACTGAAGAATTGATGATTTTGAAGTCTGGAACTGACAAAGACTCTTGAGAGTCCCTTGGGCTGCAAGGAGATCAAACCAGTCAGTCCTGAATATTCATTGGAAATATTGACTCTGCAGCTGAAGCTCCAACACTTTGGCCACCTGATACAAAGAGCCAACTCACTGGAAAAGACCTAGATGCTAGGAAAGATTGAGGGCAGGAGGAGGAGGGGGTGACAGAGGATGAGATGGTTGGATGGCATCACTGACTCAATGGACATGAGTTTGAGCAAACTCNGATACAAAGAGCCAACTCACTGGAAAAGACCTAGATGCTAGGAAAGATTGAGGGCAGGAGGAGGAGGGGGTGACAGAGGATGAGATGGTTGGATGGCATCACTGACTCAATGGACATGAGTTTGAGCAAACTCCAGGAGATGATGAAGGACAGGGAATCCTGGAATGCTGCAGTCTATGGGGTCACAAAGAATCAGACACAACCAAGCAACTGAACAACAACAATTTTATACTCCGATCAAAGATAAAATCTAGTTGCCTCTTTTTCATGATGTGAGTTGTTAATAATAATTACCTAGATTCATTAACTTATTAGGGTTTTTTAAACCTAGGTTTCCAAATCTATGATTCCTTCTTTCAGCAGCTGGAATGTTTCCATAAACAGAAACTTCCTTTTGTCAGCTATGTGACCTGAGATACAGGTCATATAAGAAAAGCAGCAGAAATGCTTGATACTTCCTCTTTACCAACCAAACATGACAGAGGTTCATAATTGTTATTTTTAGAGTATCATTAAGAACTCAATAATATAAACATTAAAGATTGAAGGCAGAAGGAGAAGAAGGAGACAGAAGATGAGATGGTTGGATGGTATCAACGATTCAATAAACGTGAACTTGGGCACAGAAGATGCTGAGGGACAGGGAGGCCTGACTACTGCAGTCCATAGGGTTGCAAAGAATCAGATATGATTTAACAACTGAACAACAGCAACAGTATAAACATGTTTAATGTGCTTCAATTTGTTATTCTAATTCTGTTCAAATTAACCTTTGGTCAGTGGAAATCTATTTAATCTCTCTCCTCTGTCCTCCTGAGATGGTCCTTGTCATCACTGACAGCTTCCTTGAGCTCCTGTGACAAGATGTTTCAGGCCCATATGTACATTCTTGTCCCCAGCTAGAAGATCACCCATCTTTCTAAGAGGCCCTGGCTTGGTTTTATGCAAAATAGTATTGAGAGGCCACAGTCTAAGGTGCTAAGGGTGCTTATTGCTGCTGAGTTGGTGATTCGTTTCTGGGCCTTTGCAATGGACAAAACTGGAAAACATTATATGTTTAAGGAGGTGGAGAGTTTATATCATGCTTTTGGGAGGAGGAGATATTGAATAATATCTTCTAAATGGAGAAAGAACTTTGAGACTGAAAAACAAAGCAGGCAACTCAAAATGTGATTATGAAGTTTACTGTGGGTAACTTACATACAGGAAGAATCAGGCAGAGGTACTGATGGCTACACCCCATGCATCCATTAGGGGTACAGGGGAGGGACTTCCCTGGTGGCCTAGTGGCTAAGACTCAGCACTCCCAATGCAGGGGGTCCGGGTTTGATCCCTGGTCAGGGAACTAGATCCCATATGCTGCAACCAAGAGTTCCTATGCCACAATTAAAGATCCTGCATGTGGCAACTAAGACCCAGTGCAGCCAAATTAATTAATTAATTAAAATAAACATTTTAAAAAGGAACTACAGAGGATTTTAAAGATCTAAAAATAGATTTGACTGAGAAGCAGGTCTGTGCCAGTGGGAACCTACTTGGGGTCTCATGTCCATTAACTCATCTGCATCAGCAAAGTCATTTTTCCAGTTTTCATAGCAGATGAAGAGTAAAGGCTGATGGGGAGCTTATCTGACTTTGCTGCATACCTTGTAAGAAGGCTAATGCTCAGTCACACAGAAACAGCAAGAGACAGGACGTGGGGCCTCAGATGAAAACCAAATCAGTATGGTTCAGCCATATGCCCTATTTCAATTCAAATTCTGAATTACAGGGTTTTTGTTGACCTCAGTGACTTTTACATGTGTAACCTCTTCCATTAAAAAAAAAAAAAGTATCCCAGTTCATAATTATTAGTTTTATCCCTTAACACACACAACAGTCTCCAAATAACTACTATCAACAATAGGATTACTCAAATCAGTTTACATTTTTCCCAGTTGTTTCTATGTTACAATTCACGGACAATCTCCTAAACTTCCTCTAATCTACAAGTGCCTCCTCTTTCTTTCTCTGTCACAGTGCAAAAACGTATTAATCAAGAAATCAGGACAACGTCCTGTAGAATTTCTCACCAGAAAATACATAGTCCTTCCCTTTCTTAAATAAATGTAGCAAACCACACACTTAGCTTTCATCACGGAATCCTGGAAACTTTTCCCTCATGCTACATAGAAATCTTCCTTGCTCCTTTTCACAGGGACATAATATTCTAGCATGGGATGTGACATAGTGCTTTCTGGGTTGTTTCTAGCTTTCTTTTTTTTTGCTATTACAGATAGAGCTGCAGTGTAGAACCTTATATGTACAACTTTTCATATTTTCATGGACTCTTGAGAATGTAATGTACAACCAAGGTTGAGAACTCTTGACCTACAGAAAAAAGCAGGTTATTAAGAAACCCAAGTTTAAATCCCAGCTCTACCCTTAACTTACTCCTTATAAAATTTGAATAATAATCTACCTCATGGATTTGTAGAGAGGATTATATAAGCTAAAACATGGAGGTTGCTTAAATCAGTTCTCAGCATATCTTAAGAAGAGTGTATTTATTGTCATTGTTGCTGTGAATCTTTAAAGTTTTTTTTTTTCAATTAAAAGGCTTTACTTTTTATGCTTGAAAAAAAACCCAATAAATAAAAAGGTACTAAAGTTAACATTAAGAATTTGGTTGTAATATATTGACAAAGTCTGGAATTATAGTTGATTTATAACATTCTGCTAGTTTCAGATGTAAAGCAAAGGGATTCAATTATACTTTTTACATATTCCTTTCCATTATAGGTTGTTACAAGATATTAAACATAATTCCCTGTGCCACATAATAAATCCTGTTGCTTATCTCTTTTGTATATACTGGTGTATATCTGTTCATTCCATATGCCTAATTTATCCCTCCTCCCTGACTTTCTCTCTGATAACTATACATTTGTTTTCTATGTCTGAGAGTCTATTTCTGTTTTGTAAATAAGTTCACTTGTATTAGAGTCCACATATAAGAGATATCATGTAATATTTGTCTTTCCCTTTAAATTTGTTAGCTTCCCTGCCTCAGTTTCCTCAGCCATCCTATCTTAGATGTTGGCACAACAAAATTAGATCATCACTGTGAGCTTTCTTGAAAAAGCTATTATTTCTCTGAAAATGTGGAGCAAGGGTNGTAATATTTGTCTTTCCCTTTAAATTTGTTAGCTTCCCTGCCTCAGTTTCCTCAGCCATCCTATCTTAGATGTTGGCACAACAAAATTAGATCATCACTGTGAGCTTTCTTGAAAAAGCTATTATTTCTCTGAAAATGTGGAGCAAGGGTATTATTTTCATCACCATGATTATAGAATGTCCGGTTGGGAGAATTAACAGTATTCATCTGGTGGGTCTCTCATCTCCGGAGCCTCATACAGGGCTTCCTGACTCCACTGAATCAGTAAAACAAACTGTCAATTCACTCAAACCACTAATTTAATAGATTTTTTATTTTCTACTAAATTGACAGGCTGAGTAAATTGACCAAATTGGCTGTTTTGATATCATTTAGACTCAGCTTGAGTGAAGCTAATCATGAAGGGGAAAATAATTGTTATTGACATTGCCGCGGTGATCAAAGACACCCCTGGCATGGTTGAGGGGGAGCACAAGGACCCTCACACGTCCACCATCCTCACGCTCCACCCAGCCAAGTCTCAGAACAAACCCCGCCCACTCTACTGCACCGCATTAGAGAGGCACTCAAAATAGAAGGTAGAGGGTGGCCGGAAGTAGAGGGGAGCTCTGAAAAAGATTGATCAATACCTAAGTGAATGTAAAGCAACTATACGTCAATCAAACTTTTGAATTGAAAAAAAAAAAAAAAAAAAAAAATTAACGACATAAATGAACACTATTGGAAGGACTCATGTGCCCAGTTCTGAGTGTATGGAAGAGCTATCAGGTCTGAAGAGACTTAGAAGGGGTGCAGTAAACAGTAGTCCCCCGAAGAAGTTAATCCCTAAACGCTGTGAATGCTACTTTACACAGCACAAGGGACTTTCGAGATGTGACTAAATTAAGGAAGCTGCACTAGGGAGGTTAAGCTGGTTTCTGCAGGTGGGTCGGATGTAATCGCCAATGTCCTCATAAGGCGGAGGCCAGGAGAGAACAGGAATAAGACATATGAGGATGGAAGCAAGAGGATACAGCAATGTGAGGAAGGGCCACAAGCCCAGCAATGCAGGCGGACTCGAGAAGTAGAAAAGGCAAGAAATCAGGTTCTCCCCTACAGCTCCCGAGAGGAACTCGCCCTGCCAGCACCGGGGGGAAGCTGACTGGACTTCTGGTTTCTGTAACATGCATGTTATGGCAGCCAGACGCTAACACGCACGCACCAGCCATCTTACCGGTGTAATTCTTGGCAGAAACACGACATTAAAAGGCTGTAAAGAGTGGCAGTCCTGGGACTTCCCTGATGGTGCAGTACTGGAGAATCCGCCTGCAGATGAAGGGGACATGGGTTCAGTCCGCGGTCTGGGGAGATTTCACGTGCCGCGGGGCAACTAAGCCTGAGCGCCCCAGGTACGGAAGCCCACGTGCTCTAGGAGCGAGAGAAGCCACTGCAATGAGAGGCCTGAGCACCACAGTTAGAGAGTAGCCCCTGCTCACCCCGGCTAGAGGGAGCCCGCATGAAGCAATGAAGACCTGCAGAGCCAAAAACAAATTTAAAAATTTTTTTCAGAAAACGGTTTGGCAATTTAAAAAAAAGAGTAGCAATCCTATCCCCTGATTCCTTCAAACAAAGCCATTTTGTTTTAAACCGTGGGTTCCATGCACAATTTCATGGAGGGAAGAAAGGATTCTTCTGAAATGGGGGGAGGGAGCAAACTGAAATAGAATTAATATTTGTGGATCTCATACACGGAAAAGGACTGCCCCAGTAGCTCGGCTCAGAGAAGGCGATGGCAGCCCACTCCAATGCTCTTGCCTGGAAAATCCCATGGACAGAGAAGCCTGGTGGGCTGCAGTCCATGGGGTCGCTAGGAGTCAGACACGACTGAGCGACTTCACTTTCACTCTTCACTTTCATGCATTGGAGAAGGAAATGGCAACCCACTCCAGTATTCTTGCCTGGAGAATCCCAGGGACGGAGGAGCCTGGTGGGCTGCCATCTATAGGGTCACACAGTCGGACACGACTGAAGTGACTTAGCAGCAACAGCAGATAGCTCAGCTGGTAAAGAATCCACCTGCAATGCAGGAGACCCCGTTCAACTCCTGGGCAGGAAGATCCCCTGGAAAAGGGATAGGCTACCCACTCAATTATTCTTGGGCTTCCTTGGTGACTCAGATGATAAAGAATCTGCCTGCAATGCAGGAGACCCAGGTTTGATTCCTGGGTCGGGAAGTTCCCCTGGAGAAGGCATGGGCTACCCACTCCAGGGGGCTTCCCTGGTGGCTCAGCTGGTACATGGAAAACACGTGGACCAGTGCCTGGCACATAGTGAACATAATAAAATGCAGCTGTGGTGGCGGTGATGGTATTATCTGCCCTGAGTCCTTCCTGTTGCCAAGGACAAACCACAGTTCAGTGCCATTCAGGGACTTGCCCAATGGCATCTAGCTGTCAGTAGCAGAACCAACTTTAGAACCCAGGTCTTTATAATGCTGGCATTGACCGCAACCCACACCCTGGATCTTCCCCTAAATAGGAAATGCCGCCAGCTGACCAAGACTTATACTGAAATCAATCTTGCTGCATAAGGGCTGTTTTGATCTCATGTGGTTTGTCTGCGATTCCCAGGAGAGCTGACCACTCTGGGTGCTTCCTGTGTGGCCCATTACTACGGTGGACCGCAGTGCCGGCAGGTGATCGGCTATCAGAAGCGGCTAGCTGTGCTTGGTTCTCCCCATACTCTGCACCCCAACTGCTGGAGAGAAGAAAGAGCATTGCTCTGCCTGTAGAACGGACTGCTGTGGAGGCAGCGGGGCAGGCCAGGCGATGAGCAGGGCCGGGGTGAGGTAGCGGCGGAAGCAGCTGCTGGCTCATTAAGGGCACTCGGGTGAAATCTTGGCCACACCAGGCCCAGCCATATGCTCAGACACAAACCACAGCTGCTTGGCCGTGAATCTCTCCTCTAAACGGCAGAGGCACAGACAACGTATTCTCCCAGCTCCGGGGCGACTTCTCTTGCTGCTCTCACTTGTTTTGAGGTCCCACTGAGGAGATGTCCTGTTAGCCAAGCATCAAGTAAAAGGGATAGGAATTTTAGTCCAGCCAGTGAGTGCGTGCAAGCTCAGTTGCTTCAGTCGTGTCCAACTCTGCGACCCCATGGACTGTAGCCTGCCAGGCTCCTCCGTTCATGGGATTCTCCAAGCAAGCATACTATAGGGGGTTGCCACGCCCTCCTTCAGGGGATCTTCCCAACCCAGAGATTAAATCTGCGTCTCCTGCATTACTGGCAGATTCTTTACTGCTGAGCCACCAGAGAAGACTTAGTTCAGCCAGTAAAGTGAAGTGAAGTCACTCAGTGGTGTCCGACTCTTTGTGACCCCATGGACTGTAGCCTACCAGGCTCCTCTGTCCATGGGATTTTCCAGGCAATGGTACTAGAGTGGGTTGCCATGCCCTCCCCCAGGGGATCTTCCCAACCCAGGGATGGAACCCACGTCTCTATGTCTCCTGCATTGGGAGGTGGATTTTTTACCACTAGTGCCACCTGGGAAGCCCTCAGAAATCTGTGATGATGAATATTGCTTATTAATAGCTGGGAGGCACTAAACACAGTGCTAGGCACAGACTGGCATGGGATCTTGTCTAAGTTTATAAACCTTATTTACTGGGTGTCCATAAGTCAGGAGACCAAGGCAAATACAAATAATGGCACCAAGGATTTCCTCAACGTGTTAGAACACAAATAATAGTGTATCCATATACAAAATGTCATCAAGGACAGGCTGAACTTGTTCAGAGATAAATGATAGTATCCATACTTTCAGACTTGATGATTACCCTCTATAAAATTGGGTGAATAAGTTCAGGGCTTCCCCGGGTGGTTCAGTGGTGAAGAGTCCGCCTGCCAATACAGGAGACGAGAGTTTGATTCCTGGTCTGCAAAGATCCCACACGTCTCAAAGCAACTAAGCCAGTGTGTCACAACTATCGAAGCCCATGCACCCTAGAGCCCATGCTCCATAACAGGAGAAGCCACCCACAAACAGAAACCCATGCACCTCTACTAGAGAGTGGCCCTCACTCACCACAACTAGAGAAAGCCCACGCACAGCAATCCAGACCCAGCATGGGGGAAAATAAATACATAAACAAGATAATTTAAAAAAAAAAGTTCGTAGGGTTGATGTGAGAATCAAAGATGAAATGTGCTCAGCCCCCAACACAGAGTACAGCTCAATAGATGTTAGACATGATTACTATGTTGCTATTTTCACAAAGATTAATAAAATAGCAACCAATTCAGGAGGAGACACACTAGTAAATAATTTCAGTCAAAAATGAAAGGTGCTGTCACAACAGTACAAGTCCTGTGTGTCCCCGGAAGCTCTATCTTAAAAATATATCTAGAAACAGCCCTTTCACGTTTCCACCATTTAGTCCATAATACCATTTTAGTCCAATCCTCTCTCATTTCTCCTTTAGACTGTTTCAGTTGCCTCCTAGCTCTTCTCTCTGCCTTCACTCTTGCCCTTGCCCTTCCCCTTCCTGCCTGCCCTAGGCTGTTCTTAACAAAGCAGCCAGGGGTCCTGCTAGAATTAAAGTCAGCTCATGTCAGTTTCCTGTTCAGACATCTCCCGTGGCTCCCCATTTCTCCACAAGCAAAAGCCAGAGTTGCTACCGCTATGTGTGTGTACGCATGCTAAGTCACTTCAGCAGTCTCTGACTCTTTGCAACCCTATGGACTGTAGCCCACCAGGCTCCTCTGTCCATGGGGATTTTCCAGGCAAGAATANAAGCAAAAGCCAGAGTTGCTACCGCTATGTGTGTGTACGCATGCTAAGTCACTTCAGCAGTCTCTGACTCTTTGCAACCCTATGGACTGTAGCCCACCAGGCTCCTCTGTCCATGGGGATTTTCCAGGCAAGAATACTGGAGTGGGTAGCCATGTCCTCCTCCAGGGGATCTTCCCGACTCAGGGATCGAACCCACGTCCCCTGTGACTCCTGCATTGCAGGCAGATTCTTTACTGCTGAGCGACCAGGACTGCCCCACTATCACCAATGAAGTGAACTGAAGTGAAGTCGCTCAGTCGTGTCCAGCTCTTTGCGACCCCATGGATTGTAGCCCACCAGGCTCCTCGGTCCATGGGATTTTCCAGGCATGAATATTAGACTGGGTTGCTGTTCCTTCTCCAGGGGATCTTCCTGACCCAGGGATTGAACCTGGGTCTCCAGCATTGTAGGCAGACACTTTACCATCTGAGCTACCAGGGAAGCCCATCTATCACCAATAGTGATGGTTAATTTTATGTGTCAAGTTACCTGGGCCACAGGGTGCCCAGACATTTGATCAAACACTACTCTGGCTGTGTCTGTGAGTATGTTTCTGGATGAGATTAACTTTGAAATCTAGAGACTGAGTAAAGCAGACTGCCCTTCTTAATGTGGATAGGACTCATGTAGTTAATTGAAGACTCAAATGGAAGAAAAAGACTGAGGAAGCGAGAACGCCTCCTGTTTGGCTGATGTGAACTGGGTCACTGGTCTCTTTCAGGCTCAAACTGAAACACTAGCTCTTTTTGGGGTTCTCAAACCTGCCAGCTTTCAGACTGGAAGCCTACACCACAGGCTTTCCTGGGTTTCCAGAATGCAGAGGCCAGGTCATAGGACTTCTCAGCCTCCATAATTGTGTGAGCCAATTCCTCATATTTCTCTTAATTACATAATGTTATATATAATAGCATACTATACATATATGGAGAAGGGAATGGCAAACCACTTCAGTATTCTTGCTTTGAGAACCCTATGAATAGTATGAAAAGGCAAAATGATAGGATACTGAAAGAGGAATTCCCCAGGTCAGTAGGTGCCCAATATGCTACTGGAGATCAGTGGAGAAATAACTCTAGAAAGAATGAAGGGATGGAGCCAAAGCAAAAACAATACCCAGCTGTGGATGTGACTGGTGATCGAAGCAAGGTCCGATGCTGTAAAGAGCAATATTGCATAGGAACCTGGAATGTCAGGTCCATGAATCAAGGAA
>SJYV01038782.1:16446-40020 GCA_006410875.1 Neotragus pygmaeus | reverse complement strand
AATGAAGGGATGGAGCCAAAGCAAAAACAATACCCAGCTGTGGATGTGACTGGTGATCGAAGCAAGGTCCGATGCTGTAAAGAGCAATATTGCATAGGAACCTGGAATGTCAGGTCCATGAATCAAGGAAAGAATGATGCTAAAACTGAAACTCCAGTACTTTGTCCACCTCATGTGAAGAGCTGACTCATTGGAAAAGACTTAGATGCTGGGAGGGATTAGGGGCAGGAGGAGAAGGGGACGACCGAGGATGAGATGGCTGGATGGCATCACTGACTCGATGAACATGAACCTGAGTGAACTCCGAGAGTTGGCGATGGACAGGGAGGCCTGGCGTGCTGCGATTCGTGGGGTCACAAAGAGTCGGGCGTGACTGAGCGACTGAACTGAACTGATACATATATGGAGGCTTCCCCAATGGCTCAGCAGTAAAGGATCCACCTGCAATTCAGGAACTGCAGGAGATGCACGTTCAATCCCTGGGTTGGGAAGAGTCCCTGGAGAACAGAATGGCAACCCACTCCAGGATTCTTGCCTGGAGAATCCCGTGGAGAGAGGAGCTGGGCAGGCTACAGTCCACGGGGTTGTAAAGAGTCAGACACGACTGAAGTGACTTAGCACACACACATACATATATAGTCACCAGGCAGGAGAACCCTGCCCAATACACCCACAGGCCACCTATCCTAAGCCCAGCACCCTTTCCTGCACTACCATCATTTCTTTGATTTCAACTCTTTCCACCTTCCCCTCTCTCTGTTCCAGCCACATTGGTCTACTTATTGTTGCCCAAACACGATAAGCCCACTTAAGTTTAAAGACCTCAGTGTCCACCACCCCCTCCTCCTAGAATGCTCTTCTAAATAAATGCCTCACACTTTTACTTCTTTCAGGTCTCCATCCAAATGTTATATGACTATGAAGATTTCCCAAACTTACTTACATGAAATTGTGTGATACACACACATACACACACACACACACACACTCTCTCACACACACACACATATACACACACACAGCCCTTTTCACTTTATTTCTTTTAAATTGCTTTAATTTTCTCTATATCATTTATCATCATCTGATATACCACATCTTTACTTGTTTATGTGTCCAATGTCTATCTGTATCTACCAAATAGGATGTATATTCCTTGAGAGTAGGAGCTTTGTCTTGTTCACTGCTATATTCCCAGTGCCCAGACTGGTACCTAGTCCTAATACCTAGTCAGGCTCTATGCCTGTCTGTTGACTGCATTAATGAATATACTAAAATTTTAAGTTTAATTCTAGAAGGAGAATATTATAGATAAGTAGCAACAAAGGATAGATGGGCAGGCAGAGTAGAAGACTAGAGTTTTGCTGAGTATTGGTTATGAATTAGGTAGCAAATAATTCAGGGGTTTGCCCTCCAACAAGGACCTGGAGGACAGACCCTCTGTACTGCTGATTAAGAGCTGATCTTTGTCCTTTAACAGCCAGTGGAGCAAAGATCATGTTTGACACCTTTGCCTATAAATTAAGGAGCCCAACCAGGATACAAGCTTGAGGTGAACTGAGTGAGTAGCCCCATACAGGGCCAAGATTTTTCTCAGAAAACAGCTCCGAGTCTGTTCCAACCTTGAGATAAATTGGAGACAGAGACCCTAAAGTTCAATGCCAATAAGAATAGCTGCAATATTTTTTAGTTGGAAATAGCCCACCAGAGCCATAAAATCTCAATGAAGAAGTCAAACACAGAAGGTCTAGTTTTAAGCAATGTGACATACTGGTAAAATCTCCAAGAGAAGCAGGTGGTGAAATATCACCCCTAGTAAATAAATGAGTTGTCTTGCAATAAATGGTTGTCAGAAGAGAGAAGCTGAGAAGGATAAAGTTGTCAGGCACTTCAGCCAGCAAGAAGAGACCAAAGCATGGAACTAGAGAAAGTTGGCTCTCTCTACACTAGAATAGCCACCAAACAGGGGACACAGTGCTTGCGAACTGATCTCTCCCATGAGATGGAATATTGAGGGCTCTTATCTATTCCACAGGGCAACCACAAGGGGAAAAGGAAAATTTTCAGAAAGGACTGAAAGAATTCTAAGCCTACACCTGAAACTAAGTCTCATAACTAGAAATCGTCATCATTAATGCTTATTTCTTTCTAGCTGTTTTCTATGCATATTTTACATAACTAAGATCTCATGGTTTATAGATTTTTCATCCTATCTTAACATAGTGCCATAAACATTTTCCCACATCCCTGAAATGTTAACAGAAAGGTTATTTTAATGAATGATTTCTATTCCATCCATATGAATGCACCACAGTTTAACTAGTACCCTTGAACGCTTAAGCAGTTTCCAACTTTTTGTAATTATTTTGGGACATTGATTTCTGACTAAGTCTCTGAATATATCAAGCTGAATTCCTAAAAATAGACTTACTGGGTGAAAGGGTATGATTTTTTTTTTCCATCTCTTGATATAGACTGCCAGAGTCCCTTCAGAAATCTTGTACCAATTTACACTCCCACCAGCTGTTTATGTGAGCACCCTTTGTACTGAACCCAGAGCTCTTCTGACGTCACCAGCAGGTGCCAGAACTCATTCTCCAACTTTGGATCAGAAATCAATATACAGGACAACCACTCTGAGAGCTGGCAGGAAAAAATGATTGTTACTTTGTGAAAACATTTTTTCTTGATCCTGAGAGAGGAATCCAGAATTGGTAGATACTAAAAGTACCATCATCATGAAGAATAACACTGTTTCCGGTATTCTTTGTCCCTTGCTGAGAGAAAACACTATTTCATAAAGCAACTTTCTCTACTTACAACTAAGCACTCCAGGCTTTAAATTAGGTCACAGGAAGGGGCTACAGAAGGATATCAATAGTACATGGATTTCAGGTTGGTTTCAGAAGCAAGACTTCTGGTCTGAATACAGTCACATAAATAAGTAGGCTTCTCCTCATTTTACTCCTTTTCCCCTAGAAATCATGCAAAAGCAAAAAGAGAAGAATAAACTACATAAACTGTGGTGTCCACAGTATTTGGAGACAAATATAATCTGGATTCCAAAGTACATGTAAGGGGTCCCTGAGCGACTGGACTGAGATTCAACTGGGGGAAGCGAAGAGCAGAAGCAATAAAGGAGGCAGGAAAGTCTGGTGGGGATAAATTTCAGAAAGTGCCACCTACATGACATGGCCTAAATGGTTACAGGGACTAAGTAGATAGAACAGGTGACTTGCAACCTGTGGGAACCTGTTGGCTCCCAGTGGCAGGGAGGAGGCAGGGTGCACAGAGAGTCACAGGCTGAGCCGCATCAAGCAGCTGTTTATCTCCACGGAGCAGAAAAGGAAAGATCCGAGGCTGCCTGGGCCCCTCCCCACACAGGATCTCCCAGCAATGAGCTCGTTCAGAAGACCCAACTCATTCTGTTATGAACAACAGCAACAGTGGCATTATTACCATTATTCATTGCTGGAATAAGAATAATATTAGTATTAAAAGTAATCATATATAAAATATCATATACTTGGCTGAGAGAATATTCACAAACCATGCAACCAACAAAGGCTTAATTTCCAAAATATACCAACAGCTCCTAAACTCAATAACAAAACAACAAACAACTCAATCAAAAAAAAAAAAAAAAAAAAACAGGCAGAAGGCCTAGCTAGACATTTCTCTAAAGAAGACACACAGATGGCCAAGAGGCCATAAAAAGATTTCAACATTTTCAGTTATTATAAAAATATAAATCAAAACTATAATGCAATGAGAATGGTTATCATTTAAAACGTCTACAAATAACAAAGGCTAGAAAGAGTGTGGAGAAAAGGGAACCCTCCTACATTCTTGGTAGGAATGTAAACTGGTGAAACCACTATGGAAAACAGTATAGAGTTTCATTAAAAAGCTGAAAATAAGGTTTCCATATGACCCAGCCATCCTACTTCTGGGAATATGTCCTTAGAAAACTATAACTCCAAAAGTAGCAGATACACACTATATAAAATGATAAACAAGGTCCTTCCCTACAGTATAGCACAGAAAACCTATGTTCAATATCCTGTAATAAACCATAATGAAAAAAATATATATGTATATCTATACATATATTTACATCTGAATCACTCTCAGAAACAAACAGAACATTGTAAATCAGTTCAGTTCAGTTCATTTGCTCAGTCGTGCGCAACTCTTTGCGACCCCATGGACTGCATCAGGCCAGGCCTCCCTGTCCATCACCAACTCCCAGAGTTACTCAAACTCATGTCCATTGAGTCGGTTATGACATCCAACCATCTCATCCTCTATCATCCCCTTGTAAATCAACTTGTGATTGTAAATCAACTATACTTCAATCTTAAAAATTAAAAAAAAAGAATTTGGATATGAGGTTTAAAAACATATATATCGTATAGGTTATAGGTAGATAACAACAGCAGTAGTAGTATAGATAACTAGTTCAGCTCCAATGCAGGGAGTCTATAAGAAAAAATATAAGGGAATCCCCTGGTAATCCCCTGGTAAGACTCTATGCTTTCATTGCCAAGGGTACAGTTTCGTTTCCTGGCTGGGGAGCTAAGATCCCACAAGTTGCACAACACGGGCAAAAAAGAAAGAAAAAGAAAGGGAAAATATGGACAACAAGCAGAAAATTATTCATTTCAAAATTTCACAATGAAATGTAGCTGGCAAACTTTGGAAAGAAGTGGAAATAAATAAAATAAACATCACAGAAATGAAAGCAAAACATGAAGTTGCAAAAGGCAGAAGAGACATCGAAGAAAACAGAACAAGGGAAACAGAGGTGAATAAAAGGACACAAAATGAGACAAGGAGCTTCAGAACCGGAGAGAGAAAATTCAAGACGCCAAAGACAGCACTAGACTCCCTTAAGATACAAGAAATCAAATGAACCAGAACAATGAAAGCAAACAAATTCTTAACAATACAGTTCAACAAACCTGAAATGAAAGGCTTCATTCTATGTGTTGAAAGGGCCTATCGTGTTCAGGAAAACGGACCTAGAATAATCAACACTGAGACATCGCCTGGCGAAGTTGCTGGACTCTAAAGAATCTTTTGATCTGGCATTTCAAAGTTCAATGACAAGAGAGAAAGATCAGGCTGACTTCAGATTTCTCCACATTCAACACTTCAAGACACTGGAGAGATGCCTAAGTCCTCAAGGATTCAACATCTGAGCCAAGAATTTTATATTTATCCAAATCATCCTCCAAGAATAATGACTATGAACAAACAGTTCTGAACCTGCAAAAACTCAAGGAACATTATTCCACAGCCCTTCTTGAGGCAACTTCCAGAAGATAAACCACAGCAGTGCGAGAAATGCCTTGTGTTCTAGCGCAAAGGAATTAGCTGTGAGTCTTAAATATATGCACCTTAGAGCAAAAGATGAAATACAAATATAGGTTTGGATGATGGAGGAGAATGTGTTATATAACCTGACAACCTAGAAATAAACACCAACAAAAATTTGTTTTAATGGATAAGGGAAGATAAAAAGGAAAGAGACTCAGTAATTCTGCCATTTTCCTCATCGGTAACCAGTGAGAGTCAAAGAATATTATTTAAAGATTTAGGCAGACAGGGACTTCCCTGGTGGTCCAGTGACTAAGACTCCACATTCTCAATGCAGGGGACTTGGGTTCGGTCCCTGATCAGGGAACTAGATCCTGCCTGTTGCAATTAAAGATCCTGCATGCTGCAATTAAGACCCAGTGCAGCCGAATAATCTTTTTTTTTTAGAAAAGCAGACAGATCAAGTAACTACTGACAGTTCAAATGTAAACTGCAAGCAAAATAATGTTACTGATGAAATTTGGGAAACTAGGGAGAAGGAAGGAAGGGCAAAACAACAGGAAACACATTAAGTTTATAACTGTTCATATTAGGAAACCATCTGATACTATGTGAATAAATAGAGACTATGAGAATTTTATAAAGCTATAACTAATTTTATGAAGATAGCAACTGAACAAAATTATCAGCTTTCCTAAATATCAGGAGAACGACACCACACACACACAGCAAAGATCAGAGTAGATGGTTCTATAAATGATCACAGAAGCAATTATAAAAAGTCATAAAATCATATGAAAAACTAAACCCAAGCATACACATCAGTATGTAAATGAGCCTTCGTCATTATTAAAAGTTTTTCAGATCAGAGCCCTAAGAAAATCCAAACTCTATGTTGTAAAGAGACAGAGTGAAACAAAATGATTTTAGAAAATAAGACCGGACAAGGCTTAGCACGCACAAATGCAAACAAAAAGCAAGCAAAGTTTATGGTATTAATATTAGGCAAAGTGGAATTGAGGCCCAAAAGCATTAAATGATACAAAGAAGGGCATTTTATAATGCTGAAGGGTACAATTCACAATTAAGATATCAGTTATGAATATTTATATACCTGATTATGTAGCAGCACTATTCCTAAAGCAGAAATTATCTTGACATACAGAAAAAATAAACAAAAACCTGCCAGCGGCTGAAGGCTTTAATTCTGTTCTCCCAATCCCTGATAGAACAAGTTGACAAAACATAACATAAATCTTTGGTCCTTCACATCCAGCGTTGAGTGCCGCATGCAAAATGACCTGGGCCCCGGTTATTTATTTCAGCATTGTTTGTAAAAGCATGACTATTCTGTTCACCAACAGAGGACAAGTTAAATAAATTATAGGATAACAATTCAATCAGCTGTATCAAGACAAGAAGAATAAAAAGGACAAGTATCTCTATGAACTCGTGGAAATGCTTCCAAGTGCTCCTCACATAAACTGGTACCGTATCTCCTCACTGCTTGGGCTTTCACAGTAGATAGCTACACTGTTTACAATTACACGCCAGATCCTTCCCAGAGAGGAAACTGGCATTCAAGTCCACCGCCACATGACTTGCCCAGGCTTGACCACGCCACACCCTATCAGGTTATCAATGTAATTGCAGAGTTTTGTTCAGGCTACTTGCCATTCCCCTCTGTGAAGTGTGGGCACGTCCCACACTGGGACTACTCTTCCAAAATCTGGGTCCCAGAGCGATGAGAAGAGACCCATGGACCCACAGCAGCTCACCTAAAACGTGAGCAAGAAATTACTTTTGCTTCTGTAAGCCTCTGAGACGTGAGGTTTTTGTTGTGTGCGTAAAGTTGGCCAATAACAGAACTCATCCTAAAGGGGCAATTTTAGGAAAGGTTGGACTTTACTGTTTGTCTCATTGTCGGGAGATNGCAAGAAATTACTTTTGCTTCTGTAAGCCTCTGAGACGTGAGGTTTTTGTTGTGTGCGTAAAGTTGGCCAATAACAGAACTCATCCTAAAGGGGCAATTTTAGGAAAGGTTGGACTTTACTGTTTGTCTCATTGTCGGGAGATTTTTTTCCACATATTTATAGTACAATACCTAATTTCATGTGTTTATGACATGAACACTTAGGCAGCAGTTATCACATGCCAAGAACTACTCCAAGCATTTTACAAAAATTAATTTACTCAATTGTCATAAGATTCTGTATCCGCATTTCACAAACAAGGAAACAGACAGAGATAGGTCAAGATCACAAGTCATGTAAGCCGCAGAGTCAGTGTTTAAACCCAGGCAGTCTGGCCCCAGAGTCCACACCCTTAATCATATGATCCACGTCCAAATCCACAACCACTATGCCATGAAATTATCATAACCATTGATATTTATCGAATTAATTTTACTAAGCACATTTGATCTTATTTGATTCTCATGATAACTCCAGGAAGTAGAGGAACCAGAGACTTCAAAGATGCAAAATGACCCAAGATTACACATTGACCTTGATGGTAGTTATGTTCTATAAGAAAAAAATCTCCAAAGACTACTATAACTTTTCCCATTCGAATCTGGAGGTTGGGGGTAGGGGGAGGCCTCAGCAGAATCTTATTACCACTCTACTTCCATTTATCTTTGCGCTTATCACCATCACGATCATTAATAAATATTTGCTGGATGCCTACCTCAGGAAAGGCATTGGTGCTAGGCTCCCTCGCCCCAGTTAAGACTGGAGACAGACATAGGCTCACTCTCAAATGGTGAAAGATGCAGTGAACAAACACCCCTGAGGACCAGGAAGCATCTGGCCCCGTGGTCAGGTGGCTCTCGCTTGGTGACTAGAGTTTTCACAAGACTGTATAGCACCCTGCTGCCCCAGAAAGTTGCAGGAAGAGAAAACACAGTTTTCCTGTCCTCCTGTTTCATTATCACCAGGGAGGGCGTCGGCATTAAAAGAGCAGTGTGAAATGGACAATTCACACATCTTCTGAGTTTCTCAAGGATGTCGGTCCCTGCTGTTGCCTCAGCTGCTGTGGCTGCCACTGCCTTGAGGTCATCCCACCACAAGAAATGTATTAGACATGGGCTGCAGGAAGCATGGGCAAACAGGTGCGTACACATGTGTGTGCACACACACACAGACACACACACACACATACTTCCTACACATTCTCCACTCCCAAGAAATGGCAGGGAATATGGAGAAAAGAAAAAGAGGCAGCAGGCATTCAAAGAAGGGCCCCTCTTTCATTGCTGAATTTTTCAGAAGAGCAGTGGAATCCTCCTGCAGCTCAAGGTCACAGCCCCAGTGGAATCTCTCTTCTCCAGACTCTCCCTTCAGTACCAGACAGACCAATTCTGGGAAAGACTGGTTCAGGGCCTTCAAGGTCTTGTCTGGTACATCTGCCACCTGCAAACAGGATGCAGCCAATAAGGGCCTGTCCTGATCTTTGCCCAACCTGGCCTACTGGAGACTCCTTGACCCGAGTAAAGGCTCAGCCACTCCCAAACCTCGGGGCCACTTTTGCCTTGAATTAGGGAGGTTTTAGAGCCTGACTTCCATACCATGGGCATTCGAATGGCAAGCACCTCGCCTCTGATCAGTGGCTTAATTTTTTTTCCTTGTTTTAAGATTTTTCGAGGTGAAGCATTTTAAAAAGCTTTAGTGAATTTGTTATAATATTGCTTCTGCTTTATGCTTTGGTTTTTTGGCCTCAAGGTATGTAGGACCTTAGCTCCCTGACCAGGGATCAAACCCACATCCTCTGCACTGGAAGGCGAAGTCTTGACCACTGGACCACCAGGGAAGTCCCATGGCCTCATTCTTAAAACTGAGCTTCTTCTCCATTGGCATCTCTACTGGAATTCTTCAGAGAAACAGAACCAATAGGAAATAAGCATGTAAAAAGCTTTATTATGGGAATTGGCTCCCATAGCTATGGAAGCTAAGTCCATAGCTAAGTCACACAACTGGCCCTCCGTAAGCTGAAGAGCCAGGAAAGCCAGGGGTGCAGCTGTAACCTGAGTCCAAAGTCCCGAGAACCAGGAACACTGACGATTGTGAGTCCCAGCCCAAGGGCAGGAGGAGACTGAAGTCCCAACTTGCAGGCAGGCAGGAAGCAAAGCAGCAAGCTCCTCCTTCCTCCACTTTTGTTGTTCTGTTCAGACCCTCAAAGAATTGATGATGCTCACCCACATTAAGAAACAACCCATCTTACTGAGCTCACCGATTCAAATGCTAATCTCATTCAGAAACCACCTCACAGACATACCCAAAAACAATATTTGATATGGACCTGGCCCTATCCAGCTGACATGTAAAATTAACCACGACAGCACCTGTGTCCTGGCCTCTGCCAACCAGGCCCTGCTTTGATAAACTGCCTGTGACGCTGGTTCCTCTAGGACAGAGACCTGCCAGGTTGCTGCTAGTCTCTCCTTTCAAGGCCAAGCTCTTCATCATAAAAACCCATCTGATTATTTATTGCTGAATCAGTCATTGTCATCTGTCATCTTATTTGGTCCGGCTACAACACATCCCATGGTGCAAAAGAATTGTGAGATGAAACGTCCCCCACTGGACTTTACAGTCCTCTGGAGCAAGGACCATACAGGTCTGCGTCTTATTCTTCTGTGTGTCCTAACAATTAGCACCCAAAAGAGGCACTCAGCCAATAGTTGCCGAGTGAAACCCTGCCCCCAGCCATGGAGGTCTGGCATACCCCTTGTGTGGCTGACATTCAAAGGGTTAGAGAGTTTCGCTCAGCTCAGGAGTTATTAACAAGAAGCCAAAAGACACACTTCTCACACAGCCCAGTTGAAGGAAACTAAGTTTTGCCTGCTTCTATCACTGTTGCTATGGGAATAGAATGCCTCCTAAGTGGCACATTCATATAAGTAGAATTTCTTCCCAGTAGCATCTCTGAGTGGAATTCCCACTGTAAGGATTAGGTCTTCCTCTCCTGAGCAGCACTAGATGCCATCCTAGGGGACCCAGGGTCTACAAAAAAGGTAGCGACCATCTCTCTCTCCACCTTAGGACTTCTCTTGATCCCTCTCCATCTTTAATTATCTCTCCCTCCCTTCTTCTCCAGCCCAAATTCTCAGAGAGGGAACTGGCCTCGCAGAGTCTATTCAGAAAGATGGGTATCTGATCTATGCAAAGTGGGGGTAATAAATCACCTGCAGGTCAAAGAGACCTTTCAAGCTATCTGCTCAATAACAACAATGGAGTCAACACTAATGTTACCGCGTCCAAAATGCTACTTCTTGCTGCACAACAGGCTAATGATCAGGAGATAACTTGTTGGGGCAAGGAATAATGACTTTATTCAGAAAGCCAGCAAACTGAGAAGATGGTAGGCTTGTATCCCCAAAGAACCATCTTACCTGAGTTAGAATTCAAGCTCCTTTTATACTAAAAGGGAAGGGTACATGCATGCTACATCACTTCAGTTGAGTCTGACTCTGTGTGATCCTACAGACTGTAGCCTGCCAGGCTCCTCTGTCCATCCCAGGCAAGAATACTGGGGTGGGTTGCCATGCACTGACCCAGGAATTGAACCCACATCTCTAGCATCCCCTCCATTGGCAGGCTGGGTTCTTTACCACTACAGCCACCGGGGAAGCCCCCTCTACCTGAGCACCTGCCACTAATGATGAGAAAACGTCATCCTAAACCATAGATTCCCCTTACATTTCCTCTTCAGTGCTTCAGATAGGTTACCTTTAGTTTGACCTTTGGTTCCACTCCCTCGTCTCTGTATTCTCTGCCAAAATAGTCAAAGGGTTAGGAAGGCAACAAGTGAAGGGAAAAAGCTTAACCACATCACATCATTGGTCCCTTGGTCCTCCAGTATTGGCTGGTGTGGAGTCACACTTTTGATCTACCTGTCATACCTGAAAGTTCTGATGTGCTTTCTGTCCTATTTGGGGGTCAATGTCTCCCCAGCCTCCATCCTGCCCTGTCTGAAGGCTATATGGATTTTGAAGCAGTGATTCTCAAAGTGTGATCCAGAGCCAGCAACATCAGTATCACTGGACAACTTATTAAAACTGCACATTTTCAGGCCTCACTCCAACTCACTGAATCAGAAACACTGGGTGTGGTACCTAAGAGCCATCTGTCCTGGGTTTTTTTTGTTTTTTTTTTTGTTTGTTTGTTTGTTTTGTTTTTTTGCCACTCCTAGTGGCATGCAGGATCTTAGTTCCCCAACCAGGGATTGAACCCATGCCCCCTGCACTGAGAGTGCAGAGTCTTAACCACTGGACCTCCAGGGAAGTCCCACCATTTGTCCTTTAATGAGCCCTCTGGGTGATTCCCAAGCACTCTTGAGTTGCAGAACCTGAGCCTTCAAGGCACGTTCTCTTGACCTCTGAATACAGCATCTTTGTCCAGCCCTTTTGCCATCTCTTCACTACCCAGGACTCAATTTAAGAAAGGTGGCATTTCAGTGGCAGGTGAGATTTAAACTGACATTTTCCCTTTCTAGTTCTGCCGGAATTCTGCAATCTACTGATTGCAATAATGCTCCAGGGCTCCCCTCCCCCCTCGGAAAATAACGATTCAAAATCAGAACAGATTATTTTAAAATGCTTGTTGGCACATTGATGCCACTGGCTGGCTTCTACTGACTAATTAATCCTGATCTGACCTGAATTAATGCCTAATCTGTGTAAAATGATTGAGATTTGTTGGAAGGCAGCAAATTTGAGACTGTAAAAACCAAAGGCATGTGGGAGTAGATTCAGCATCAGGCTGACACGATTAAAGTACTTCTTCAATTGGTACATTATTTGAAATCTGATTTTTTTTCTTCCTTTCTCCTCTCCACTCCCCCACCACCTCCTACTAGGAAAAAAAAAAATTACCAGAAGACATAAGTATATTGTCTCCCCTTCTCCCAAATAAAGGTAAACTGACAGCGCTTTCAATGAAAGACTCTGCATGATTGGAATTGAATGTCAAATACGATTTTCTGTTGGCAATTCAAAGTGTTGGTGTCAAAACCATAACTGACAGTACGCTGGAGATTAGTATCTGTCTGGATCTTAGCATCACACTGCGAGGAAGGTTTATGATTTCGTAGATTAACACAGCTCTCTTCATGCCACCACTTAAGAGATAATTTGTTGAAGCAGGAGCCGATTAGATTGTGGTTGCCCGTGAGCGGGAGGCCCCCTCCCCTAAAGTTCTGTCAGGCATTTGATGGCACACCCTGCCCCCTGTGGGGGTCTGCCATCATTACGGGTGACAGGCAGGCGAGGTGAGCAGGCCACAGCTGCCAGCACACCCGGCTGTCAGTAGCCACCAGTGATGCTTGCTGGCGATGTTTCGAGGAAAATGGAGTTCCTATTGATCTGACCAATATGAAATGGCCTTCCAGGCTGCAGATTTGATTTATTTAGTTTCTGCTTCTCACATGGGATGGAGGGAGGAGGGGGACTTCCTGGCAAGTCATCACATGCCCTACCACTAGATCTCCTCTAGCTCTGGAGGAAAACAACCACAACAAATGTCGATCAAGGCTCAGAGAGGTTAGGGAGACTTGCCAAGATCACAGCGTTTGGGAGGAGGGCGAGCTTGGGAGTTGGTATGGCCCGAGACTCACAAAGTGATAGACACTGACTTCGGCACTTTGATCTCTCCAATGTCCTGTGTAAGATTCACAGAGTCTTTGATGTCATTAAAAGGGCAGGCGAGGTGAAGGGTGTAAGTAACTTGCATAAGCCACAGCAAGTCCACGGCAGAGATGAGTTGCAACCAGGTTTCCTAATTCCCAGTTCAGTGCTCTCTGCATCATCTTACAGAGTATCATTCCTAGAGTAAATATTCCAGCTGGGGAGGGGATCAAAGGGCTTTGAAAGCTGTGCTTCTGTCTTGCACGCATGACATTTCTGCCGAGTGACAGCCCATAGAACCCAGATAATAAAATAAAACGGATGCTCTGTGTCTTGACCAGCCAGTAAATTGTCACTGGTCCTCTGTGAGTCTGATTTAAGAGTTTCATCTTGCAGAGACTATACTTGTTCTTTCTTTGTCCCCCCACCGACTTGTCCCCACTTCTGGGGAGGGAGGAACTGTGAAAGCAGTCAGTTTCGTGCAGCATTACGTTATCCAACAACGCCAGGATGTGACAGCACGGGGGACTCCCAAGATAATGTTCAGACTCCGGTTTTAGAATGTTTACTCTCTTTCGGGTGAACTCTGACATCCAAGTGCATTAATGCAATGCCATTTTCAACTCTCACGCCAATCTCCCTCCTTGTACATATCGGAATTTTAAAGCCTGCTTCCCTGTTTGAGTTATGGTAATTTATTGTAATAGTGCATTTTGACCTTTTCAGTATTTTGTATTTTTATTGGATAGCTGTTTCACCTCTTCCCTGGAGGGTTTGCCAGGCTGAAAATGAGAGAGAATGGTAAGACCAACCAATCAAAATACAGAATATTAAAAAGGTCAACACACAAGAGCAAACTACTAATTTGGAAAACACAAATGAGAAAAGAATGAAAGCTCCCAGCAGCATGGTGGTCAGAGCAAGAATAAGCAGACAGGAGAGGGCTAAGAGGTTCCTCTGCATCCACAGCATAGCAGTTAGCTCAACCACTGAATGTAAACTAGCCAGCCCATCATCAGAAACCAAAGGAGAGGAGAATCCATGCAAACTTCAAAGAGTGTAGACTGTACCATTTCCCCTTCTACCTGGTCAATGCAAATGGCAAAGAGAGGTCGTAGGGGGTTGAAAGTCCCAGCTCGGAGATGCCAGGGCTCTTTTGAACATGCCATAACCAAACGATGCTTTGAAGACATCAGACAAGTTCCACCCTCTACCTACAAGCAGATGAAAGTCTCTGGAATCTAGAACTGATGCTCCTCTATTTCTTTTTCAAAGCTCTCCAGGAAGGGGAATCCCCAAACCTCCCCTCTTGACTCTTTCTAGTTAAGCAATATAAATTAAACCATATTAATAAGCATAGCTGGACAATCAAGATTAATAAAATCATAAAAGTTCAAAGCACATTAATTCAAGTGGACATTCAGGTCTTGTCTACTGAAGGTTATGGTCACCAAGTCACCGGGAAGCACACTTGAGTGAGTTACCTGGGTGTAGTCCCCTCACCCATGGAAGCACAATCAGCAATGCAGAACAACATACACAGAAGGTTCTGACTGGCATCAGAAAATGGAAATGAGCACTCTAAAAGAATTCATGTAAAACAGGGGCCAAAATCTCAGTGTGAAGAGTGAAAAGACTTTGAATGCAACTTCATCTTGAAAAATAAAATGAGAATGTACAAAGTGGTGATTTTGCTTTCTATTTAATCTAATATAGGTAAAATATCTAATCATATCCTCCAAAGGAAAAAGGACTTAAAGGTTGACTGGGAAATTTGGGCAGTTTTCCCAACAATGTTTTATGTTACTATCAATATATCACCCTTCACAACACCTTTGATATAATCATGAAAAATATAACTTACAAGATATTCAGAGGAACCAAGATGGGTGCTCCTCTAAATCCTGTGGCATTCCAACTTTTTCCTATTTAATATCTTGATCTTTGTTTTCTATTATTTGGTTGGTTGATTTCTTTTTATTCAATTGTTTGTGATATCCTTATTTGTCAGTCAATTTGAGAGAAATGAGTCATCCTAGTATATCACGTTCATCAACTTCATGAAATCCTGTGTTGTTTACAAAATCTGCAATTTCCATTTGCTTTTGATTTAGCGCTACCAAAACATCTGAAAATCATTTGCAAACTGACCAAATACTTATGCCATACAGGTTTTTGTTAAAAGAGTCATGTTTGAATAGGGTCTGATTTTTCGTCTGTTAATGACTATTCAAAAACTCTTAATTCCCTGTGTAAACAGACTTTTAATTATGAGTACTCTAATAATGAAAACTCAAGCACAAGGATCCTAGACCTATCTAAATGCAAACCAGAATACCTTCAGTATAAAACATACCATAACAGACATAAAAGTGATTGCAGAAATAACTCAACTATTAACACTTTCTAATTTGACTCATAAATAGCAGTCAATCTAAGCAAGCTGCATCACTGAATAAAAATTTAGGGTTAGAAACACTATGCAGATTTGCTATGACTCTTCTTTAAGATGATTTCATGTATAATACACTTGGATGGGGGAAGAAAAGGGAGACTGGGATTGACATATACACACTACAATATACAAAATAGATAACTAATAAGAACCTGGGCTTCCCTGGTGGTTCAGTCGGTTAAGAATCTGCTTGCAATGTGGGAGACCTGGGTTCGATCCCTGGGTTAGGAAGATCTCCTGGAGAAGGCAACGGCTACCCACTCCAGCATTCTGGCCTGGAGAATTCCATGGGCTGTATAGTCCATGGGGTCGCAGAGTTGGTCACAGCTGAGCTACTTTCACTCACTCACTCAATAAGAACCTACTGTGGGCTTCCCAGATGGCACTAGTGGTATAGAACCTGCCTGCCAATGCAGGAGACATAAGAGATGCAGGTTTGATCCCTGGGCCGGGAAGATCTCCTGGGGAAGGGCACAGCAATCCATTCCAGTATTCTTGCCTGGAGATTCCCATGGACAGAGGACCCTGGTAGGCCACAGGGTCTCAGTCACACATGACTGAAGCAACTTAGCATGCATGCAAGAACCTATTGTACATCACAGGAAGTGAAGTAAAGTGAAGTCGGTCAGTCGTGTCCAACTCTTTACGACCCGTGGACTGTTGCCTACCAAGCTCCTCCATTCGTGGGATTCTCCAGGCAAGAATACTGGAGTGGGTTGCCATTTCCTTCTCCAGGAGATCTTCCCAACCCAGGGATTGAACCTGGGTCTCCCACACTGCAGGCAGACGCTTTACCATCTGAGCCACCAGGGAAATCACAGGGAACTCTACTTAATACTCCATAAAACCTATTTGGGAAAAGAATCTAAAAAAGAGGGGATATAAGTGTGTGTATAAATGATTGATTTTGCTGTACAGTGGAAAGTAATACAAGATTGTAAATCAACTCTGCTCCAATAAAAATTTTAAAAATAAAAAAAATACACTCAGATTACACAGTTAAATTTACAAACACCTTTCAAATTACCATGAAACACATGATACCTCTTCGTTAAAAAAAAAACTATCCCTTATTAAATATTTACTGACTACCAGGAATTGTATATGCATTATATCATTTAATTCTTATAACAGCCCCAGAGGAAGGCATTAATACCTACAGGTTATAGGTAATGAAACAAAACACAGAAGTGAAGCAATTTGCCAGAGATAGAACATCTAATTAGTGGCAGAGGCAGGGCTCAGTCTCAGGTTTTCCTGATTCCAGGCCCATGTTTCAAACCACTCTGTTACAATACACAGAAAAGGTATCTAGAAGAGCACAGATACTACAATAAGACTGTGGCTGTTTTTATTCATTTCTTTATATTTTTCTATCTTTTCCACACTTTCTGGATCAAAAATGTTTTTGTTTCGTTAGTCAGTCATGATCGATTCTCTTGCAACCCCATGGAGCCTGCAATGCTCCTCTGTCCACAGGATTTTCCAGGCAAAAATACTCAAGTGGGTTGCCATTTCCTTCTCCAAGGGATCTTCCTAACCCAGGGATTGAACCTAAGTCTCCTTAGCTCAAATGATAAAGAATCTTCCTGCAATGCAGGAGGCCTGGATCCAGTCCCTGGGTTGGGAAGATCCCCTGGAGAGGGAAATGGCAGCCCACTCTCAGTACATGGGGTCACAAAAAGTCAGACATGACTGAGCAACTAACACGCCTGCACTTATCCTGCATGGCAGGCAGATTCTTTACCTCTAGTTTTCTACCTTTTCCACATTTTCTGGATCAAAAATGATGGCTCTTATAATCAGAGAAAAGAGAAGTTGGAACTTTCCTGACGGTCCAGTGGTTAAGACTCCATGCTCCCACTGCAGGAGACATGGGTTTGATCCCTAATCAGAAACTAAGATCCCACATACCATGTGGTATGGCAAAAAAAAAACCCACACAGATAAAAAAGTACAAGTGTTTATAAGAAGTTAAGGTTAGAGATGGAAGATCTCCATGTTGTTTATGGCAAACAAAAAGCTTTGTGGAGAAAAGGGAGGAGAGAGTGGCTCTGTTACAGCTTAAGGGGCCACTCTCAGCCAGCAAGGAGCCTCCAGAAGGAGGGTCTGGCACATCATGTACGTTCTGCGGACATGGACACAGCCCACTTCACCTCCTGAGGAGCTGAAGTTACTGTGTGTGGCAGAGGGAAGAACACTGACCACAGGCAGAGACAAGGACACCCACCGTGTCCTATGAAGGTCTGCCTGACTGCCCACCCCACAGCCCCCATCTACGGCTCAGTCCTCCCCTCTGTCTTAAGGCCGACTTATCCCAAGCCTTCCCTGGTGGCTCAGCGGTAAACAATCTGCTTGCAATGCTGGAGATGCTGGTTCAATCCCTGGTTGAGACGATCCCCAGGAGAAGGAAATGGCCACCAACTCCAGTATTCTTGCTTGGGAAATTCCATGGACGGAGGGGCCTGGCAGGCTATAGACCATAGGGTCACAGAGAGTCAGGCACGACTGAAGCAACCTAAAATGCAGCACACACACCAAAGCCTCAGTTCCCCAAGAAGGGGGCCCTACCTTTCCGCAGACCTCTCAGAGACATCCCTGGGACTTTCTTACCTGTGCTCAGGTCTGGCCTAGCTCTGTTTGGGCTGCCAAAGCATAGCCAGCCACGTTTTCCTGAACCTTCCTGATACTGACACCTTCACAGTCTGAGCCATCCTTGCCACCAGTTCCCACTGCCTTTTAGCCAAACTTCCCATCCATCGTCTGTCAAAGTCTCGACTGAGTTTTCAGATGCTTCTTCTGGGCTTTGCACAGTGGGTTACAGGGAGCTGAGATACTAATCTCTCAGCTGTCAGGGTAGACGGAGGCCCCTGGACCCTTACTCTCCCACCCCAAGCAAGCCCAGTGTGCCCTGTGGTACCATTCTCTGACAGCTGGGACATGAGAAACTTGGGAAGCACCAACTATGAACCACCCTGGTGGGTTTTCTAGGTCCCCATATACCATCCCCCTTTCTGTAATGTGGCCACACCACACGGCATGCGGCATCTTAGTTCCCCAGCGGAGGACTGAACCTGTGCTCCCTGCAGGGGAAGCACAGAATCCTAACTACTGGACCACCAGCGAAGTCCCCACCTCTCAGTCCTAAGGTGGCCCCTCTTAAACCAGCTGAGCTCCTGCTTTGTCTCTTGGTAATTTGATGGAAGGGGGCGGCAGGGAGGGGCCATGCCACTTTGTTGCTATGATGTAGTCTCTAAATCATGTCTGACTCTTTTGTGACCCCAAGGTATGGACGGCAGCCCACCAGGCTCCTCTGTCCATGGGATTTTCCCCAGCAAGAATGCTGGAGTGGGTTGCCATTTCCTTCTCCAGGGGATCTTTCTGACCCAGGGATCGAACTTGCATCTCCTGCTTGGCAGGTGGACACTTTACCACAGCCACCACCTATGCGACCTGATTTCCCCAGTCAAGGATCAAACCCATGCCCTCTGCAGTGGAAGTGCGGCATTTCAACCACTGGACCACCAGGGAAGTCCCTCTTAGTAATTTAAATAATATGTTTGTTTGCTGTGTGTCAGTATTCTTCTAATTGCTTTATGTTAATATGGCTCTGACACGATTGACAAGTTCTCTGTGCTTCTTTCGTTTCATCCTAAAAATAGGGACAATGATACTTCATCTGAGATCCCTTCCAGTCTTCTTTGAGGGTTCCAGGAATGAGCACCAAAATTCACACAGCCTCCTCTCAGTACATGGCTTAAGGATGTGGCACCTCAAGAGAAAAGGAGAGATCAATTTGGAAACAGAAAGGAATACTTTCTCTAAGTTGATGTTTTCAAGCCCTTAACCTAAAAAAAAAATTGGAATTTCCACTAGAAGTGGAATAACAGAGGAAAGAAGTGGCATTTGGCTGGAGGAAGCAGGTCTGTGATGAAATGAACCCCAAGGGTGATGGCTGGAATTGCAGGAGATGGGCCAGTTAGTAAATCAAGGCCGACAGTAAGAAATCAGCTTCTGGAGAATTGCAGTCCCAGGCTCAGGCCCAGAAACATGACTGGGCCTTTCCACAAAGCTCCAAGCAAGAGCTAATATATAGTATTTACTCAAGGAAGAAGGTTCCAGAGTGAGGAATGAGATTCAGTTAGTTACTGTAACACACATTATTTCCTGGAGCTCCCAGTTGCCCTATGAGAAAACCCATTCTTTTTTTCAATATATGCCTGATTTTTGCAATCTCTCAGGCCATCATCAAATGGTTTCCATTTATTTCAAAAGACAATTTATCTGACTTGAGGTTTTACCTACTAGAACTTGGTGATAGTACTCTTCACTGCAACGTTACAGCATCCACTCAGTGAGGCACAGGGATGACATACAGAGCTTATCTTCACACAAAGTGGCTCAAAAGACCATATTCCCCTCTTCACAGATATTGCTAAAACTATCATCAAAAATTAGGTGAAAATCAAGAGTCCTTTCTGGTGGTTCCTGGAGTCTTCCCTCTTTTGCCCAGGCTCAATCACTTGGATTGTTGTGTCTTTGCTTTGACTCCTCTGTATATCAGATCAACAAACCCAGTTTTGTTCTAAGAGTTTATTTTGTTGGTTAATTGATACTTCCAGGCTCAGAGGTACTTGAGCTTGACACCAAAGGGCCTTTTTCTTTGTATTAATATAGCACCTTTCTCAAGAGAGTAAGCATTGCAAATACCAACTAATTATTTACTGCAGGGATTTCACTGAATTAGAAAGTTCCAAAGTAGAGAAAAATTAAAATCAACAACTGATTCTTATATAATTATGGCTCATGCAAAGCTTACACTGTCCATGCATTAGTCATAATCCAATTATGGTCTGAAGTCACCTCCTGACCAATCGAGAACTAGTAGTGTAATTATAGGAGGATTTAAACACAGAATGTGAAGGAGGACTAATAGATCAAGAGTCAGAAGACCTGGAGTCTGTGACCTTGTACCCTGAATCTTGATTTCCTCATTTATCAAATGAGAAAGTTGTAGAACTCAGTTGAATCAGCAATTGTTGTTGTTCAGTCACTAAGTGGAGTCCAGCTCTTTGCCACACCATGGACTGTAGCCCACCAAGTTCCTCTGTCCATGGGGTTTCCCAGGCCAGTTTACTGGAGTGAGTTTCCAGTTCCTTCTCCAGGGGATCTTCCCAACCCAGGGATCAAACCCATGTCTCCTGCTTTAGCAAGCAGATTCTTTACCGCTAAGCTACCAGGGAAACCCAAGTCAACGATATTAGGCTTCTATCCTGAGTCATGGAGACCACCTGCCCCACAAGCCGACCCATGTCAGGAGCAGAAAAGAGACATTTTCTCTATATAGAGAAGTGGTCCCTGTTTCTCTTTTGCCCCTTGAAAATTCAGGGCATCCTTCAAGGCCAAATTCAGTCTTTCTTTCTCTATGAAGACTTATTGGACTCCTTTGGTTTGCAGTGAATGTGCCCCAAATGAACCCTGATAACACCTTAATACTTTACATCAGCAAGGATCATACACTGCTGCTGCTGCTGCTGCTGCTGCTAAGTCGCTTCAGTCGTGTCTGACTCTGTGCGACCCCATAGACGGCAGCCCACCAGGCTCCCCCATCCCTAGGATTCTCCAGGCAAGAACACTGGAGTGGGTTGCCATTTCCTTCTCCAATGCATGAAAGTGAAAAGTGAAAAGGAAGTCACTCAGTTGTGTCCGGCTCTTAGCAACCCCATGGACTGTAGCCCACCAGGCTCCTCTGTCCCTGGGATTTTCCAGGCAAGAGTACTGGAGTGGGGTGCCATTGCCTTCTCCTGCTGAGTATTGTTCTTATTGCGTTTTACATCTTACCCAACAAAACCACTTGTAAGCTTAATAGAAGAGATGTTTCTTATGTGGTGAACCCTGATCCCCCAAGTCAGTGCATAAACACAGTAGGAAAGCAATATTTTGTCAAATTTACTAATATCTGCTTATGCTACTAGTATTAAATTATGAAGGGGACCCTTTCTGAAAATCTAGGTGCCTGAACATATATCTATGCCAACTCCCTCTCACTTATTCCATGTAGATTATGTCTAAACTGAGACCTACTTTAATTTCATTTTTTTCCAATTCCTTTTCTCTTTTTCTTGCTCTCTCCCTCCACTTTCCTCTATGTGTACCATCATTACCACCATGATATTATACCTTTCTTTGAAATTCTTCTTAAAACACTTCTGTATAAATAAGCAAGGAGCAAAGAGTATTACCAAATTGATATGAAATTGAAGAACAACTGTTCCAGTTGGGATGGAACACATTAAAAACTGGGGTTGAAGAGAAAATAATGTCTTGGAAATTGTTTCTTTTATAGAAGAAGCGTTCCATCTTCTAGCTCTATCTTTCTCTCACCAAGAAGATTGCAGAACAGTGAGCTTCCATGTTTTACTCCAGAACTCACCAAAAGGTGAGAAGGGAGCAGAGGGATAAGTAGGTAGAATATCTAGATCATTCTGCCTCTGGCAATCTGATTCTTCAGATATCTTGAAGATTTTTTGCCCCACAAAACAGTCAAATGATGGAAGAATTACAATAAATGTAAGTGTACTGCTGAGTTCACAAGAAAATATGGAAAATCCTCAAGGGCAAAAAAAAAACAAAAAGAATGTTTTATAACATGAAACAAGATGAAACTTGTAAGTAAACACCAAAGTTGCATTGTTTTAGGAAAACGCTGATTCTAAGACTCTAGATTATGGAGATTAATGGCTACATCTAAGGGAATAGAATGGGCTCCATGTCCACACAAAGCAGGGGAGAGAAGCATAAAAGCCTTGCATTAAATAGAGTATCTTAAGGACCACACTCTAAGTAAAGAGAGAGTTGAAAAGTAAAGAAAGATATAAAGATATCAACAACACAGTTCTCAAGTTAGGTATAATGTTTAAATACTGCTCTCCAGAACATATGGAATATTTACAAAAAATAAGTATATGCTATTCCACAGACAATTCTCCAAATATTTTCAAGAATTGGATATCATGCTTAGCATATTCTCTTACTACATTCTAACTGATACAGAAATCAATTTAAAAATTAACTTTAAAAATTGATATGGTTGGAAATTGAAAACATATTTCTTCATAATTCATGAATCAACATAGAAATAACAGGAATGTTTAAACATTTATAATCAAATATATTGAAAATATTATATATCAAAACTTGTGGTATACAGATAAAAGGAATGGGTAAAAGGAAATTAATATAAATTCTGACAATAAAAAGGAAAAGCTAAAAATTAGTGAGTTGAACATCCAGCTTGAGAACTTGGGTGAACTCACAGACAAGAATATGAATAAATAGAGTAGAATAAAGAAAATGATAAAGAACATAAATTAACACAATAGAAAACAAAAATACAGTGAAAGGAATAAACAGATATGAGTTGATTTTTTTTTTTTTTACAATATTGTATTGGTTTTGCCATACATCAACATGAATCCACCACGGTTGTACACGTGTTCCCCGTCCTGAACCTCCCTCCCACCTCCCTTCCCATACCTTCCCTCTGGGTCATCCCAGTGCACCAGCCCCAAGCATCCTGTATCATGCATTGAACCTGGACTGGCGATTTGTTTCATGTATGATATTATACATGTTTCAATGCCATTCTCCCAAATCATCCCACACTCTCCCTTTCCCACAGAGTCCAAAAGACTGTTCTATATATCTGTGTCTCTTTTGCTGTCTCACATACAGGATTATCGTTACCATCTTTCTAAACTCCATATATATGCATTAGTATACTGTATTGGTGTTTTTCTTTCTGGCTTACTTCACTCTGTATGATAGGCTCCAGTTTCATCCACCTCATTAGAACTGATTGAAATGTTTTCTTTTTAATGGCTGAATAATACTCCATTGTGTATATGTACCACAGCTTTCTTATCCATTCATCTGCTGATGGACATCTAGGTTGCTTCCATGTCCTGGCTATTACAAACAGTGCTGAGATGAACATTGGGGTATACATGTCTCTTTCGATTCTGATTTCCTCAGTGTGTATGCCCAGCAGTGGGATTGCTGGGTCATATGGCAGTTCTATTTCTAGTTTTTTAAGGAATCTCCACACTGTTCTCCATAGAGGCTGTACTAGTTTGCATTCCCACCAACAATGTAAGAGGGTTCCCTTTTCTCCACA
>SJYV01038782.1:0-14790 GCA_006410875.1 Neotragus pygmaeus | reverse complement strand
TTAGTTATTCTCTAAATTTTTGGTAGAATTCAGCTGTGAAGCCGTCTGGTCTTGGGCTTTGTTTGTTGGAAGATTTCTGATTACAGTTTCAATTTCCATGCTTGTAATGGGTCTATCAAGATTTTCTATTTCTTCCTGTCTCAATTTTGGAAAGTTGTACTTTTCTAAGAATTTATCCATTTCTTCCAAGTTGTCCATTTTATTTGTGATTCAACACTTAATATCTGTGTATGTTTATCTTCCCTCCTCATCCATTCAGGTGAATTTAGAGCAATTAAAGCTTTAATACCAACCTACAGAGTTACCTCATTTCTTTCCTTTCCTTCTGAATCCACTCAACCCTGACCAAAGGAAGTGCATTTGAGACCTGGGTTTCCTTTTCAGCTTTCTCACAGCCTGGAATATTTCCCACAGGAACATTAACACCTTCCAAATGTGATTATCCCAATCTCTTGAATATCTGATCTTTCCAGGATTTCAGGGAATTACAAGGAAACACAATACAATAGCATGAGGCTCGTTTCCACAATATTTAGGGAAAAAGCACTTAATCCCCAAACCAAATATGACCACTAGAGTAGTTTACAATCTTACCATCAATTCCCTAGTGGATATAATGTTTCCTAAAATCAACATCTCATGTAGTCTAGATCCATGTTGTTATCACCAATCATAGATAAGGAGTTCATATTAGTTCAGTGAAGGAATTAGGCCACCAGAAAAAATAAAATAAAAGAGGAACAAAAAAGCCCATGTGGCTTCAGCTTTCCTAGTGTGTCAGTCAGCCTTGCCCGGTGCCCAAAGTCCACCACCTATAAAGTTAATATTCACAAGAAGGAAGGATCTCATCAAGATATTAAGCTTGCTTTATACTAAGAAAATAGCTTTTGGGAAGGTCAAAAAGGCCAGTCACCTCACCCTTCCTCAAGACCTTTCCTTTAAGGTTCAGCCAATAAAATTTTGTACTTCCTTCAATAAACTGCGCATGCTTCCTTCTCCAACCCTGCATGCCTGGCCTGCTAACCTACTCTGCCTAGTAACACAGCAGCTAATCTCCTTCAAAAATTTACAGCCTGGTACCCTCTCCTAACCCCAGGAGCCCAGCTTTGTCTGCATTTCTTCAAATCAGAAGACTATCAAGGTTTATTATTTGTGCAACATTTCCATTTCTATAGCCACTGCGTTTTCCTTCCATTCAGCAGTGCCTTAGCTTTGTCCCATAACATCTACCTCCAGGGAGACCATCCCTTTTAGTTTTCATATTTGCCCCAGCTGGAGAAATCCACTTGAAAGATTTCTGAATTTCAGCTGCCTCTAGGGAACTTCCCAAACCTGCTCTCAGTGATAACATGAGGTCCATAACATTTGTCTTCTTTCAATATCCTTGAATTCCCCAAGCCTCGATAACTCCAACACTGCTTTCCTGGAGCACAGCTTTTCAGATGCATTTTTTAAGCCTTCCACCTGCCCTTAGATGACCTGTTCCTCCCACCTTCCTCTGAGCTAAAACATTTTCAGCCTCTCAAGATCTTTCTCACCTCCTGGTCCTCTTCCCAAGGGTCTCTTCGGGTATAAAGGGTTGAAACCTATGTTTAAGCTGATCCCATTTCTCCCTGAGATATCTCTCAAGATCTGAGGATTTTCTGCTCACACACCAACTCCTAAATAATCTCACTCACTTACTATACACTCATCCTTCAGTATCTGCAGGGGATTGGTTCTAGGACCCCACATATACATTCCTTTGGATACCGAAATCCACAGATGCTCAAGGCCTTCAACTCACTTTTGGATAATTCTATTCAGTTTTTCCCTTAATTTAGCCTAATATCGCATACCACCTGCACACAGAAGACTTACCCTCATTCTGCTTAATCTATTCTTGGACAAATACGACCAATTCCCAATGTTTGAACCCATCTTCTACGTATTTCTAAGGAACATTTTCTCTGAATGGGAAAAACAAAATGAAATTAAAAACCAGAGAATACAGTGAAATTTAAGTCTACTAAGTCACTCCACAATCCACATACTAAAGGCATTTTACACCAAAAGTAAGCTTCTTCAAGAACTCAGAAGTTTGCATCCCTGCCAAGCCCAGATTCCTGCTAATCAGAATTGAGGCACAAACTCTCTCGTGCTGAGATTTGCTAATGAAAACCAGACCTTCTCTTAACAATGCAAGTTTCTTCAGGAGCCTAAATAAAAAATCTCCAACTTATATACATGAACTCGCCTCGGCCTGCTGCAGGACAACCGGTGTTAGTGATTGTAAAGGGTAAATGGACCAGACACCAAACCCTTGACCAGCATTGACTATGGATGCCATCATTTCATCCCTGCTACATTCCTAGCAGAATCCAGGACTTCAAATCCCCCTCTAGCCAAAAGCCTGGTAATCAAGGCAGAACCCCACATGGGACTCAAAAGTCCTCCCATCTCTTTACTTTAAGGTCTTTACCTTGGAGGACCATCTGCTTTCCTTCACATGGCAGAGAAGAGAGACATACCAAGACAAACCCAGGGAGGAGGGCTTGAACCTTTATCCCTCCCCTTCAATATTCCTGAGGTCTACACTTTGTCTTGGACCCACAGCTGCTGCTGCTGCTGCTAAGTCACTTCAGTCATGTCTGACTCTGTGCAACCCCATAGATGGCAGCCCACCAGGCTCCCTCGTCCCTGGGATTCTCCAGGCAAGAATACTGGAGTGGGTTGCCATTTCCTTCTCCAATGCAGGAAAGGGAAAAGTGAAAGTGAAGAAGCCGCTCAGTCGTGTCCGACTCTTAGCGACCCCATGGACTGCAGACTACCAGGCTCCTCCGTCTATGGGATTTTCCAGACAAGAGTACTGGAGTTGGGTGCCATTGCTTTCTCCGGACCCACAGCAGACCTCCCTTTCCCTGAGATCTCCAACTGCTCCCTAGATGAAACCGTGCAGCCAACTTAACGCGGTTCTAGCTTTAAGCATCAGACAACAAAAATAATGGAATAAAACCTCTGACAGTCTTCTCCTCTCAGGAGTTCAAAGGAAATAAGAGATGCTATTACAGCCACTCTAATTTGTTCAGCTGATTATTGGTGCTGGTGATGATACGCTGCTATTTATTGATTCATGGAGTGATAAGGAGCAAAAGCAGAGAGTCTGAGAACGTTATATATATATATATATATATACACACACACACACACATATATATATATATTCCTGGAGCTGTGTTCTCTCTATGTAACCACTTGAATCAAGCCATATGCACTGTGGGCTGACTTTGATTCTCAGCAACAACTGTTTAAAAAAGGACAGAGGCAAGGATTCCAGATTTGTTGACTTGTGTTGTTCTTGTGGAAGCAGGGGGCGTGAGGGTTCTGTTTCTAGCACTTCCCATGGGAGACTGTTTCCAAAGAAACACAAATCATTTGCTGGAGGCAGGATATGTTAGTAGTAGTTTGGGGTTTGCGGCAACATATGCCAGGCCCTTCAAAGAGGTGTGGGCTTAAACAGAAGGTTCTTTTTTCTTTACTCCTATTCACCGAAATAAATTTCTCCTCCTGGTTTATTATAAGAACTAGCAGTACTCAGATGTGATTATAATATATTCTGAAAGATTTATAACATCCATGACCATGAGAAGAAGTTATAGCTGAGAAATTCCAGAAGAGGACCCTGACACTGATAAGATCAGCAGTGTTGGAAGCTTGGGTTCTGATGATGGTTTTTTATTTCACTGAATCGTATATTCAAGTTTTTATTCAACAGGTTTCATGTGTCAGGGCAGAGCTAGGTTCTAAGCATGGGGTAAGGGCCATCTGGCTTAGATCCTTACCTCTTAGACCTTTGAAGGTCCTTCAAGGTTCACGGGTGCTTTTGCAGATATGACTGGTCTTCTGAGGGCTCCAGGGGCATTGGCTCTGCTTGATTCTAACTGTTTAATCAGAGGAAGCCCATTTGTCTTAAGAGACCATCAATAAAAACAAAGTTATTTTAGGGAGTACAAGAGTTAATTTGCTTTTGTTCTAGAACCACCCCACAACCAAAATTACAGATCACCAAATCTCAAAGTTAGAGGAGCTCTAGTTCAATGATTCACTTGATAGTCGAGTCCCTCTACAATCTCCCCAGCAAGGCAACATTTAGCCTGGGCTTTAATGCCTCTAGNACCCACTCCAGCATTTTTGCCTGGAGAATCCCCATGGATAGAGGAGCCTGGTGGGCTACAATCCACAAGGTCGCGCAAAGAGTTGGACACGACTGAAGCAACTTAGCACACACGCACGAGGTTTGGGTCCCTTAGAAAAGAGAGGATGGGACAGACTAGCTGGAAAAGACAGAAGCTTGGCTAGGAGCAGGCTTGACTGAATACAGGGGGAAGAAGTCCTTGGCTATCAGACTGGCCTCCTTTGCCAGGGAAACCTTGAGCCAGTTCCAGCTCTGGTTAGAGGTCATTACCTGGGCAGAAGAACCACAGGGACAACTCTGCTCTCTGCACTGACCCCTCCTCAATCCTTACCTTGCTAAAGATGCTCAGTATTTCCTTGCTACCCACATTCCCTTTTTAGAGAACACGCCCTTACCCCACCCTGACCGAGAGCCTATAAAGGTCTCATTGCCACAACCCCGACTGGATATCTGACTATAACTCACTCTCTGGGCCACAGCTAGCTACTGGGTTTGCCAAAATTTTTGTTCAGATTTTTTATGGAAAGCCCAAATGAACTCTTTGGCCAACCCAATAAATTCTACTCTCCAAGAAATTTTATCTCGGAAATTCCCCAGCGGTCCAGGGGTTAGGACTCAGCGCTTTCACTGCCAGGGCCTGGGTTCAATCCCTGGTCAGGAAATGAATATCCCTTAAGCCACATGGCAAAGCCAAAAAAAAAAAAAAAGGGGGGGCGTTATTTTAGAGAGCCACGTTTATGGATAGGCAGCTGATACTGGGCTCTAAGACAGCTGACATGGACCTGAGTTTCAATTTAGCTACACATTAGCTCTGCCTCAAGAGGCAATTACTTTAACGACTCTGTGCTTCAGTTTCCTCACCTATAATGGGTACCTTGATAGTAATACACCTTTAGGGGTCTTTCAAGAATTACTTTAGGGCCTGGACTATGGCAAACTCTCCATAGATATTAGCTATTATTGTGGCTCAAGGTAAAGAATCCTCCTGCTAATGCAGGAGACACGGGAGGTGCAGGTTCAATCCCTGGGTTGGGAAGATCCCCTGTAAAAGGAAATGGTAATCCACTCCAGAATTCTTGCCAGGGAAATCCCATGGACAGAGGAGACTGGCGGGCTACAGTCCCTGGGGTCACAAAGAGCCGGACACAACTTAGTCACTGAACAACAACAACCATTTCCATTACTATAGTAACACAAAGCCATGGGCCACCAGAAGTCATATCAGAGTAAAAATTAAGAGTACTGAAGATGAAATTTGTCTGCCAAGAGAAGCCAGGACAAGAAACCGTGTGGCCCCAGCAGAAGGGAAGGAAAAACGGAGGTAGAAAGGATGTCTTTTCAGTTCCTTGACACCCGCTCTGAGTCCACAATTAGATGCCTTGAAACTTCCTCCATATCATGACTATAAAGACCCTCTTTCTTTTAAAAGAATATATTTATTCTATTTATTTGGCTGCACCAGGTCTTCGTTGACACGCAAGATCTTTAGATATTCATTGCAACCTGCAAACTCTTAGATGAGGCGTGTGGGATCTAGTTCCCCAACGAGGGATCAAACCCAGGGGCCCTGCATTGGGAGCATGGAGTCTTAGCCCCTGGACCATCAGGGAAGTCCCCAGTGACCTTCTTTCTAAAATTAGCATGTGTGGTGGCTTCTGTTCCTGGCAAATAAGTAATCCCCAGGTAAGTTTCAGGATTCCGCCACCACTCATGCCAGGTAGAATTANATTCATTGCAACCTGCAAACTCTTAGATGAGGCGTGTGGGATCTAGTTCCCCAACCAGGGATCAAACCCAGGGGCCCTGCATTGGGAGCATGGAGTCTTAGCCCCTGGACCATCAGGGAAGTCCCCAGTGACCTTCTTTCTAAAATTAGCATGTGTGGTGGCTTCTGTTCCTGGCAAATAAGTAATCCCCAGGTAAGTTTCAGGATTCCGCCACCACTCATGCCAGGTAGAATTAGTTCATCACCAACCCCTCCTGTTAACTGGGGAAACCCACCTCCCCCTCTAGGACGTGTAGGATTGGCAGCCCGTAAAGACCGATGTCCTATGATACCTCTTTCTCAAGGGCCTGACCTGAGTATTTTCCTGGGATCGGTACTTCCATATTCCTTGACTCCCTGGTAGATCAGGATCAAAATGAACAAAAGTAAATAACCAGAAAAAGGAAAGCAGCCAACTTGAAGTCAAGCAAGTGGTCTGAATTTCTTACAGCAAAGGCAATGAAAAAAGGCCACTGAGCTCTGAGAGTGGCAGTTATGTCTTGAAGGATGATATCCACCTTTCCAGGTGTGAATCCAGTTTGCAAGTCTATCTACATAGCCTCCACTTCACACACATGGCTCCAAGACCATGACTTGAGCTCAAGACACAAGAGAGGACATCGCTTAAGGGATGACCTCATTATATGCTTATAGCTTCTGCAAAACACACACACACACACACACACACACAAACCCACTCTTCTGAGGACACGAGGTCATCCTGGGCATCAAGGACAACCCTTGATGGGTAAAGGACCAGTGTGGAAGAAACACTTGCTCATCAGTTATTAAGTACAATGGATCTCCAGATACGTTCTCCCACTCAGTCCTTGCAGTGACCCTTCAGTGTTGCTATGTGTCCTGGTTAATGATCCTGCATTACAAATCATTCCAAAACTTAGTGGAGTGAAACAACAATTTGATTTTTCTCATAGTTTTATGAGTCAGGAATCTGCAAAGGGCTTGGCTGGGCAGTTCTCATACAGGGCTTTTCACATAGTTGGGGTCAGATGTTGGTTATGCTGTGATCATCTATGGGCCCAACTAGACTGGACATCCCAGATGGCTCACACAGATGGCTGCCACTGGATGCTGCTGTCAGCTGGTTGCTCAACAGGATCCTATAGATGTGGCCCTACAGGGTAGCTGGACCTCTTATACTGGAATTGTCTCCCCACCAGAATAAATGTCCCAGGACACCGGGCAGAGACTGAGTGGGAAGAGCCTCAGAACCATTTAGCATCACTTCTGCCATTGTCTATTGACTGGAACAGCCACAGAATCCACTCAGATCTGAGAAGAGACACAGACATCCACCTTTCAGCAAGAGGAGTTGCAACGAATTTGGGGCCAGTTTTCAATTGCTGCCATGTGACTATCCCCACTGTAAAGTTGGGGGAACACAAAGAGATTACTACATTGTCAAAGATCACATTCCTAAAAACTAACCGGATGGGAGTTTAAACTCAGCCTTGTCTAATTCCAAATTAAACACCCCTTTGAAAGTGTCAGTCACTCAGCCAAGTCCACCTCTTTGCAATCCCATGACTGTTGCCCACAGTCTTCTATGTCCATAGAATTCTCCAGGCAAGAATACCAGAGTGGGAAGCCATTCCCTTCTCCAGGGGATCTTCCCAACCCAGAGATCAAACCCGGGTCTCCCACAATGCAGACAGATTCTTTATCATCTGAGCCACTAGAGAAGCCTGAGCACCCCTTTGGCTATGTCTTTGGCTAGGTCAAAACTGCCCAGTAACCTGGGGTTGTGCTGCTTTCTTTGCCTTGGTGATCAAAGTGGGAGAGGGGACTATAAGTGCCTGCTACCCATAGAAACTATAAAAACTCCTAGTTTTGCCTTTTTGTAAGCAAAGGCTCTTACCCAGGTGCCTTGCCTCCCTGAGTTATTTCTAGGCTGGCCCTCAAAATCTCCCAACCCCACCTCCATGTTGCACCCCTTCCCACAGAGCTGCAGAATATAAGGAGGTGCTGTCACCATGCAGAGCGCCAGAATGGAAAGGATCTCTCCAACTTGTCACCAGCTCTACCAGCTGATAGTCTCTTCCTAAAGGCTCTCTTGCTCTGAAAGGATGGACACAGCCATTGAATTAAGAGCTCCATTGCGCCTATTATACAGAATGAGGTAAGTCAGAAAGAGAAGTATAAACATCATATACTGACACAAATATACAGAATCTAGAAAGATGGTACTGACGAATTTATTTTCAGGGCAGCAGTGGAGAAACAGACATAGAGAACAGACCTAGGAGCACACGGGGAGTGGAGAAGGGAGAGGGTGAGATGTATGGAGAGAGCAACATGGAAATTTACACTACCGTATGTAAAGTAGAAAGCCAAGGGGAATTTGCTGTATGACCCAGGGAACTCAAACAGGAGTTCTGTGACAATCTAGAAGGGTGGGCTGGGGAGGTAGATGGGGAGGTTCAAGGAGGAGGTTCAGGAGGGAGGGAACATGGGTGTTACCTATGGCTGGATCTATAGACATGCCTCTATACAAGATGTATGAAATCCTCTGTTGATGTATGACAGAAACCACAAAATTGTGTAAAACAATTATCCTTCAATTTAAAAAATAAACTGGCCAAAAAAAAAAAAGCTCTAGTGTGTGCGAGAAGCTTACAGAGTGAGAGGCTGGTCACTCAGACTCCCCCAGTTGTTCATTCTAAAGACACTCAGAGATACTTCCTGCTCACCCATCTGTAATGGTAAACACAGACATTATGGGTATCAAACATGGACACCTACACCATCTGAACAGTTCACTGGGAAGAGTTCCCATTTCCAAATGCTCCTTCGGGTGATCATAACAGGTTACAGGCTTAATTGCATCCTGTTCATCACCATTGAATGTTTCAGCTGAGTGACTTCTGTTATCAACATTTTCCCCTGAGGAAGAAGTGTTCACGCCCACCAGTTTTGTTCCAACTGCATCCAGCGAGTCCAGTGACCAGGTGGTACTAGAAAAACTCTCCAGCACAGTAGCTAAGCACTGGTTTTGACGTCTTCTAGTCCTGTATTCAAATCCTAGTTCTGCCATTGATTCAGTCCATCTCTCAACCTCTGCAAGCCTCAGGTACATGGCTATCAGAGAGATAATAGAAGCATCTTCTTCATTTGAGCTGCTATGAGATCACATTCAGCGAGACTAAGTGCCATCATGCACTTAGCACAATGCCTCACACCTGGTAAGCCTCAAACCACTACTAGCTACAATTGCGATGTCAGAAATAACTAGAGAGCTTTGAGAAGGTACTGAAACTCAGATTGGAAGGGAAGGGGACCAGCCAGGCTTCAGAGAGGCTTCATAGGTACATTAGCTTAGGCAAGAAAGGAGACAAATCCCAGGAGATAAACTAAGGGAAAGAAAATGAGGAAGCCATGCAGGATCAGATGTTTGGAAGATTAGAGTCCACAGGAACCATGTCACAGGCAAAGATCGTCTTATACTGTGCCAGAGACCCTTGTCTCTCTTTAAGAAATGAACTGAAACATTGTGCAGCCCAACATCCAAATACAGAAAGGGAGACTTGTGGGATATTAGGACCGGCATCTACACACTACTATGTATAAAATCAATAACCAATGAGAACTGTATATATAGCACAGGGAACTCTACTCAGTGCTCTGTGGTTATCTGAATGGGAAGGAAATCCAAAGAGAGAATATACATGTATGTGTGGCTGATTTACTTCACTGCACAGCAGAAACTAACACCACATTGTAAAGCAACTATACTTCAATTTAAAAGAAGACTAGTAAAGTGAAACAAAATCTGATGTCCTTACATAGGCAGATACAGAAATTAAGAAGAAATAACATTTGCTGAACATCTACTACGTGGGAAGAGCAATAGTCACTTCTACACACATTGTATCATTGATTCTTCATATTATGCTGAAGAATTAGAATGAAAAGTAAAGAAACCAAAGACCTTGATGTTGGGAAAAATTGAGGGCAGGAAGAGAAGGAGGTATCAGAAGATGAGATGGATGGCATCACCAACTCAATGGACATGAGCTTGAGCAAATTCCAGGAGACAGTGAAAGACAGGGAAGCCTGGTGTGCTGCAGTCCCTAGGGTTGCAAAGAGTCAGGCATGACCTAGCAATTGAACAACAACAAGCAATAACAAAGAAACCAAGGCTCGGAGAGGTTAACATACTCAAAGTCGTGGAGTTAGGACATGGATGAGCTGGCAGTTGAAGCCCATCCGACTCTGAAACTTGCATTTTTTTCATTCCCTTTTCCAAAAAAGCTTCAGAGAAGACCAGAGTGTGTTGAAAGGCTTTGAAAGATGACAGACTCCTCTACAGTGAGGAAGCAGAGGACAGGTGTCCAAAGGTCCTCAGCCACAAGTGAAGTATCACCTTCTGCTTATTTTTTCCTCTGAAATTTCATTATTTGATTCCAGTTGTCATTTCTTGTCAGAAAAATCAGAAACCTTAGGACCTGATTTTGAATTTGTACTTTACTGTCCTTCGGCATTTCCTTGCTCTGTAGTTTTAATTTTCAACTTCCATTCAAGCACATTAGGAAATTGTTTGACCTTAGTTTAAGCAGTTTGTTCTCATAAGAAAGTCCCAAAACAGAGATCTTGGTCAGTTAAGGAAGAAATAGAAACACAAATAGAAAGAAATACAACTACAGATTGCTCTTCCAGATCTAACTCACATACAATAAAATGTACACTAATGTAACCGTTGAATAATGAAAACTAGGTCACAGTGATGATGTAGAAGTGGCCTAAAACTATGATGCCTTTACCACCACGCTAAGAAGCCAGTGGTGATTTTTTATTTCAAGAAAGTGATACTGTTTTGTATTATGTTCAGAACTGTGGTTTGCCTGATGGCATGCAGCTGAATATCTCGTCTCTTATATCTAAGGCACCAGGTGACAATGTCTATGCACACTCTTCATCCAGCCCTGGATATGGAATCAATCTGGAACCATTGTTTAAAAAGGATTTGAGTTTAGCAATGCATAGGAAGTGTCTGTGTCAGGAATTCAAGAACATGTTAGTTCACTATGTCAAAACAGCTGTCCCAGGAAAATATTTCGTGTTGCACCATCAGAGAACAATGGTCTGACATGAGTGTCAGCACGTACCACACAGTGGTTTTTCAGAAAATGTTGTGGTTAACTTTTCTGTAGCAATTGTTTTTCTTCTCCTATGTAAAAAACGGGAGTCACCAGTATTCTGGATTAGCTACTAAAACTTTTTTTTTCCAGTACTTTCCCCAAGAAATGAACAAACAAAAAATATCTGTTTCACGTATGATCATATAATGCCAGAAGGAAACTTGTCTATTTAACCCTAGCGTAGCTTTCCTTGCATAATGACATGGATGCCCAGGGAGTGTAAACCACATGTACAAATTCACCTAGATAGGGAGTAACTGAACCAAGTTTAGAACCTGCTGACTCACAGATTGTTTTGGTGAGGCAAGTATTCAGATAAGGCAGGGCATAATTCCAGGGGAAAACATTAAAGCTGAAATTTCATCTGGTTTCTATCTGGTTTAATTAGGGTAGGGGAAAAGAAGTTTCTCTCATTTAAGAATAAACCCTTTTAAGTGGGCAAGAAAAGTAGTATGCTTTTGGGAACAGGAGAGTAATCTCTGATTTTATACCAGCTCAACATGCAAAATTTCAGATCAAAATATTATGAAGCAATATCTAGTGATTCATAGTTACCTCAACTTTCACATTTGTAAGATTTTAAACGTCTAAATAACAAATTAAAAAGCACATGAATATTGTATGATTCTGAGCACCTTATGTATATTCTGAGGACAAATTACATCTTGACACTTGCTGCAATGGAAAAGGCTATGGAATTGAAGTCAACAAACTTTGGTTTGAGTCTGAGATTAGCCACTAACCAGCTGGGGGACCCTGGGCCATTAAGCCCATATAGACTTTCAGCGTGCTGAGGTAACTTCATAGTTCTAGACCTCAGTGCCTTCAACTATAAAATAAGAATGTTTGGCTAGATAATCACCATGGTCCTTTGTTGATTCAAAGTGCAGGATTATTTTTTCTCAGAAGACTTGGAAGAACAGGGACAATGATGGATATGATCACAGCCTTAAGGCCACTAGAAGTCCTTGCTCAAAGGAGGAAACCAACAGCAAGGAGTTCCCCTGGGAACAAAGACATTCTGGAATCCAACTTCTTTATCATTCTCCTCCCCTCATCGTTCCCAATATCTCCACTCTTTTAGGGAATTCTATGCACTGCAGTAGTTAAAAGGCAGGGTCTGATTGGAAATCTATGCTCCCACTTGAAAAGTCTGTGCTCTTCACTACTATATATAAAATAGACAACTAATAAGCACCTACTGTACATCAGAGTGGACTTGACTCAATACTCTTTAATGACCTATATGGGGAAGAAAATGTAAAAAAGAGTGGATACATGTATAACAGACTCAACTGATTGTACACCTGAAATACACAACACTGTAAATCAACTATACCTCAATAAAAAACTTTTTTTTTTAAGTCTGTGCTCTTTCCCAAGACGTTTCATTTCTCCCTTTCCTGGAATTATTCTTTAAAGAGGATTTGAGTTTAGCAATGCATAGGAAGTGCCTGCGTCAGATATTCGAGAACATGTGAGTTCACTATGTCAAAACAGCTGTCCCAGGAAAACCTTCACGTTGCATTTTTACTATCACAGGGTCACTCTAGTTTCACTAGTTGTAATTTCTAGAACATTTCAGCATAAACACCGTTCAGTGAAAACACACATTCAGTGTTGCAAAGGGGGGGAAAAGTATGAAATGAGACTCCAAAATCAAAACCTTATCAAAATGTTATAAAGTTTAAAGGAAAAACTGAANTAATTTCTAGAACATTTCAGCATAAACACCATTCAGTGAAAACACACATTCAGTGTTGCAAAGGGGGGGAAAAGTATGAAATGAGACTCCAAAATCAAAACCTTATCAAAATGTTATAAAGTTTAAAGGAAAAACTGAAAATTCAACTCAAAGTTGCCAAAAGGTATACCTAAATGATGTGATAATGTCAGCCCTGCTGGGAGAGGGAAAGGGGAGACTCTGTTGTGTTTTTTAGGGGGCCCCAGCACTTCACACCAGCATTTGACTTCCATTCAATCTCCTAGGTTAGCAATTTAGATGACTATAAAAACAGAATTTTTGCTTCTTAAACGGATGTGTATTTTGGGCGGGTTGGCTCTAATTGGCTTTTCCTGTTTCTTAAGTAGATTGTCCCTGTTTCTCTCTTAATATATTCTTTCTCCCACCTCTTCAACTCTCCCAACCACTATTCAGTGTTTTGACATTTATCGCTAATAAAAATAATAATACTTATCATCTGAAAGTTAGTGGTATCGTTTGAAAGTTTTATGTACATTTATTTGTCCTTAAATTTATGTCACTCTTTTCTCCAAGCAAAGAATAAATAAATAAAAGTGCTTTATCAAATTTATAACCTACTTAAATTCAGAGATTTCTGAATAGGAAACAGACTAGAGACACTTTGCCAAGATTAACTTAACTAGAAAACCAAAACCTTCCANATTTGTCCTTAAATTTATGTCACTCTTTTCTCCAAGCAAAGAATAAATAAATAAAAGTGCTTTATCAAATTTATAACCTACTTAAATTCAGAGATTTCTGAATAGGAAACAGACTAGAGACACTTTGCCAAGATTAACTTAACTAGAAAACCAAAACCTTCCATGTGGTGCTTTGAAGAAAGATGTTAGTCTTTAAAGATTGTGTCCACACATGAAATGTGAAGTGGATAACTAGGGCAATTACCTCTATGGCAGACGCTTTCCAGCTTTACCTTTACCCAGAAATGCCCAGGTAACAAAGGCAAAGAGAGTTTTCTGGTCTCAATTATATCCTAATAATTGTTTCAATTCTCTGCTTCCTTTTGAGTGTGAAGATCCAGGCTAAAAGGCTTTTTAAAAAAACAGGCTGAAAAGGTTTCCCAGACGTGAGATAGATTTTACAAAAGAAACTTCTGGCAAGTTTAATGTAAGTAAATCAGAAGCATATGGACTATGTTTCCCTCAAAATACCCATGGGCTTGAAAGCCCAGAAAACACATAAAAAGTAAAGGGAAACTGTTTTCCGAAGCTGAGCACACTGTAACAGAAAGCCTGGCTCGGCTCCCCCAGAAGCAGGGGATGGAACCAGTGGTCAGGCAGCCCACCAGCCCCTACCCTCGTGCTTAGGTCGACAGTCCTCATTTCTGAGGATGATGTGATTGATGGTGCCCCGACCTGGGCCGATGGGCGCAATGAGAAAACCACTGCTCGCTGCTTCCCATACTGAAGACGGGACTTCAGTGCTCTTCTGCAGCCACCTCTAGTGAATGTTTACACAGCCTGTTTCTGTTCCTAGGGCCTCCCATGCTAGCAGGCTGGTGGTGAGCATACATGTACCGAATACGCCACGTGTGCCTCCTGGGGATGGGTAGAAAAGCAGCAGTCAGATGCCAGCCGAGGAGGTGAGTTATAGACTCAGACTTGGAAGGGGCTTTAAGATTCCTGAGCTTCCCCTTTCATCCTGCGTGGGAATTCTGGCTATAGTTTGTGGTCCAGATAGTGGAAGGGAAACAAAAAATACTGAGCTCAAAGCAAGCGAGAACAATTTGGAGAGTCAGAGGACCTGATATCCAGTCTCTGCAAGGCCATGACTGTAGGCCTGTCCTCAGACCCCTGAGAATCTGTTTCCTCATCTGTTAAGTGAGAATAATTAAATTGCCTATTGAGGTTGCCAAGGGCACCTCAATAAACATTATGTCTCTTTACCACCCAAGTCCTAAATAAGTAGAAAAAAAAAAAAAAAAAAA
>SJYV01038780.1:19858-81581 GCA_006410875.1 Neotragus pygmaeus | reverse complement strand
GCCTGGCATGCTGTGATTCATGGGGTCGCAAAGAGTCAGACATGACCTAGCAACTGAACTGAACTGAACCTCTTATACATGGCATTTTCCATTTCATGATAACCCTCTATGTGGGTGGCACTTAGCAGAGATTTGTTTTCTAATAAAGGGAGAACTCTATTTGCAAACCTTCTGCCATTCCCATCTGACTTGGAAGCTTCCACTCAGCTATTGAGACACAAAGGCCCATTAGAAGCTGCCTGTATTTATAAATAAATTTTCACTGAAGCACAACTAACCTCATTTATTTACATACTATCTTTGGTTGCTATGGTCTGTATTGGGTCCTCCTAAAATTAATATGGTGAAGTGCCAATTCCCTCAATATGATGATATTTGAAGAGTTTGGGGGAAATAATTAGGATTATATAAGGCCATGAGGGTCCTCATGATAAAATTTAGTGCCTTTATAATTGGGCTTCCAGGTAGCTCAGACAGTAAAGAATCTGCTTGCAGTGCAGGAGACCTAGGTTCGATCCCTGGGTCAAGAAGATCCCCTGGAGAAGTGGCTACCTACTCCAGTATTCTTGCCTGGAAAATTCCATGGACAGAGAAGCTTGGTGGGCTCCAGTCCATGGGGGGGCATAGAGTTGGACACAACTGTCCAACTGTCTGTCCACCACATGAGGGCACAGCAAGAATCAGATGTCGCCAAACCAGAAATAAGAGTCCTTATTGGGGACCCGAATTGGCCAGCACCTTGATCTTAACCTCCAGGACTGTGAGAAATAAATTCCTATTGGTGAAACCACCCAATCTATGGTGTTTTGTAATGGCAACCCAAGTTAAGACAGCTAATATCATGCTGCGGTAGGAGGTTTGAGTAGTTGAGACAGGAACTATAAGGTCCTCAAAAATCTTGTCCTTGCCAGAAAAGTTTGCCAACTCCTTCTCTAGTTTTTGGATGAAAATACCAGTNTGTTTTGTAATGGCAACCCAAGTTAAGACAGCTAATATCATGCTGCGGTAGGAGGTTTGAGTAGTTGAGACAGGAACTATAAGGTCCTCAAAAATCTTGTCCTTGCCAGAAAAGTTTGCCAACTCCTTCTCTAGTTTTTGGATGAAAATACCAGTCACAATTCTAGAAATTTTATATTGAGGGACCTGATTGTGGTTAGTGGGAGTTATATTTGCATAACAAGCATCTTGTATCTCTTTAATGGATATGAAAACAAGCAGCTCATGCTATCATATTCCTCCTACTACAGCCACTGAGAACTACACACTATAGAAAATTCCCCACTGAGACACCTTAAGTGCTTATGTGGCCAGAGCTATAAATCTATGAAGGCTGAAAACCTGTGTCCCAAATATGCTTCCCCAACTTAGTAGGAGCACACTCTTAATTAATGGTTATGATAGCGAGAAGACGTCAATGGTATGCTAAAGACATACTTGACTCTGTAATTCACAAGGAATATTCACTTCAAGAATGCTTAAAATGGTAGCAATAAGAACNTCCCAAATATGCTTCCCCAACTTAGTAGGAGCACACTCTTAATTAATGGTTATGATAGCGAGAAGACGTCAATGGTATGCTAAAGACATACTTGACTCTGTAATTCACAAGGAATATTCACTTCAAGAATGCTTAAAATGGTAGCAATAAGAACAAAATATTTTTTGTTAATAGTTCAGTGGGGAAACTATTAGTGGAAGTGTGTCTGTGGGATATTGTTGTGGGGGAGAAAAGTCAGCTATTTGAAAAACAAAATCAACACCGTATAAACTAAAGAATATGGGCTTTAGAACAGGCAGAGATGGATTCAAATCTAGGCTGTGACCCATCATTTATTTTGCATCCAGCTATCTCACTATCAGAACCTCAACCTCCTCATCAATGAAATGAAGATTATACTGCCTCATTTGTGGGTCGCTGATATTTAATCTGATTAATTATATGTAAAATATGTTGAAGTACATGGATACAAAATAGACTTTCAAAATGGTAGCTCTTCTCATGAATCATAGGAAGATACTGTCTCAGTTTCTCTTATTTATGAAAATACTTTTATCTGAGAACGAAGTGACACTGATGAAAAATACACCTGACCCGACATTCAAGTTATTGACACCATTCATCAATTACAGAAGGGCAGGAAATATTTTTTGAAAACAAGCAAACAAAAATCCTGACACACATTATAACAAGGAACAGGTTATTAAGGGAAGAAGTCATCTGATTTAACTCACACACTGGCACCTACAGAGGCAGGTGTACAATTCCTGGGTCCCATTAAAAAATAGCACAAGTTTTCTGCTATACTTCTATGCCTGTCAGAGATAGACATGCTGCTACACACACTTGGCTCTCATAACCAATGTGTGTATGTGCGTATGTGTGCCTAGACACGTGTGATATGCACGTGCTCAGATGTTTGAAAAAGAAAAAAAAGATGATAGAGCTTTGTGATTAACACATTTTGAAGAACTAAAGTTTATTTTGTCTTTATTACCCTTCTTTGAGGGATGCAATCATTTATATTGCAAGTATATCACTTGGTTATTTAATACTAATCCCTCCCATGTGTTTTGAAGGGAAAACAACTGCCCTTTTTCCCCACATATAAACATCAGATTAGATAATGTATAAACAACAATACTTAGAAGAGGACAGTGACAAATAATATCTGCCCTGAGGACTGTAAGGACAGATCCAGGTTGTGGTAAGTTTGTAGTACGTGGGAAGATTCTAAAACTTTCAAAATGTGTATTGGGGCGATTTAATAAGATATGAGTTTCAAATACCCACCAGGCAGCCTTGTAGAAGAGGAGTTTGTCCCTGGAAAAGGTAGAGCACAGAGTGAAGAGACATATTTCTGTGTAATAACAGACAGGACTCCGATCTCCCTAATGAAGGAGCAGGTGCTCTGTTTAGTTCCTATTTGGCACCAGTCTTCCAGGTTTATCATTACCTTAAATCTCAATTACCTGTACAAAGAGATGTTTCACATATTTGCATTTCACATAGCATTCACACTCGCCTGTCAGCTCCTTGAGCATAAAGACTGTGTTATTCAGGCCTCATGTTCTCTATTGCTCTTTACATTTTGTCTTTCAGGTTGTGGATGCTCAATAACTATTTGTTAACGAAATATAAACTGAAACAGCTTTTCAAATATAAATCAAGTGTTGTGACACTAGTATGAGTATGCCTCCTGCAGTCTTATCCCCTCTTAGAACCCTGAGTAGAGAATTGTATTGATTTGCTTATGCTCATTTCTATGTTGATGCAGTATAGATGTTAATTTGCCACTTGGATTGATTTTTTTTTCCTCTATGTTAACTAGCAGGAAGGTTCTATTTAAGGGGTTGGTGGAAGGGAAGGCTTGTTATTTCAAAATACTTCACTGCAGACAGGCAATCATCTTAGATGAAATTCCTTAAGTGCAGTTATCCAAACGTCAATTTCATTCTTGGCAATAAAAGAGCCCTCACCAATGTCCAATGACCTATAAATCAGAGCTAGAAGAATTCTTTATGCAAATTAAATTTGTGCCACACTCATCAATAAAAAAGAAAACAGCAAGAAGATTAAATTTGCAGCAGCCACACAAAGTAAAGGATTCCTGTATCTGTTTGTAGGATATGTCAGTATGGCTTATTATTTTTTGAGATAGTGTGCTTTGAAAGAATTAGTGGGAAATGAACTTTATGAATTGATTATTAAATGAGAGGGAGGGAGTAAAGAGAGTCAGGAATATAAAGTAGGCAACCAGTTTGATTAAACTTAGAAGTTTTAAAAGACTCACATGATAAAGTAAGAGACACTGATATTAATTTTACAGCAGTATTATAAACCCCAGGAATTAACTAATTATATTATAGAACAGTTTGTTCCTCCTCAGGTCCATTTTTCATTTTACATTTAAATAATATGCATTCAAACCTTTATCCATGTATTCAGGGTTTTTATCCCTCCTTTAAAAAGTAAGCAAAATAAAAAGAAAGGGGGAAAATTATGTCACTTTACATTGATGGGAATGTACTACTACAAAATAAAATCACTATACCACTGTTTAACTAATAGAATATAGTGTATTAACCCTCTAGAGGCTAGTTAAGTGGAAATGGATCCAGACAACTTACCCGTTTTCTTAGATTGCAAGTAAGAGTGAGATTCCTTGAGAACGAGTTTGCAAAAGCTGTATAAAAGTCCAGGACTTTAAGCAAGGCTTCTCGCTTGATGATGTGGAGGTCACAGTATGTCAGTGCTCGGACATTGGCACACGCATGAGCAAGGGTAGTTTCCTTCCAGAAGATGTCTCCAAACACATCTCCTTTCCCTGGAAAATAGTTAAGATACATACATTCAAGTATCTACACTAGTTTTTGTTTTGTTTTTTTCATCCTAGTCATGTTCTTTTTTCTAATTCAGTTTCATATGTTACTGATCATCGAATATTAATTTAAAGTCTAAGTATGCAACACCATGTATGTACATATAACAATGCACAACACTTTCATATAATATGTAAAGAAACATCATCCTAAATTCAGTCTTTGATGGAAATCTAGAGTGACATGAATAAATGAAATCCAACAGAGAAGCCAAGAACCTCATTTTAAGAAATAGTTTCATTACCTTCTGCCACCTTAACTTTTGCCATTCTGACTAAAAGGAGCAAAGGTGACTTCTCAGTTTCATCTTTTCTTCTGCTCCTTCTGGTAGAAATGACAGTAAAATGCAATATGTAAGAACCTCCTGTTATAGCTTTATAAATCTGGAACTGACTCGACATATATTAAACATAAATTATTCAGAACCTAGGGCTTGTGCTGGAGGCAAACAAAAGCTCACCAAGACTGATTCTCCAAGGATGCCTTTCCCTCTTCACAGAACTAAACCTCATGCACAGCTTCAGAGCCCCTGGAAAGAGCTCCAGTTCACAATTACAGAGCCAAAGAAACTAAGCTGGGTAAAACACAGAGGCCCAGATTTGCTATGTCATAAACAGTTCCATAAAGAGTGCTGTACTGTAGTCAAATGTGGATGTTAAAAGAATAGAACACAGAAATCAACTATTTACTTCAGAGGAACACCCACTGGTGATCTGAAATCAACAGTTCACCATCCTGAGTCAAGAGTACTTAGTTGCCCAAACACAGGGAAAGGAGGAAGCTTCAGGGTAAGTGCTAAAAGATTTTTCTGCAGTTCCATAAGTGCCCCTGGCTTGTGAAGGGCCATCAACTGTGTGCTCCATTCTTTTGCAGGAAAGAGAAGGTTTTAAAGTGGAAAAGATGGGGAATATATCTAGGAGGGAAAAAAATATCTTTCTACAGTCACTCTTCCAAAGATTTATTCTTTATGTACTCTAACCACAGAGATAAGTGAAGATTAAAGTGAAGATTAAAAAGCTCTTACCATGAAGATTAAAGTCAGAACTGACAGGAACTAAGGAAGAAGAAAGATGCCTTATAACACATCAGGCGTCAGACCAACAGAGAGAAAAGATAGCATGCAACCAGATAAATGAGAGAAAAAGAGAGAGAGAGAGAAAGAGAGACAGAAAGAGAAGCTGAGGTTAAGTAAGATTATGGATTCTTTGCCCACCCCACACAGAAAGTTTGGAAATCCTTATAGAACCAAGAGCCACTCTGGGATGGAGAGAGAAAACACATATATCACTGAGGGGGTAGTTAAAACCACTATGTGATCAAAGGATCATCATAAAACAACCATAATAGATATTTAATAAATATTGAGCAATCTCATTTGTTTCCAGATTCTCCCAACATTTCCTTTTTAGTTAGTGATGATGACACTTTAAGCTGCTGATGAACAGCTTAACTAGATGATAGTGATGTATTTGTTCAAGGAACAATTAGGGACTTGAGAGCCAAATAAGATGTCTGGGGTGATACAGCATCAAAACAATCCAGGGAGACTTTAACCATAGAAATTTAAAAGATAAACCCTACCTCCCCTCAACACAGATGAATTTTAGAGCTCCATTTTCTTTAAACTAGCAATTCCAGTTATAGGTATTTATTCCAATTGCATTATCTGAAGTACCGAGTTCACTGAAGTGATATTTATAATTGCCAGAAAGGGTAGAAACAATATAAATGTGAGTAAAAATAAATAAATAACTGATGGAATATTATGCAGCCATTAAATATCATACTTTTTTTAAGTGACAGCGAATATGCCTCAGCACAGGAGTCAGTGTGTCAGTCTCATAAAAATGACAGAGAAATGTTCACATTATTTTATGTGAAATAATAAAAGCAGAATATTAAATCATACATATAGTGTAACCTCATCTTAGGCACCCTCTTCTTTCCAGAAACACACACAAAGCAAATGTATCAAATAGCAGGTTTTCTCTTAAAGGGATAATTGTTGTTGCTCAGTTGCAAAGTCGTGTCCCACGCTTTGTGACCCCATGGACTGCAGCATGCCAGGCGTCCCTGTCCTTTACTATTTCCCTAAGTTTACTCAGACTCATGTCCATCGAGTCAGTGCTGTCATCCAACCATCTCATTCTCTGTGGCTCCCATCTCATCTTACCCTCAATCTTTTCCAGCATCAGGAAAAGAAAAATAAATAAATAAATTTAAAAAAAAAAGATAATGGATCAGCTTTACTACATCTTTGAATTTACATGTGCTATTTTTTAACCAGAAGAAATCAACTATTATATTATTATAGTCCCCAGTGTTATGGAAATAACAGGACTTTTAAAGGGCTGCTTTGAGCCACTATTATGATTCCTTCTCTCCTATTGTCATTGTTACTCTTTCTATACTGGGTTTTACATTGAAGAGAGACAAATAGTTACATTTCTTTCTGAATCATTTCTGAAACGTTTTCTTAAGTTATCACTTACATTACAAGCTCTGACCTATCTATAAATACTCATTGCTGCTGCTAAGTCACTTCAGTCGTGTCCGACTCTGTGCGACCCCATAGACAGCAGCCCACCAGGCGCCGCTGTCCCTGGGATTCTCCAGGCAAAAACACTGGAGTGGGTTGCCATTTCCTTCTCCAATAAATACTCATTACTTTTCAACTATTTGATTTTCATGTATAGCAACAACAATAATTATTAGTGTCTTTGACTCAGTAATTTTGCTTCTGGGACTCAAAAGATTTAAAACAAACACATATAATATTCACTGATGTGCTATTAATTATATCCTCAGATTGGCAAAAATAAANTTCCTTCCAGAAGATGTCTCCAAACACATCTCCTTTCCCTGGAAAATAGTTAAGATACATACATTCAAGTATCTACACTAGTTTTTGTTTTGTTTTTTTCATCCTAGTCATGTTCTTTTTTCTAATTCAGTTTCATATGTTACTGATCATCGAATATTAATTTAAAGTCTAAGTATGCAACACCATGTATGTACATATAACAATGCACAACACTTTCATATAATATGTAAAGAAACATCATCCTAAATTCAGTCTTTGATGGAAATCCAGAGTGACATGAATAAATGAAATCCAACAGAGAAGCCAAGAACCTCATTTTAAGAAATAGTTTCATTACCTTCTGCCACCTTAACTTTTGCCATTCTGACTAAAAGGAGCAAAGGTGACTTCTCAGTTTCATCTTTTCTTCTGCTCCTTCTGGTAGAAATGACAGTAAAATGCAATATGTAAGAACCTCCTGTTATAGCTTTATAAATCTGGAACTGACTCGACATATATTAAACATAAATTATTCAGAACCTAGGGCTTGTGCTGGAGGCAAACAAAAGCTCACCAAGACTGATTCTCCAAGGATGCCTTTCCCTCTTCACAGAACTAAACCTCATGCACAGCTTCAGAGCCCCTGGAAAGAGCTCCAGTTCACAATTACAGAGCCAAAGAAACTAAGCTGGGTAAAACACAGAGGCCCAGATTTGCTATGTCATAAACAGTTCCATAAAGAGTGCTGTACTGTAGTCAAATGTGGATGTTAAAAGAATAGAACACAGAAATCAACTATTTACTTCAGAGGAACACCCACTGGTGATCTGAAATCAACAGTTCACCATCCTGAGTCAAGAGTACTTAGTTGCCCAAACACAGGGAAAGGAGGAAGCTTCAGGGTAAGTGCTAAAAGATTTTTCTGCAGTTTCATAAGTGCCCCTGGCTTGTGAAGGGCCATCAACTGTGTGCTCCATTCTTTTGCAGGAAAGAGAAGGTTTTAAAGTGGAAAAGATGGGGAATATATCTAGGAGGGAAAAAAATATCTTTCTACAGTCACTCTTCCAAAGATTTATTCTTTATGTACTCTAACCACAGAGATAAGTGAAGATTAAAGTGAAGATTAAAAAGCTCTTACCATGAAGATTAAAGTCAGAACTGACAGGAACTAAGGAAGAAGAAAGATGCCTTATAACACATCAGGCGTCAGACCAACAGAGAGAAAAGATAGCATGCAACCAGATAAATGAGAGAAAAAGAGAGAGAGAGAGAAAGAGAGACAGAAAGAGAAGCTGAGGTTAAGTAAGATTATGGATTCTTTGCCCACCCCACACAGAAAGTTTGGAAATCCTTATAGAACCAAGAGCCACTCTGGGATGGAGAGAGAAAACACATATATCACTGAGGGGGTAGTTAAAACCACTATGTGATCAAAGGATCATCATAAAACAACCATAATAGATATTTAATAAATATTGAGCAATCTCATTTGTTTCCAGATTCTCCCAACATTTCCTTTTTAGTTAGTGATGATGACACTTTAAGCTGCTGATGAACAGCTTAACTAGATGATAGTGATGTATTTGTTCAAGGAACAATTAGGGACTTGAGAGCCAAATAAGATGTCTGGGGTGATACAGCATCAAAACAATCCAGGGAGACTTTAACCATAGAAATTTAAAAGATAAACCCTACCTCCCCTCAACACAGATGAATTTTAGAGCTCCATTTTCTTTAAACTAGCAATTCCAGTTATAGGTATTTATTCCAATTGCATTATCTGAAGTACCGAGTTCACTGAAGTGATATTTATAATTGCCAGAAAGGGTAGAAACAATATAAATGTGAGTAAAAATAAATAAATAACTGATGGAATATTATGCAGCCATTAAATATCATACTTTTTTTAAGTGACAGCGAATATGCCTCAGCACAGGAGTCAGTGTGTCAGTCTCATAAAAATGACAGAGAAATGTTCACATTATTTTATGTGAAATAATAAAAGCAGAATATTAAATCATACATATAGTGTAACCTCATTTTAGGCACCCTCTTCTTTCCAGAAACACACACAAAGCAAATGTATCAAATAGTAGGTTTTCTCTTAAAAGGATAATTGTTGTTGCTCAGTTGCAAAGTCGTGTCCCACGCTTTGTGACCCCATGAACTGCAGCATGCCAGGCGTCCCTGTCCTTTACTATTTCCCTAAGTTTACTCAGACTCATGTCCATCGAGTCAGTGCTGTCATCCAACCATCTCATTCTCTGTGGCTCCCATCTCATCTTACCCTCAATCTTTTCCAGCATCAGGAAAAGAAAAATAAATAAATAAATTAAAAAAAAAAAAGATAATGGATCAGCTTTACTACATCTTTGAATTTACATGTGCTATTTTTTAACCAGAAGAAATCAACTATTATATTATTATAGTCCCCAGTGTTATGGAAATAACAGGACTTTTAAAGGGCTGCTTTGAGCCACTATTATGATTCCTTCTCTCCTATTGTCATTGTTACTCTTTCTATACTGGGTTTTACATTGAAGAGAGACAAATAGTTACATTTCTTTCTGAATCATTTCTGAAACGTTTTCTTAAGTTATCACTTACATTACAAGCTCTGACCTATCTATAAATACTCATTGCTGCTGCTAAGTCACTTCAGTCGTGTCCGACTCTGTGCGACCCCATAGACAGCAGCCCACCAGGCGCCGCTGTCCCTGGGATTCTCCAGGCAAAAACACTGGAGTGGGTTGCCATTTCCTTCTCCAATAAATACTCATTACTTTTCAACTATTTGATTTTCATGTATAGCAACAACAATAATTATTAGTGTCTTTGACTCAGTAATTTTGCTTCTGGGACTCAAAAGATTTAAAACAAACACATATAATATTCACTGATGTGCTATTAATTATATCCTCAGATTGGCAAAAATAAATAATTAAATCCAAATACGACAGAAATCTATGGCTATGTATATATTAATTCATGAGAATTAAAACTAGTTTCAGAAATTCCATGCAAAAATGTAGATCTCATAATGTTAAGCAAAAAATAGATACAGTTATGGTTACAGCTATAATAAAGTACACAAAAATGAAACTGAAAATTTAATAGAATTTTCTATTAAAAGTCTATCTTGACACTTCTCCAAAGAAGACATACAGATGGCCAATAAACACATGAAAAGATCTCAATATCACTCATTATTCAGTTCAGTTCAGTCACTCAGTCCTGTCTGACTCTGCGACCCCATGAACTGCAGCACGCCAGGCCTCCCTGTCCATCACCAACTCTCAGAGTCCACCCAAACCCAAGTCCATTGAGTCAGTAATGCCATCCAGCCATCTCATGCTCTGTTGTCCCTTCTCCTCCTGCCCCCAATCTTTCCCAGCATCAGGGTCTTTTCAAATGAGTCAGCTCTTTGCATCAGGTGGCCAAAGTCATTATTAGAGAAATGTAAATCAAAACTACAGTGAGATACACATCATGCCAGTCATAATGGCCATCATCAAGAAAATCTACAAACAATAAATTCTAAAGAGGACGTGGAGGGAAGGGAAGACTCTTGCACTGTTAGTGGAATGTAAATTGATAAAGCCATTATGGAGAACAGAATGGAGATTCCTCAAAACACTAGGACTAAAATTACCCAGGCATCCCAACTGCTGAGATATATGCTGGGTGTACACGCTGAGAAAAACAGCAACTCAAAAAGATACATGGACCACAACGTTCATTGCAGCACTATTTACAATAACCAGGACACAGAAGCAACCTAGATGTCTATCAACAGATGAATAAATAAAAGAAGTATGGTACATATATACAAGGGAATATTACTCAGTCATAAAAAGGAACAAGTTTTAGTCAGTTGTAGTGAGGTGGATGAACCTAGAGCCTGTTATACAGAGTAAAATAAGACAGAAAGATAAAAATAAATAGAATATCTTAAAGCATATATATGGAATCTAGAAAAAAATAGTACTCATGAAACTATTTGCAGGGAAGAAGGAATAGAGAAACAGATATAGAGGACAGACTTGTGGACACAGAGTGGGAAGGAAAGGGTGGAATGAATTGAGAAAGTAGCGTTGACATATACATACTACCATGTGTAAAAACAGCTAGCTAGTGGGAAGCTGCTATGTTAACAGAGGGAGCCCAGCCTGGCACTCTGTGATGACTTAGAGAGGAGGAAGAGGGGAGGGGTGGGAGGGAGGTTCAAGAGGGAGGAGATATAAATATATAGTTATGACTGATTCTTGATGTTATACAGCAGAAAACAACACAACATTGTAAAGCAATTATCCTCCAATAAAACATCTACTATTCCTTAATTTCTTATAGAAGAGTAATGTTGATGGACACAAAATTATTTTTTTATTATTCTGTGTTCGTCTATATGGTATATTATAGGCTACTATTATTTATTAATTGATAATAAATTGTGTTAAAAATCAAAAGGGACATAAGACAAAAGAAAATACATATAACTCTTTCAGAAATTGGCTTCAAGTGATATGTTTATTGTTTTCCTTCTCTCTGCTTTTTGTTTTCTAAATTTTTTCTAATGAATTTTTTATTTAAAAATAACAAATTATTTTCACAGATGTCTTTCCTTATAGTTTTTAGTGGGACTGAATTAATAAAGTAGGTACACATATCTGCAGAACAGTAAATAAATATCCATTAATAAATAAGTATATCATCAATATATAAAAGATACTCAATATATACATAAATTTCCCTTTGCCACTATAGATCATTTTAAACTATGGATGCATTCAAATGCCTGTTATATGTTTTATTTTACCTAAACTGATGAAATTAAAATTCTCGCCATATTTCTATCAATATTTTAAAATTTAAATTCTTTATCTTTTTTAGTATCATGGGGAAATTAAAAGTCTATGAGGCTGAAAAGTAACATGGGAAGTTAACTTACTCAACCAAAGTAAAATTAGCCTCTGCTCCTCTCCCTAAAAAATGTCTAGAGAAGTATAGCAAAATTAATAAATATGGATTATCCTGCTCCAAACATGAGAACTCGAGTTACATATAAGCAATACTGATTGTTTTATAATACAGAATTTCCATTAGGATACACAATATATCAATCAGACATTAATCAAACTATTTTTCTTTATACAGTTTTTCATATCACCTAATAGTCATTTAATTCACAACTTTTAAGGCACTTGTGGGAAGATGGTTGTCACATAACTCAACTAACAAATTTACAACCTGACTAATGTTCCTCAGGAAATATTATGCACATTTATGCTGAGTAACATGCAGGAACCACAGCAGTGAAGACACAGGGTTATGTATGGACTGTCGAATAGAAAAACACCCTTTTTTTCATCACAAAGGCTTTGTACACTTTTAGAACTGGTAAATCCTGTTCATCCTCTTAACTATAGAATATTTGATGTTAGTTTTTAGGTCAGCTCCCTCTGGGTGCAAACAGTTTCATCTATAAACATTTTAGAATTTGAGAAAACTAACCTTCTCCCAAAGTGCTAAAATAAGTAGAAAAGCTCACACTCTACATGAAAGTTGTTGTTTGGTCTATTTATATTTTCTCAGTTCTTTGCATCAAGCCTTATGAAGCATTTCACTTCCAAACCACAGGAAACTGGATTGTAAAATGGAAGAAAATGTTAACAATTCATACAGCAGAAAACTGGAAAATTTAAGACAAAATAGAGACAAATAGTTACAACATAATTAAAGGAGTAATACAGATCATAGTATGCCAGTCCCCTGAGGTGCTGATTTTACAGTGTTTTCATTTTAATGTGAAACACATCATTTGATGAGTTAATGTTATAGGCAAAATGAATTCATAAAAATTATCTCAGTTATTCATCAACGAGTATAGCGATCCACTATAGCCAATGAATTCCTAAAAATAGAGTGCTTGAGGCTTACTTAGGTAGTTTTCTGTGACTATATGTGATACAGTGATAGTTCTATTTAACAATTCTTCTATAGAATGGACTTAATTCATCTATTTACTTTTATTAGTCAGCCCTTCACTATAACAGATTGTTGTAGTCGGCTCATAAACTTTATTGTGAATTCATATGCACAAAAATTCATTTATAAATTAACAAAGCTAAGAGTTGTTAAATTGTGTGATTTCAAATTGACTTTGGCTTTATAAACAGCAAATGTCATAAAGTAATATTTTGAAGGAAAAGAACATGATGAGCACTAAAACTTAGAGATTATATAGGTGTGTTAGAATAGTTTTTGAAACATTTAGAACTGATGCCTGCCAGTCTTTAGTGATTGATCTTCAAAGTCATCTTGTTGAAAAATTATAACAGATGCAAATCTGACACCTTGAGAGAAGCAAATAATTCTTGTCTACCTAAAAAATTACTGATTTAGCTTATGAATTTTTATTGACATGCACAAAGAATGAGCCAAATAGTTCTCATTAAGTAGATGTATAAAAACAGAAAGTATTCTGATGCATAAGAGAAGGACAATGGTGGCTACCTTTACAAAGGTAGATGTGGTAATAAGCAGGCTGATAATCCTGAATTTGGCACTATTAGTATTAAGAACAAATTGGTTATATACAGAAATCTGAACATGTGTCCAAATCAAGAAAGTTAGTAGCATATTTTTTTTTTAAGTCTAAGAAAGAGACTAAATTAAAAAGTAGTTAAGTCTTAAAATTCTATTTTCTCTTTCAGAAAAAGCATTCAGAGTTGAGACTTATTATAATTTCATACTATAACTAAGTCTTATAACTTTCACACCTGTCAAATGGGAGAAATGATGGCTGTCCACTTCAGCCCATTCAGTGAATGCAGCCAGCATCCTAACCCTAACTCTAGCACTACACTTAGGCTAGAAAATGTGTTTTATACTGCGGGGGAAAAGACATGCAGAAAATAGAAATCCTGCTCTCAAGAATTTTTAAGTATATAATACAAGAGACGTGTCCAAAAAATATAGGAAAAGATAAGTACTATAGGATCAGAAATGACAAAGTACATAAGAGAAAATGTTTATTTTTAAATCAAGGGAGTTTTGTTAAGACCTCACAAGTAAAATAGTGTTTGACTTTAATCACAGTGGAGTCTTTGAGAGAAGAGCAGTATTTTTTTGTGAAAGAGCAGCATGAACATGATCTGCCCAGGGCATGATGAGCAGTATTACCCCAATACTGGAAACCTATGGGATGTAGAGAGAGGGCCACGTCTAGAGGGAAAAAAGAGCATCCCTAAAGAGAGAAACTTTAGTGGTGTGCAACAGTCTGCTTCATCTTGTTTGAAAGACAGGATGTGTTTCCTGTCTTTCCTGTTTCTGTGAAACACAGAAGTGTTTCAAGTAAAGACAGATATGGCCTATTCAGTGCTTTAGTAATGGTATGAAGAATGTCAAAGGAAGTACTGTTACATCACTCTGAGACAACCATATGATATTTCAGAGATTACAGACACATGACTTCACCTTGCCTCACAAGCACCTCATCACAAGTTAAGACAGTGACAAGATTAAAGAGGAAAGAAAGATATAAAGGACATGATAGTAGAAAACAAAAGCTGCATGATTTGTCTATTGATTTGAGTGAGATGGAGGGAGTAACATATTCAAAATAGTCTAGGAAGAAATATGAACCAAGAATTCCATACCCAGCAAAACTGATTTTCAAGAACTCAGGGATTTTGTTCCCATGGATTTTTCCCAAGATTAGTGAATATCTTTTAGACACCTAAATTACCTAGAGAGACACTGATACAGACTAGTGGTAGCCCTAACTATATAGTTACTTGCAGAATTAAGACTAAACGAAGGTTAAAGGGAAAGGGTTCAGTATGCTATGCTATAGGCTCTGAAAATATAGAGCTAGTACAGCTGCTAAAAATAATGATGGGTGGGGAAGAATGGGAAAACAAGCATATGCAAAAATATTTATATGTATTTTCAGTAATTATACTGGTGGTAATGGTATTAGTATTGTTATTCTGAGGTTGCTATATTTGTAATGTCACATAAAGCAACTGAGCATTTATACAATACTTTGATTTGATCATCCCCAGCATTCTTAATATGGAAGAAGTAGCTGAAGATGTAATATAGAAGTGAATAAATAAAGCCCTACTATACTGAATTTTAATTAAATATAATCTGTATTAACTCATTAGAAATTCTATTTATATATATATATATATATAGGTGTATATACACATATATACAGAGACATAGACACAGATATGTCTTTCTCCTCATTTTATTTATTAAATGGACCAAGAAACAATGACTGACTCAGTAGCTGTGAATATCTGTAGGACCAAAACTGTGAAATAAATTTCACAAATTCAAGCTTCTTGGAGAAATGCATCAGGTGTGAGGCAGATTTATACAAGATGAGGATCTGCTCATACTGCATAGCAATGAAGTCATCAAAGACTACTGTATCAATAAGACATAGGAGCCAACTTGAAGGGGCTCTAACTTGGCAAAGACAGAACACTGGCATTTCAATAGTGGTCAAAATTGTAATGCACTAAAATTCATCATTTGTTTAAATTCATTAGTCCATAAAGATATTTTTAAGGATCTATCTAGGTACCCTTAAAGGACAAGAAACCAACTGGCTATCTTAAAAGCTGGTAAATAATGGAAAAGTATTAAGTATATGTGCAGTCACTCCTATGTGAACTGCANAACAGAGCTGATGAGACAGTCTACACGTCAAGAAGCTGGTTCATTAAGAAAGACTCTTCTGGCAAGTTCCATGCCCCTTAGATGACGCACAGGTGGCAACAGACACAGGCTTCAGCAGGCTCATAGGTGGAACCTATAAGCCATATGAGCACAAGAGCATATCTGGACCATGGCAGACACATTCTTTGGGGCACATGGTACAAGCATCCCTCACATGTGACATGACACACTGTCTCCTGCAGAAAGTCTCTATGAGTCCACACTCCTACGCACAACCTCCTCAGACTGCCTTCCTATAAAGCCAGATTGGTAGAAGGTGCAACACCAAGGCAGAGTTCTCAGAGTTTTTCCTCCACAACTATTTTGTCATTGATGATCCAAATCACAAGACACCATGAGGATGTGACTTTGGCCAGCACTAGAGTACCTAGGCGATCCTTTGAGCCTCTCCAGCACCATGCCTTCCCACACACCCACCCCCGCACTTATCTCTTCCTTGGAAGATCACTTCCAGGGCAATTTTTTTTTTTTTAATGGAAACATTTTGATTGCCTTCTGGCTGAGCTAATTTTTGTTAGAGACCCACAGAAAAAAAGGAAAGAAAGATTGCCAAAGAGGTACACACGTAATTTAACTCATTAAACCAAGAGACAAAAAGTCTCTGAAATGTTCAGATTTTTGAGGAGGATAAACAAAAAGCATTCATTCAAAGAAATAAAATATGACAGATATATGATGAGACTGGACCAATACCCAGAGGCTCTGTGTTCATTTTTACTGTGTCATTGGGCAAAACTAGCTACCATTTTATTTTAAAATGAAAAGAAAATGCATTTTGTCTGTTTCACTGAGCAAATGATTCCAGCTTAGCAGACCTAGCCCAGAGGCACTGCACTCCGGGCTTTCTCAATCCATCTTTTTAGAAAAGAAACTAGCAAGGTGAAGCTGCAATGGAGAAAATGGGCCAAAACAAATGACAATGAGTCCACAGTCTAGGAAATTTATCACAACAGTACTCGCTTTATTATATTTGATGTCTGCTATCCCACCCACCATTGACATGAACATGTAGGAAAAAATACACTTGTTTTGGGCTTGTGTTTTATCATCTTCTTTAAGCAAACAAGAATTGTTGTAGTGTATATATGCTACATTTTACCACAAAGGATTGTTCTGGTGAAAAGTACACTTTTTATGAAGTATTATGTAACTCCTTTATGCTCCAAGAAACAAAGCAGAACACACACTAAGCAATATTAAACACACCCAGAGTGCTGATTCTAAGAGCTGCATGCATTTTTCCAACCAAACCAATAAATAAATAAAAATAGCTTCTAAAAGAAGTTTATGCATAAATGTAATATTATTTCTCAACAGTTAAAGAAAGTTTTACAAACAATAGTATTCAGTTATTTGCATCCTTGAACTAATTTTTGTAACCCTTACAAATTTATTGAACCTATTTTCTTAGGAAGAGTCATTGTTTCTCAATTCTCAATTCTGTCTTTTTCAGGTAATTGTGCTTTTTGAATCAATCCTTCATTTTGGGGCTGGATTTTGCCTTTGCAGTTTCTAAAATACACCAGTCAATCTTTTACTTACGAGACTAAGTAGCATTCAAGCTATGGTAGGTTGACCTCAGTAGCTAAAAAATCCAATAGTTTAAAAATTGAGCTCATTTTTCATGAGGCAGAAGCCATGAAAAATGTGATCAAAAGAGAGCTGACATCCTACAATTCTAACTTATTTTACTTGAAAAAACACAAGAAATTATTCTCCTCTGCCCTCATTATTGCTTCCTTTTTTATCTATGTGGACTTCACACTGCAGATATTTGAGCAGAAAATGATCTAAAATATCATTCAGCAATTTTTACCAAGATAAAATATAAAATGTCCCCAAGCATGCAATTTTTAAAAATCTTTTTTCACTCACATGTACCGTCACTGCCTTTTTTCATTAGCACAACTATATCAGGTCTCTGAATTTTAGAGCAAATTTATTATTAGCTGAATAATTTTCCTCACTCATAATTATAGATGGGTAGAACCAGCTTTAAAAACCTAAGTTTACTTGCATTGTGATCATTTCAATACAACAGGTCAAATTCAAATACCTCCTCATTACTTTCCGTTCATTACTTAGGTCCACTGCGAGCAAGCAGAAAGATTTCAGGAAAGATGATTTGTACTCAAGTACTAGTTCTCAGGTAACTAGCTGAACCAGCCACTGAACTGGTTGGCTGTTGTTGGATGTATAAAGCCTCAGTTTACACATCTAAAGGGAGGTGTTGATCTGCAAAGGTTCTGTTGTCCCTCTGAGACAAATACTGTAGGTTACTAACCTGAACAATTATTTCACAAGCCATTTTCACACTTACCACCATGGAAGTTCAGTCACCCTAGGCTGTGATCACCTCTCCTCTAAAAGGCATTGTCGTTATTGTTGCCAAGGAAAGTTTAATCAAACCCTCGTGCAGCCCATTAAGCTATGACCAATACTAATGTTCTTTGCTGAAATGGCATTACTAGTTTTCACTGAGATTCATCATCTCATTAGTGACCCAATTTCCAAAGTCACCCAGCAAAGGAAATTTCTCTTAAGAAACCTGAGAAGTAAAACCTCTAAAACTGTTACACGTTTGCTACTACGTTAGGAAAGTTCACAGTACCTAAAATAGCCACCACCTCATCATCCTGGATGACTTCCAAGGATCCTGACACCACAAAGCAGAGGGCATCCACACTTTCTCCGGCATGGTAAATGAGGTCCCCAGGAGCACAGTGAATAGTTTGGAATTCTACTGCCAAGGCTCGCAGACACCCATCGCTGGCCAATCGAAAAGCAGGATGTTCATTAAAAACCTTCCGGTTTAGATGAACACAGATATCAGCTCTCATGTCCTTGGGACAGATGGAGAGGACCTGAAGAAAGTGAGAGATGAATAAGTAAGAAGAAAAAAAAGAGAAAGACTATTTCCAACAAAAAGGAATCTGACAAATACTTATTGACTATAGCACAGTCTGCAAAATGCTGTATTGAGGAAAAAGGTAACGAGACACAGCTCTGCTCCGAAAGATCTAATAATCCAGTGAGATGGGCTGATAAGCATATGGGCTATTAAAACACAGCACCATGTAGTAAATCTCTGAGTGGGTATGGATCTCAATCATGGAGCGAAGACAGTCTTAAGATGGCCTGGAAGAGTCTCAGAAAACAATGTATTACAATATCATCAAATAAACAAAATAGGTCGTTAACATTCATTTCAGTCTAGTTGCTACTTTATAATTATTTTCATAACTACCTCAAAATTCAGGATAACGGACCTTACTACACTTTGGAAGTGGATTCATATTAACCAATTGCAAGACAACAAAGTCAACAAAAAGCATCATTGCAATATGTCATGTAACTTGACATGGCTGATAACAACTCCACTCTCCATATGTTTTCTTCACTCTGAAATATTTTTATTTTACTAATAAATTTATGTTCAGGGAGCAAAAGCGTCTTCACCAGCCTTCTGTAAGGCTTAAAAAACTGGCAGTGTCCATGCTGGCAGAGGTGGGCACTGCAGGCTGCATGGTAGCCCTTGCTCATTCAGGTCTTTGACTCTTAAAGACGCCTGAGAGCAACAGCAGAATTCAAGCTCCAAGCACCGTTTAGAAGGGGTGACAAATGGCAGAAACATTCTTACAGAGATGGAGGTATAGAAATTTTATTCCCTGTAGCTTTCAGACAAGGCAATTAAAGACCCAGATTAAAATGGACATATAATCACATTATCATCAGAGCATCATCGAGCAAGATATGATTATAGAAGTCAGGACAGTTCCTGTGAAAGGTGCATGTGCAAACCCGAAATCCCCTCCCAACTCCCTTGGTAAACTCTTCCTAATAATCAGATATGTTTTTCTTTGATAGAATTTGAATCCCTTGAGCTGAAGTATAAGTTGATTTGTCCTCATTAAATTATACCAAATAATGTTTTCATATAAAATAGTTTTCTTTCCTATGTTAATTGCATTTTAACCTTTAAAAAATGACCTAAGGCCTGGAATATTCCTTTCACTTGGGAGCTCACTATCCATGAAAAGCAAGTTACTTCTGTGTGTAGAAGATGAGCCGTCGTAAATGTAAAGACCCTTAATTAAATTATGCTTTCAATATCCATCGCCTTAACCTTTCCTAATACTGTGATATCCTGTCACATCACTTCAGGATCTTTGCGGATTTTTTCTTACTCTTCTGAATTCCTATATGCAATAGTGATCAGCTTTCCTATCTTTCTGAAAGAGTTAATCTTTGAAAAAAGGAACATCTAACAGAAATATAGAAGCAATTGGCACTTTCCAGATCAGTTAGTTTCCATAATAGTACAATGTTTTCTTTACTATATTAGCTTTCAGTGACTCCTGAAAACATTACTCTTTCAATGGGCACTTACTGAGCTTATACTGTGAGGCATGTCACACATTAAATTCCTGGAACTAGAAGGGTAATATGCTGTCTTTGCCTTGGCGGAGCTAAGATGAAGTAGGGGGAGGTGGGAGGTAAAAAGACGATTATAATAAGGTGAGAAAAGTATGATAAGGGAGTGGCCATGCTGACATGGAAGAGTGCCTAGTGGTATCATGAAAGATCAGCCTCAGGAGGTCATAGTTCTGGGCACAGAGCTACCACTTACCTTTGTAACCTAAGGCAACTTATTTATCACTCTGAATCTCATCTGTGAAATGGGATGATAGTGTTTATTTCATAGGTTCATTGTAGGAATTAAATAAAAGGATTTGAGTTTAGCCCAGTTTAGTCTTTCACATGGTAAATGTTAAAGAAAGGCTAGGCTTTATTTTCTCTACCGAACATTTGAGTATTCCAACAAAATGTAATGCTATTNCCAAAAGCTGGTTCTTTGAGAGGATAAATAAAATTGTCAAACCATTAGCCAGACTCATCAAGAAACAAAGGGAGAAAAATCAAATCAATAAAATTAGAAAGGAAAATGGAGAGATCACAACAGACAACACAGAAATACAAAGGATCATAAGAGACTACTATCAGCAACTTCATGCCAATAAAACTGACAATGTGGAAGAAATGGACAAATTCCTAGAAAAGTACAACTTTCCAAAACTGAACCAAGAAGAAATAGAAAATATTAACAGACCCATCACAAGCATGGACATTGAAACTAATCAGAAATCTTCCAGCAAACAAAACCCAGGTCCAAATGGCTTCACATCTGAATTCTATCAAAAATTTAGTGAAGGAGCTAACACCTACTCTACTCAAACTCTTCCAGAAAATTGCACGGTAAGGTAAACTTCCAAACTCATTCTATGAGGCCACCATCACCTTAATACCAAAACCTGACAAAGATGCCACAGAAAAAAAGAAAACTACAGGCCAATATCACTGACGAATATACATGCAAAAATCCTTAACAAAATTCTAGCAATCAGAATCCAACAACACATTAAAAAGATTATACACCATGACCAAGTGGGCTTTATCCCAGGGATGCAAGGATTCTTCAATATCCNAAAAAAGAAAACTACAGGCCAATATCACTGACGAATATACATGCAAAAATCCTTAACAAAATTCTAGCAATCAGAATCCACATTAAAAACATCATACACATGACCAAGTGGGCTTTCTTCCAGGGATGCAAGGATTCCTCAATATCCACAAATCAATTAGTGTAATATGCCACATTAACAAATTGAAAAATAAAAGCTATATGATTATCTAAATAGATGCAGAGAAAGCCTTTGACAGAATTCAACAACATTTATGATTTAAAAAAAAAAATCCAGAAAGGAGGAATAGAAGGAACTACCTCAACATAATAAAAACTGTATATGACAAACCTACAGCAAACATTATCCTCAATGGTGAAAAATTGAAAACATTTCCCCTAAAGTCAGGAACAAGACAAGGGNTTTTAATATGCTGTCTAGGTTGGTCATAGCTTTTCTTCCAAGGAGCAAGCATCTTTTAATTTCATGGGTGCGGTCAACATCTGCAGTGATTTTGGAGTCCTGAAAAATAAAATCTGTCACTGTTTCCATTGTTTCCCCATCTATTTGCCATGAAGTGATGGGACTGGATCACAACAAACTGTGGAAAATTCTTAAAGAGATCAGAATACCAGAGCACCTGACCTGCCTCCTGAGAATCTATATATAGGTCATGAAGCAACTGTTAGAACCGGACATGAAACAACAGACTGGTTCCAAATCAGGAAAAGAGTATGTCAAGGCTGTATATATCACCCTGCTTATTTAATTTATATGCAGAGTACATCATAAGGAATGCTGGACTGGATGAAGCATACACTAGAATCAAGATTGCCGGGAGAAATATCAATAATCTCATACAGGCAGATAACACCACACTTACGGCAGAAAGTGAAGAAGAACTAAAGAGTATTTGATGAAAGTGAAAGAGCAGAGTAAAACCGTTGGCTTAAAACTCAAAATTCAGAAAACTAAGATTATGGCATTGGATCCCAACAGTTTATAGCAAATAGATGGAGAAACAAAGGAAACAGTGACAGACTTTATATTTGGGGGCTCCAAAATCACTGCAGATGGTGACTGCAGCTATAAAATTAAAAGGCCCTAGCTCCCTGGAAGAAAAGTTATAACCAACCTAGATGGCATATTAAAAAGCAGAGACATTACTTTGCCAACAAAGGTCCATCTAGTCAAAGCTATAGTTTTTCCAGTAGTCATGTATGGATGTGAGTTGGACTATAAAGAAAGCTGAATGCAGAATTGATGCTTTTGAAGTGTGGTGTTGGAAAAGACTCTTTAGAGTCCCTTGGACNAAAAGCAGAGACATTACTTTGCCAACAAAGGTCCATCTAGTCAAAGCTATAGTTTTTCCAGTAGTCATGTATGGATGTGAGTTGGACTATAAAGAAAGCTGAATGCAAAATTGATGCTTTTGAAGTGTGGTGTTGGAGAAGACTCTTTAGAGTCCCTTGGACCGAAAGGAGATCCAACCAGTCCATCCTAAAGGAAATCAGTCCTGAATATTCATTGGAAGGACTGATGCTGAAGCTGAAACTCCAATACTTTGGCCACCTGATGCGAAGAACTGATTAATAGGAAAAGACCTTGATGCTGGGAAAGATTGTAGGCAGGAGGAGCAGGGGATGACAGAGGATGAGATGGTTGGATGGCACCACTGACTCAATAGACATGAGTTTGATTAAGCTCTGGGAGTTGGTGATGGACAAGGAGGCCTGGCATGCTGCAGTCCATGGGGTTGCATAGAGTTGGACACGACTGAGTGAACTGAACTGATGGGACTGGATGCCATGATCTTAGTTTTTGAAAGTTGAGTTTTAAGCCAGCTTTTTCGCTCTCCTCTTTCATTTTCAAGAAGCTCTTTTGTTCTTCTTCACTTTTTTCCATAAAGGTGGTGTCATCTGCATATCTGAGGTTATTGATATTTCTCTTGAAAATCTTGATTCTAGCTTTTGCTTCATCCAGCCTGGCATGTCACATGATGTACTCTTATAGTCATAAACAAACGAAGGTATATTTCAGTAGACTATGCCTAATTAATAGTAACTTCTTTTATTTGACTCCAGGGTTGATTTTTCTATCCCCTCTTCATGTTCTGCTGCTGCTGCTGCTGCTAAGTCAATTCAGTCATGTCCGACTCTGTGCCCAACCCCATAGACTGCAGCCCACCAGGCTCCTCTGTCCATGGGATTCTCTGGGCAAGAATACTGGAGTGGGTTGCCATTTTCTTCTCTGACTTCATGTCCAGGCAGTAATAAATCAAAGTGTATTCTTAATTAAGACAGTATGCTTTGTCTTTGGAAGAGCTCTGGCTATGTATATGGGATCTATTTTAGAATTCCGCAAGTTGAGTCCAATTCAGTCACTCAGTCATATCCAACTCTTTGCAACCCCTTGGATTGCAGCATGCCAGGTTTCCCTGTTCATCACTAACTCCCAGAGCTTGCTCAAACTCATGTCCATTGAGTCAGTGATGGCATCCAACCATCTCATCCTCTGTTGTACCCTCTCCCCCTGCCTTCAATCTTTCCCACCATCAGGGTCTTTTTAAATGAGTTATTTCTTCCCATCAAGTGGCGAAAGTACTGGAGCTTCAGCTTCATCATCAGTCTTTCCAATGAATATTTAGGACTTATTTACTTTAGGATTGACATATTAGAATTGATATATATAAGGAATCATTTTTAGAATTCTGCCAACCAAGTGTGAAAAAAGAGAAAGTATGCCATTTTCTGAAAAAAGATAATATTTTTGAGTATTTATACCAGTTTCATTAAACCCAAGATCAAGAGGTATCTTAACAGCTAACTCTCAGACTCCAAAGAGCTAATCTCAACACTGAGACTCATATGTGTTTTACTCATAGTAAAACACAAATATCTTACTTTCTTAAAAATCTAAAGACTTCCCCACCCGATACAGCTCAAGTCCTAAGCAAGCATACAAGGTTTTTTTATAGTGGGAGCCTCTTACAGCCACATTTCTTACTATCTTCCTTCAACCTTGCACCCAAGTCACATATTTCTTGCCTGTCTAATGTTGGGCTTGCCTTGTGGCTCAGCTGGTAAAAAATCATCCTGCAATGCAGGAGACCTGGGTTCAATTCCTGGGTTGGGAAGATCCCCTGGAGAAGCGAAAGGCTACCCACTCCAGTATTCTGGCCTGGAGAATTCCATGGACTTTACAGTCCATGAGGTCACAGACTCAGACATGACTGAGCAGCTTTCACTCTCATTTTCAAAGTTGCCTTGCTCACTTGTGATTGTTTCCCTTTGTACATGCTGTTCCTTTGACTGGCATACCCCATCATCTCCTTCTCTGCCTTGTCACCTCCAATCCATCCATCAAAACACATATCATCCCTTGCCATTTCACAAATACAATTTACACATAGCTCTATCATAGATTTTTAAATCGTACAGAAAGGAAAACTGAGAGGTGTTTTGATCTGCATTTTTAAATAATAGCACAATAGTAACATTAAATTATCACAGAATTGAAAAGACTTTATCCTAAAGCTTTTAAACTCTTATTTACAGTAGTAGAATTATCCTTTATGTTTTTAATGCAAACTTACCTTATGTCTACCTGATATATAAAGAAGATACATGCAGCATTATGTTGGCTGAAAATCTGATAGAAAAGCTGACTCCAAGCAGGGCTCCAGAGGACACATTCATTCATTTAACTCACGGCACTAAGCTCTGGTTATGTACTAGCCACATGCAGGATACTCTACAGGCCCTCCAGATCTGTGAGATAAAACTCTCATGGTACCTTTCTCCCTGGAGCCCCCAGTCAGGAACAGTTTGAAAAATCACTGTTCTCAATCCAGTGCCCCATTTTACAGAAGGGTATCTGATGTGCTCAAGGCCTCTCAATAAATTAGCAAAGCCTAAAACTCTTGAGTTCCAGCTCTTAAGCTAATGCTCCCAAGCAAAGCTCAACCAGTATTAAAATACAACATCTGGCACTTTCTGATGTTCTCTGGTTCTTGGTGTATTACAAAAGTATAACTGCTGATTTCTGAAAATCAAAGTCCAATTAATCAAACTAGTTTATTAGGAAATCAGTAATGCCACCACCACCATCACTGAACAGCCTCGATTCTTTGCAAATTTGTTCCCATTTCTAACTAAACATTTTATTTTAGCTCCATTTGTATTGCATACAAAATATGTTGGTAAAGACATGAGGATTCACTGAAAAATTATTAGTTTATTTCATTACCATTTGCCAAAGGGAAGGCATCTTATTCCATATATAAGTTTTAGCCTATATGGAAAGAATCTAAACTAGATATTAATATGAAAGTGAAAGTGTTAGTTGCTAAGTTGTGTCCCTGTCTGACTCCACAACCCCATGGACTGTAGCCCACCAGTCTCCTCTACCCATGGAATTCTCCAGGTAAGAATATTGGCATTGGTAGTTATTTTCTTCTCCAGAGGATCTTCCTGACCCAAGTACTGAACCCAATCTCCTGCTTTCTGGCAGATTCTTTACCATCTGAGCCACCAAGAGGCCCAGATTATATCATAAAGAGAAAATTTGATAAATGTCATTCAGGTAGGTCCCCTCCCCCAACAATTTCATCCTTTACACAGTGTTAGTGTTTAGAAGAAGCTTAGCAGAAGAGAGACCTAAATATTTTCACTAGAAACTAAGAAGTTAAGTCAAGATTCTCTGAGGAAATGATTGACTAGAGTCAAAGGAAAATGGTTGATTCTCTCTAATTCATTCTTTGACTATACTTTAAAATGTATTTTAATACTCATCATACAAAACATGGGAAGTCAAAAAACTATAAAGAAGAACACAGAATTTTTTCATTATTTATACATATTTATATACATACAGGGCTTCCATGGTGTCTCAGATAGTAAAGAATCTGCCTGCAACATAGGAGATCCACGTGAAACTAATTGAAAAGAATTCACCTGCCAATGTAGGAGATATTCCATCCCTGGGCTAGAAGATGCCCTGGAAGAAGACATGGCAACCCACTCCAATATTCTTGCCTGGAGAATCCCACGGACAAACAAACCTGGTGGGCTGCAGTCTATGCAGTCGGTCACAAAGAGTTGGACATAACAGAGTACACATATACTCATGTAGAGTATTTTTATAAAACTTGAGTCTCTAAAGTTTTATTTCAGGCTATAATCACTCAATGTCATGTTATAATTATTTCCCATGCCATGAAATACTGATTCAAAAACAAAATTTGAATCACTGCAAAAAATTCCTAATATAATTATAACACAATTCACTTAACCATTGGATTATAATAGGATGTCAAGATTTTCAGTTTTCCCTTTCATAAATCAAGTCATAACAAATACCCTGTACCTTTTTTTTCTAGCCGTCAACACTTCATATCAGATTATCTTAAGGACAGCAATTTTAGAAGTAACATTACTGAGTAAAGTATAAAAACATTTTTAAGGCTCTTGCCAAATTTTTTCCCAGAAAATTTGTACCAAATTACACTTAATTGGTAGTATATGAGAGTATCTTACACAATTTTAGAATCTGTCTCTAAAATCTCTTGCTTGCATTTGAAAGAGAAACAAATGGCAATTTCAACTGAAAAAGAACTGTATAGTGTAATGAGACAGGGGCTGGAGAGCTTTAGTTTTAGTGGAAGTGTCTCCTACCACTGCTCCTGAATTCAGTGATCACAGACAGACCACTTCTAATTCATTTTCAACAAATCTTTAATGTGAAAATGGGGATAATAAGTACAATTGTATGCGCCTTAAGGTAGTGAACTAAACAAGCTCCTTCTTGACATATCTTACTTCTTTAAAATATTTTACTGTTTATCTATAAAATCTTATATCAGGAATAATATAGTGCTAGTTTTTTAATAATAGTTGATTACTGTAAATGATCATCTCCCAGTTTTCTTTTTTAAAACAATGGAATAAATACATTGTTGACATTTTGATAGGCATTGAAGTCATCATTCACATTCTTCAAAATTCCTGCTCCCTTTGTTGCAATTAAGTTATGCCCTGCTAATTAATCCCTGTTCACCAGTCCAACTGAATTAGTATTAAGTTAGTGAAAACTAGTTCAAAATGTCAAGCAAATGACTGCTAACTGCTAAGTCACTTCAGTCGTGTCCGACTCTGTGCGACCCCAGAGATGGCAGCCCACCAGGCTCCCCCGTCCCTGGGATTCTCCAGGCAAGAATACTGGAGTGGGTTGCCATTTCCTTCTCCAAAGCAAATGACATTTGCACCTAAAACATTTTTACTATCCTTCCTGAGAATGAGAAGCTCAAGACTACCAACAAGTAAAGTAGTGTTCTCTGCAGGAATTCAATTCTCAGTCACTTTATGGGAACAAAAGAAAGTTAACCTTATTATTATTATTATTATTTGAGTATAGCCAGGCAGCCATGTGGACCAAAAGAGAGCAGCTGACTGGATGTTAGTCTCCCAATTCCTGGGGTATCAAAACCCCTACAGAATTAACTCAGAGAAACATAATAAAACCAAAGTAAATTAATTACCATATTTAAAAGTAAAAGGACATTTTTAGCAATAGAGACTGCTAAAACCATTGATTGATTATAGGTTAAAATTCATAGGTTTCAATTTACATATAAATTTTCTGTGACTAGACTTCATATACAAAAGTGAGACATAGATTTTTTGTTTAAAAATACAGAAAGCCACTCTCACCAAACTTTTCATGGTCTTCGTTTTCTAGCAAAATGAGCAGTGAAAAAAAAAGCAAATAGCAATTGTTATCAAATTTTAACTTGTGAAAGCTACTGTTTGGGACTATTAACTTTCCAAATGTAGGGCTCTGACGAAATTTAGAGTTTCTCTTGTTCTCTATCTCATCTCTGTACTTTTATATGTGCACAGGAAAAGGAATACGTCAAGGCTGTATATTGTCACCCTACTTATTTAACTTATATGCAGAGTACACCATGAGAAACGCTGGGCTGGAGGGAGCACAAGCTGGAATCAAGATTGCCAGGAGAAATATCAATAACCTCAGATATGCAGATGACACCACCCTTATGNCTGAATAGTATGTATGTTGTCATGGTGACTAAACTGTTCCAATGTTTTAGGACCAAAAATAAACTTTTCTTATTTACATGAGTCCATTTAATAGCACAGGGGAAATACATATGCTTTTTGGTAAGTTTAAGAAATTATGTCAAAACTCATTAGTCTTCTACAATATTCCAGAAACCAAATTATCATCTTTTTTATATAGCATGTTATGTTGACATTATTAAAAGGATTTGGGGAAAATTAACCCAAAATGAATTTTGGTTTATGTATTACTTTCATTGATATTTGTCACCATTGTCTTCATTGCTGAGAAATCAGACATGTCTGTAATCAAACTTGCAACTTTCATCATCCAGAAAACAGCCATGAACACAAGAGTAAGTATAACTGCCCATGAAAAGAAGACTTTCAAGCATATGATATCTGCCTCAGAGGTCACTTGATTCTTTTTTTTTAACCATATATTAATTTAACCATTCTGTGTTTTTTTTAACCATTCAATATATGGAATATTTAGTCCATATTGAATACTATGATTTTTGTATATTATGCTTTAGTTTTCATAGGCACTCCGTGAAGTAGGTACCACTATTGTTCATCTCCATTTCACAGATGATGTCACTTGATTCTCTAAGGAAATCTACCAGAGTCCCAGATCCTGCAAACATGATCAAGTTTCTGCCCATGGCAAATCAAAGACAGCAAATTATTAGAAATTTTTTAGGCAGTGCATGCTGACTATGAGGAAAAGCAATAGATGAGAGTAGAGCCAAAGAAATAGTCAAGAAACTAAAACATAATGATGAACATGTGGAAATGAAAACAAATCATAGTATCGTCTATAATCTATAAAATAGCAAATCTATCAAAATATGGACAGGATCTATATTCTGAAAATTACAAGATGTTGATGAAAAAAGTCAAAGAACATCTAAAGTAGTGGAGAGATAAACAATATTAGTGAATTGGAAGACTCAACATATTGATAGTAATTAATTGGGTAATTCTCCCCAAATTTATCTATAACTTTAATGCAATTCCTATCAAAATTCCACCAAAGTTTCTTGGTAGACATAGACAAGCTTATTCTTAAATGTAAACAGAAAAGTGTAATATCTAGACTAGCTAAGAGCATTGAAAAAGGAACAGGTAGTAGAAATCACTCTATCCAATGTTATGGTATATTCTTTCGCTGCATCAATGAAGACAGCATGATACTAGCAAATATAGTCTTTTCAACAAATGGTGCTGGAAAAATTGGACATACATTGGGGGGGAAAGCCAACTTCAACCTAAACATTACATCTTATGTAAAAGTTAACTCAAAATGCATCATGAACTTAAATATAAAATGCAAGGCTATAAAACTTAGAGAGAATGAAAAAACCAGCTACAAACTGGAAAAAAAAATACTTGCACATATCTAACAAGAGACAAATATCTAAAATATATGAAAAGTATCAAAACTCAATGTTTAAAGAAAAGACATGAAAGATGTATTACTAAAGAGACTATACAGATAAAAACTAAGCACTTGAAAGTATGTTCACCATGATTAGCCATTATGAAAATAGAAATGAAACCCACAATGCGGTATCATTGTACACCTAATATAAGAAATATGATGACCCCAAATGATGAGAAGATGCAAAGAAATTAGTTTATCCATATAATGCTGGTGAGTATACAAAATTGTATATCTACTCTGGCACTTTCATACAAAACTAAAAATGTGCTTAACATATGACCTAATAATTATACTCTGGGCATTTATCTCAGAAAAATAAAAATTAATGTCCACTCAAAAACCTACCCACAAACGTTTATAGTTCTATTTGCAATAGCTCCAAATGGAAACAATATAAATTTTCTTCAGTGGATGAACAGTTAAACAAACTGTAGTAAATCTATGCCATATCATCCATTCAGTAATAAAAAGGAACAAAATTAGCAATACATGCAAGAATTTAGATAGATCTCAAGGGAATTATGCATAATGAAAGAAGCTAACCTTAGAAGTTTACATGGTTCTATTTATACAACATTCTTGAAATGACAATATTAAAGTTCTGGAAAACAGATTAGTGGTTACCAGGATTTAGGAAGGTGCAGGGGAAGGAGGTGACTGTGGCAGTGAAAGGTGAGCCCAGTAGTGGAACTGCCCTGTACCTTGACTGTGGCGGTGGTTGCATGAATTTAGGCTTGTGATAAAATTGTTTGTTGTAGAACCAAGCACACACACACACTCATACACACACATACACAGAAATTAGTGTGTGCAAACTGGTAAAATTTCAATAAAGTTGATGATTCATATGAATGTCAACTTCCTGTTTATATGGTAAACGGTGAAAGGTAGATTCTCTCTATGTTATTTCTTACAACTGCATGTGATCTACAATTATCTCAAAATAATTTTTTAAAATAAAGTTAAGAGTTTTGTATTAACAAAAACTAAAAGTTTTTTCTCTCCCTATCCAGAAAGGGAAAACTATCCCTTCAAACATGAAACATATATAATATCACATAAAAAACAAATCGCCAGTCCAGGTTCGATGCAGGACACAGGATGCTTGGGGCTGGTGCACTGGGATGAACCAGAGGGATGGTACAAGGAAGGAGGTAGGAGGGGGCTTCAGGATGGGGAACACGTGTATACCCGGGGTAGATTCATGTTGATGTATGGCAAAACCAATACAATATTGTAAAGTAATTAGCCTTCAATTAAAATAAACAAATTTAAATTAAAAAGTAAACCATTGTCACTAGAACATCATCTAATAACAGAGTATTGCACTTGGAGACATTAGTACACTTTTATTAAGCATTACTTTTCATGAAGCCAAAAATACTTGAGAATGCCCCTCAGTAGGAGAACTGTCTGGATGCTCTGGATTTACATGAGCCAGCTTGGCTGGAAGATTAGCTTAATCTCATCAGAGACAACTACAGTTTGTCCCCCTGCCCCAGGGTAAACCCAATGCCAAACCTCTGACCTGAGCCATTAGTCTCTAGCACAAAGCCAAAGGCTTTAGCCAAAAAACACTTTGCTCTGGGAAATCAAGTTGTAATTTTGCAATTTATAACAGAGCTCTCTATAAAATATTCCAGTTTCATCTTCTTAAATGCCAAGACCCTTCAAAACTGTACTGAAAATCTCATTGAGACATTTATTTGGATTTAGTAATGTTTTATATCCGAACAGAATCTTTATGCAATTATTTTGTTTTCATTTAGTGAATCCTTTAATGATACTAGCTTTGCAAATTGTAATTAATCTAATAAACTGAGAAAGCAGTATCAAAGAAGTAAAGGGAATAACTCCTTCCCTAAATTCACAATTCTATCAGTTTGCTATTTCATTTGCTCATTGGTTGATGGTCACCTATGAATTCTAGAATGAATGGCTTGTCTTTCAGATATAGACAAAAAAATATACACAGCCACTACCTTCAGAAGTTTCTAGTTTTCTGATTAAGATAGTTTAACAACAACAATAACTAAAACTAATGTATGTTATCAATAAATATGAGTAACATTCTGGGAAAGTCCAAAGACCTGAGTGACTCAGAAGTTATCTTGCTCTGAATAGTCAGCAGCCTTCAGCCTATTTTTGAAATCACAGTATCTAGTAAGTAAGAAACAAAATATCCCTCTTCCAAGGTTCAAATATAGCTTGAAAGGGATTTCAATATTGTTTTCTTAGATTCAGTTGGTTTGCACTTTGAAAGAAATAGAAAATGACACCACTATTTTAATCCGTATGAAAATGATACAAAGCAGATTTTATTTCCATTTTACAAAGTTGATAATGAATTCATGGTCTGGGTGACTTAAAGTNGTCTAGTCAAGGCTATGGTTTTTCCTGTGGTCATGTATGGATGTGAGAGTTGGACTGTGAAGAAGGCTGAGTGCCGAAAAATTGATGCTTTTGAACTGTGGTGTTGGAGAAAACTCTTGAGAGTCCCTTGGACTGCAAGGAGATCCAACCAGTCCATTCTGAAGGAGATCAACCCTGGGATTTCTTTGGAAGGAATGATGCTGAAGCTGAAACTCCAGTACTTTGACCATCTCATGCTAAGAGTTGACTCATTGGAAAAGACTCTGATGCTGGGAGGGATGGGTGGCAGTAGGAGAAGGGGACGACCGAGAATGAGATGGCTGGATGGCATCACGGACTCGATGGACGTGAGACTGAGTGAACTCCGAGAGATGGTAATGAACAGGGAGGCCTGGCGTGCTGCAATTCATGGAGTCGCAAAGAGTCGGACACGACTGAGCGACTGAACTGAACTGAAGTTTTGTGAGTTCCTTATATATTTTGGATATTAATCTCTCATCAGATATAGGGTTTGCAAATATTTTTCTCCCATTCTATAAGTTGTCTTTTCACCTGTTATTTTCTTCCTTTGCTATGTAGAGCCTTTTTCGTTTGGTATAGTCCCATTTGTCTATTTTTTGCTTTTGTTGCCTGTGCTATTGGTTATATCCAAAAAAATCACTACAAAAATTTAAATATAAGACCCAAAACTCTAAATTTCTTGGAAGGAGACACAGGGGAATGCTTCTTGACATTGGTCTTAGCAATTTCTTAATTCATTTTGAGTTGATTTTTGTTGATTTTGGGGGCTTCCTTGGTGGTTTATAGGGTAAAGCATCTGCCTGCAATGCGGGAGACCTGGGTTAGATCCAAGATCAGGGTTCAATCCCTGGGTTGGGAAAATCCCCTGGAGAAGGAAATGGTAACCCACTCTAGTACTCTTGCCTGCAAAATCCCATGGACTGAGAAATCTGGTAAGCTACAGTCCATGGGGTCGCAAAGAGTTGGACACGACTGAGCAACTTCACTTTTTCAGGTAAGAACCCAATTTCATTCTTTCGCATGCAAATGTCCATTTTCCAAACACCAATTATTGAAAAGACTACCTTTTCCCCATTGTGAATTTTTAAGATCAGTTGACTATCTTTGTGCCAATTTAATTCTGGGCTCTGTATTGTGTTCCTTGGTCTATATGTCTGTCTTTAGACATGTACCACATATTTTAATGACTGCAGATATTTTAAGTATTTTTTTATCAGTTAAGTGTGATGTTTCCAGTTTTGTTCTTTCTCAAGATTGCTTTGGCTATTTGAGGTGCTTTGTGGTTTCATATGAAACTGTGGAAAAAGGAGGTAAAACTGAACTTTGTTTTCCCCATTAAGCCCAATAACATTTATGGTCTTGCCTTTCTGGCTCATGTATTAATACGTTGGTCGATCTCTGTCATATATAATGTCTCCTTATATGTTTGGAACTATTTGTTAGATTTATTAACTTGTGCCATTGTGGCACTAATGGTAAAGAACCCACCTGCCAATGCAGAAGACTGAGAAATGGGTTCGATTCCTGGGTTGGGAAGATCCCCAGGAGTAGGACTTGCAACCCACTCTAGTACTCTTGCCAGGAGAATCTCTGTGGACAGAGGATCTGGCAGAACACAACTGAAGCAACTTAGCATGCACACACACCATTACCATATGTTAATTTGATCATCCCTTTGCAAAATCACACTGCTAATTACTACACATTACTGCTCCTTACTTAAATGTTGCATCTGTCTCCACTACTCTAAAAAATCTGCTTGTATTATATCAAGTTCACCAATATGTTCTATGTTGAAAAATCCAAGCAGAATATTTCACGTTTCATTTATATTTTAGAAGATTTCAAGATAGTTGTTCATTTTCTTTTTTGACTTCCATGAAATCAAATATTTCTGCTTTTGATCTGATATCACCAACCACTTTTCAATGTTCTTTCAGGTCTTTTCTCATTTTTTCACCTAAATGTAGGAGCCTCTCAAAGCTTGATCTTATTCTCTTTTCTCTTTCCTAGCTACAGTGTCATTTTGAGTTATCACAGCTAAATGCTTATGGTATTTTATATATTAATGGCTTCCAAATTTATATGTCCTATAAACATCAGAACTATACCTATTGATAAAATAAGTATTTACTGATCATATATTATGTACCAGTCACTATTCTAGGTGCTAATTATTTAGCAGTGAACACAGGACACATAACTCCTTGCCTGTGTGAAATGTTTATTCTAATAGTGATGCAACAAATAAAGAAATGAACTATATATACAGTATTTAAGGTTGTGATAAGTTCTTTGAAGAAAATTAAATAATAGAAGGAACCTAAAGACTCTAAGGGTAGAGATGTTGCAATTTTAAATAGGATAGAAATCTGCAGCCTGACTAGAGATACAGTAATCTTAAGCAGAGGTCACCCAACTAAGACCTGAGGGCCAAATGTGGACTGCCACCTGTGTTTGGATGGCCAGTGAGCTAAGAATGGTTTTTACATTTTTAAGTGATTAGTGAAAAAAAGGAAAGTAATGTTTTGACATGTAAAAATATATGAAATTCAAATTAATGTGATTATAAATAAGCTTTTATTGGGAAACAGCAATGTTCATTATTTACATTTTGTCTGCAGCTCTTTTCACACTACAATTGCAAATTTAGTGGCCCACAAACTTTAAACTTTGTATTTTCCTGTCCTTTCTATAAAAACTTTGCTGATTCCTATCTTAATCAATACACTCTATTGTTTGCAAATAAAAGATTTGCATAACAAAGTCCTCATTGGGTCTAATGGCAGCAGAAAGTATTTTAGTGTTTAGGCAAATACGTTTTCTTCCTTTAATAGACATTATTTCTCTTTTTTAATTCAGCTTTCCAGAAAAACAAAATCTCAATAAGAGCAAGTTCAATAAAAATTAGACTTCAGGTGGTTGGACACCTATATTGTGTGTAATCATTTCCTTGTAAATGTATGTGGAAGTGTTTATGCGTGCCTTATATTGTCTGGTTTTATATTTGTTTTAATTTTATGAGAAGTCTAATTTTGTGGGAAAATGTATGCATATATGAACAAACAAGCATACATTTGATACACTATTTTAAAAGGTTACCCTTAAGATTATAGTGATAAAACTGCCTAACCCTATTATGGAATTTGGAATTAAGGGGTTAAATTTGGAGTACAAGTATGTTAATTTATGTAATATATAATATATACTATAAAGAAAATATGCAGTATCATTTGAAAGACTTTTCTCAAATTTCTGTTTAAATAATTGTGCAGGAAGGTACAAAGTTATCTGGAAAATACACTTCTGTGAAATAACTCATGCTTTCACACTGACATTTTTATGTATCATTGCCAATAGCGAACAAAAGTATATTAAGTGATATCAGGTCACATGTTTTATTAGTTAGAAAGTAAATGTCATATAATTAAGACTTGGGGTTTTCTATCAGCTCTTCTGAATCTTCTATAATATACTTTAAAACTAAGCTATCAAAAAGGAAAAATTAAACCAGGTTTTTTTGTTCATTTGCTTGTTTATTTTGGTTTGTTTGCTTTTGAATACCTTTTTGTCTTACTTTTGAAACTTTTACAATAGCCCTCAAAAATGTCAGATAAATGAAATTCTTCCTCTGTGAATTTGTAGGGAGATTTTACTACAAGAACTTTCTTAAAACCAATTAAAGACAAATCTGTTATCAAACACACTAGCTCTAGGACTCCACTAAATTTTGATTACAGAATCAGGTCTTTTTTATTAGGTGTTCTACATAAGTTAACAAGTTCAATGGCAGTACTAATATATTCATTCTGTACTTTCTTATTGCGGTACTGTATGTTTCTTAGCTTAAGTAAGACCTTATGGCTTTCTGAAATCTGTTCATTAGAAAGTTTTTAAGGATACTGAAGTTCTTAAAGGAAATAAGAAAATACAATTTGCATGTTTTTTCCAAAGAGTACATACTAAACATCTGTAAAAATGAAAGCAGCTTTTCCTAACCCCAGTACAAATAAGAATACAAGAACTTTTTTTTTTTTTCCCAGTATTGAAAACCCCGCTGCCACTGCCACCGCTGGTCTTTAGTTGCTAACTTGTGCTTGGATCTTTGCGGCCCCATGGACTGTAGCCCGCCAGGCTCCTCTGTCCATGGCATTTCCCAGGCAAGAATACTGGAGTAGGCTGCCATTTCCTTCTCCAGAGGATCTTCCTGACCCAGAGATTGAACCTGTGTCTCAGTATTAATCTAACATTTATCCCAATTTTAGGTAGCATAAGCTCGCTGAAATTCAAATTTTCATTGTTCTTTGTTGCAATTATACCAATTCAGTCTAATAAAATTACATATCTCCTATTGATAATTAAAAACAACACTTGTCACAATAANTCAGTATTAATCTAACATTTATCCCAATTTTAGGTAGCATAAGCTCGCTGAAATTCAAATTTTCATTGTTCTTTGTTGCAATTATACCAATTCAGTCTAATAAAATTACATATCTCCTATTGATAATTAAAAACAACACTTGTCACAATAATGCTATTAGTTTGCTCAGGGTATTTACAAGGTAGTAGTCGAAAATCACCTCATTATAACATTTACATATGTGGCTCAGATGGTAAAGAACCCACTTTCAAGGCAGGAGACCTGGGTTGGAAAGATTACCGGGTTGGGAAGATCCCCTGGAGGAGGGCATGGGAACCCACTACAGTATTCTTGCCTGAAAAATCCCCATGGTGAGCTACAGTCCATGGGGTGGCAAAGAGTTGGACACGACTGAGCAACTACACACAGAAAGCACAAAATGTACATAGTTCAGTTGAGTTCAGTCACTCAGTCATGTCTGACTCTTTCCAACCCCATGAATCGCAACACGCCAGGCCTCCCTGTCCATCACCAGCTCCTGGAGTTCACCCAAACTCATGTCCATTGAGTCGGTGANGTTTCATCTCCATTGTCTGGTATAGTGTCTGGAACACAATAGGTTTAGATTGAGTGGTACAGGGCAAAAAGCATGAAATTTGGAATTAGAACCCTAAGAAACAGAATCAAATTCTGACTCACCATTATATTCACTAAATGTGTGTTCTGTTACCCTTCAATTCTTGGTCTATACATTCTTCCAGGTTCTCCAGACCTGGGAGCCAAGTGCCACTTGGTATAATTATAAAAGATTATCAGTAGGTCAGTGAGAGTGAAATTGACTTGATCAGTCCGTTAGACTTGGAGTCCTATAGAACATGCCCTCTCCCACTCACCATTGCAATTCCAGAGACTAGAATAATGTCTTTAATATAAAGAGGTTTAATCAACATTTATTATTAAATACTGGAACAGGAAACAAACGTTTAATGTATTGATAAATACCAACCTACACATCAATATGTTTCTAAATATTTATGCATTCTTAATTAAACTTCTCAGAATTTCACCTCCATTTAAAAACAGTTTTCCATTTTTCCTCTAACCATACAATATTTTATTACAGTTAATAAGCCATTATTAAATCAAAATCCCGCTAACGAACATTTAAATGATAATGAAGTGTTACCATGAACAGTAAAGAGGATTTTGAGTTTGAGGTCTTAGTTTCATTTGCTTCCTTCCTTACCATATGGAAGGATGGTTCTCAATGGTCTTGAGAATGGCTGAATAAATAACTTACTTCTAATCATACTGTGATTTATTGAAGTATATCAACCATTTTAAAATGCTAAAATTATGCATCCATTGATTTAATTACTTTTCAAGGTACTCTGAAGTCAAGTAATAACTGTCAGATTAAATGGGCATAGTTCTCTTGAAGGTTCTTGCATTTAAATTGTGCCATTAAACATGAGGGATCTTAATGGAAACAATGGGTATAACTCATAACTCAGTGACTAGGCTGGCTTGTTTCTCCTTTTATAGTAACTGGTTTTCCCTCAGTAAACTGCTTTTGCTTTCCATTAATTTCTCATTTACTGTCAAGCTAAAGTTAGATACAAGGATTACAATATTAAACTATTAATTGAGACCCTATTTTCTGATTTTTCTTGATAAAAAGAAACTACTAACATTTCTCAAAAAATCTTTCCAAAATTTAATTTTGGAAATGGAAAGATCACTAAGCATAATACCCTTCAAGTNAGGATTACAATATTAAACTATTAATTGAGACCCTATTTTCTGATTTTTCTTGATAAAAAGAAACTACTAACATTTCTCAAAAAATCTTTCCAAAATTTAATTTTGGAAATGGAAAGATCACTAAGCATAATACCCTTCAAGTGTATCCATGTTGTTGCAAATATGTGGAATTTAAAAAAAAATAAAACCAGTGAATGTAACATAAAAGAAACAAACCCACAGATGTAGAGAGCAAACTAGTGGTTACCAGTGGGAAGATGGAAGAGGGGAAGAGGAAAGACAGGGGGAAAGGATCAAGAGGTACAAACTACTATGTATAAAGTAATAAAACATATACTACTATATATAAAATAAATAAGCTACAAGCATGTATTGTACAGACAGGGAATATAGCCAATATTTAAAATATTATAAATGAAGTATAAAACAGTCAATCACTATGTTGTATATCTGAAACTTATACTGAATACCAAATATACCTAAACTTAAAAACAATTTAAAGATCATGAAAGAAGACATATTCTGAGACTAAATGAGTTTAAGTGATTTGCCATTCACTGGAAAATGGCAACTTGACTGGAAGGCCAGCTGACTAGAACTCGTCTCCCTACTGCTGATCTAGCATTTTGTTCCTCATACTCACCTACACTACCTCCAGTTTGCACCCAAACTATGGAATTTTGAACCTCTAACTCTGCAGTAGAAGACCTATTTCCAATATCTTTAATTGCTTCTCATGACCTCACCACATCTCATCTGACAACCTGTTCGAGTTTTCAGATGGCCTCTTTGGTATGTTTTAATTCTGAGATTATGACAATGCAACTCCAAACAAAAGCTAATGGGATTTATCTGTGGGGATACAGGAAGATGATAAGTAGAAAGGATAGGGAAACACTGCTTGGAAATGTAAACATGTGAAAAAATAGGAACAAATAAAATGTGATAAAGAGATACTTGTCTACTAGATAACAATATGCAACAAGGGATACAGGGGCTAAAAGCATAGTATCTGTAATACAGATCTGGTCCACATTCAAGTTTCAATATGTGTGATCTAAAGCACACATAAAGAAAGCCCCTGCTATGCAGGAGACCTGGGTTTGATCCCTGGGTTGGGAAAATCCCCTGGAGAAGGGAAAGGCTACCCAGTATTCTGGCCTGGAGAATTCCATGGGCTGTGTAGTCCATGGGGTCNATCAGCAGGGCCGCGTGCCCACTAGGGGCTCCGCAGGAAGCCTTCCTTGTCTGTTCTGGGGGCCCTGGTGTTCCTGGGCTCTGCTGGGCCATCACCCCACCTCCCCAGCCTCCTCTCTGTGTGTGTGTCTCTTCTGTATGTCCCAGCTACACACCCATTTAATTTAAGGTCCCCGACCTATGACCATCTCACTTTGAGATTATTAACCCAATCACATTGCAAATATCCATTTTCCAAACCAGGTCATGTCCACAGTTTCCAGAGATTAGTAGTACACAGACATACTTCTTGCAGGATCTCCGTCCAACCTACGACAGATACTGAATGCTATGAAGTGTGCTCCCCTAACTCCCTGTGTCGAAATCCCAAGCCTCTGTACCTCAGAATATAACTGTATTTGGAGACAAGGCCTTTAAAAAGGTGATCAGGTTAAAGTTAGGCCAGTGGGATGGGTCATTGCTCCAAGATCAGTCATGACCTCAGGAGGAAGGGGAGAGACACCAGACTGGGACGAGAGAGAAAAGGCCACGTGAGGACACGGAGAGAAAGCGTGAGGAGAGCAGCCTCAGGAGAACCCGATCCTGCCTGTCCCTTGACCTTAGACGTCCTGCCTCCAGAACCCTGAGACGATAAACCAATGCTACACCATGCACCAGTCCATGGGGCTGCAGAGTTGGGTGCAGCGTAGCGACTGAGCATTATGGGATTTTGTATGGTTGCCCCAGCAAGTGAATACACTGAGTCAGCTCTTTCAAGGGATCCATTGTACGCCAGCCATTCTACTCCCTGCATTAAAATCCCCAGGCCCTGGGATCGGACACCACCTTCAGTGGGTGGGTTCCAAATTGGCCATGTGATTTTGGGCAAGTTGCTTCTTTGATTTAAGTGTCAATGATCTCATCTGGGTAAAGGAGACACTAGCACCCACCCTACAGCCTTATTAGGAAGAGTTGACACAGAAGCCTCCCTAAAGCCCGACACCTGGTACAGTCTCAGCCACAAGTAGCTGCTGTTCCCAGAGCATGCTTGCAGTCACTTCCCGTGATTCTGGGAGCCAGCCCTTGCCTAGNTCAAAACATATCAATACCCAAAAGAAGGAAAATTTAGAGAAAGATGCTACATTGCATGGCAATATGTCTCTCTCCTTAACTCCAGGAACATCCACAGAGAAGGGAATGAAGCAGCAGCTCAGGCAATTGTCAGTGAACAGCTAGAGGAATTTCTTTCTTAAATAACAAATATTCATTCTCTTGTTATGTATTTACTCTATTTTCTCCACCCTCTTGCTGCCTTCGGCTGTGCCAGACAGGGCTGATCATGGTTATCTGGCATTACTAATAAAGAAGCTAAAAGTAGCTTTTTATACTTCATAGACAATGAATGGCCAAAATAAAAAACTATCATCCTGAGCTAAAAAATGGGCATTTTTTAGTCATTATCATAAAAACCAGGAAAGAGATGGGAAAGTGGATGAAATGTGGAAAGTCACAGGTCCTGAAATAAAAATAAAAAATAAAACAGACATCCTGGAGTGTGAAGTCAAGTGGGCCTTAAGAAGCATCACAAAGCAAGTAGAGGTGGTGGAATTCCAGCTGAGTTATTTCAAATCCTAAAAGATCATTCTGTTAAAGTGCTGCACTCAAAATTCTTAAAGAGATGGGAATACCAGACAACCTTACCTGCCTCCCGAGAAACCTGTATGTAGGTCAAGAAGCAACAGTTACAACCAGACATGGAAAGATGGACTGGTTCCAAACTGGAAAAGGAATACATCAAGGCTCTATATTGTCACTCTGTTTATTTAACTTATATGCAGAGCACATCATGCAAAATGCCAAGCTGGATNCCTGTATGTAGGTCAAGAAGCAACAGTTACAACCAGACATGGAAAGATGGACTGGTTCCAAACTGGAAAAGGAATACATCAAGGCTCTATATTGTCACTCTGTTTATTTAACTTATATGCAGAGCACATCATGCAAAATGCCAAGCTGGATGAAGCACAAGCTGGAATCAAGATTGCTAGGAGAAATGTCAATAACATCAGATATGCAGATAAAATCACCCTAATTGCAGAGAGCAAAGAGGAAGTAAAAAGCCCCATGATGAAGGTGAAAGTGGAAAGTCAAAAGGCTGGCTTAAAATTCAACATCTATAAAATGAAGCTCATGAAATCCAGTCCCATCACTTCATGGCAAGTAGATGGGGAAATGATGAAAACAGTGACAGACTATTTTCTTGGGCTCTAAGAGCACTGTGGATGGTGACTGCAGCCATGAAATTAAAAGACACTTGCTCCTTGGAAGAAAGGGTCTGACAAACCTAGACAGTGTATGATCCAGAGAGATGATATGGGGTGGAAGCGGGGAGGGGGATTCAGGATTGGGAGCTCGTATACACCCGTGGCGGATTCATGTCAATGTATGGCAAAACCAATACGGTATTGTAAAGTAAAATAAAGTAAAAATAAAATTAAAAAAATAAAATAAAAAGCAAAGACTACTTTTTCAATAAAGGTCAATACAGTCAAAGCTACGGTTTTTCCAGTGGTCATGTATGGATGTGAGAGTTGGACCATGAAGAAGCCTGAAGAATTGATGCTTTTGAACTGTGGTGTTGGAGAAGACTCTTGAGAGTCCCCTGAACTTCAACAAAATCAACCCAGTCCATCCTAAAGGAAATCAACCATGAATATTTATTGGAAGGACTGATGCTGAAGCTAAAGCTCCAATAATTTGGCCACCTGATGCAAAGAGCCAGCTCAGTAGAAAAGCCCCTATTGCTAGGAAAGATTGAAGGCAAGAGGAGAAGGGGATGACAGAGGACAAGATGGTTGGATGGCATCCACAACTCAGTTGACATGAATTTGAGCAAGCTCAGTGAATGGTGAAAGACAGGGCAGCCTGGCATGCTGCAGTCCATGGAGTCACAGATAGCTGGACATGACTGAGTGATTGAACAACAACAGTATCAACAACAACAGAAATAACCGAAGTGGAAGTTTTTTTTCAAAGCTTATTTTATAAAATCCAACCATTTAAACAATCCTACCTTTATCTAATACGCTGCAAAAATTGTAGGAAACAGTATAATATCATTCATAAAATAAGTATTTTGATGGCCATTTCTACAGATTTGCTGTAGTAAGTTTAGAGAGTTTAAGAACAGAGCAATCAAGGTGGCTTAGTACAAAATAATAAGTTGTTTACAAACACCTACTCATATTGTAACACCACCTACAACATTCATGGATTTTTTTCACCAAAGTCCAAAATATATTTCTTTTCATTCATGGTGTATGTATATATAAATATTTTATTCATCCAAATTATTCTCCAACTGAGGTTCTATTTTCATCTATATTTAAAGACAACAGTATGCAGTGAATAACAAGCAAAGACTACGATTAAAAATGATGCCATGCATAACTTAATTCTTATAGTTTATGATTGATAAAGGAAGAAATCAAAAGTAACCACAACAAACAAAATTATTTGATATCATATATTATTGCTTATCTTATGCAAGCCCTATGTGCACACTTTTCATACTCTAACCAACTGAGTGATAGTAATCTCTATTGCGGATGTGAGTTCCATAAAAGCATCAAAAGCAATTCTCATATCAAGATGAATCCAGGCTACTGAGCAAATCATCAGTGGTCTTATATGAACAACTCCTTCTAATTCCTGGACTATAGCTATCAAATGATTCCTTAGTCCCTTCTTCAGAGGCTATGACAAGAATGTTGAGAGAATGAAATACAAACTAGCCCTCTCTAATGCACTAAGGTAATTTCAACATGATACATAAAAAGTGCACTTAATATTATTCTTAGAGAATGATTTGAGCCACTCTGGTTTTAACCTGTTATACAATGTTTCCCTACCATTTGGAGGAAAAAAATACTGCCTACTACCTGACACACACAAAATTTACTACTAATTATACTAGCTAACAGTAAAATAAACCTGGCATTGGAGCACTCTTAAAATATTTCAAAAGCCATGACACATCCAATATAACCTGACATTTCAAATTACTATCACAGAAAATATTACTTAAAATTCCTACCTACTTACGATGTTTCTAATAAACCCTTGAATGGTATTTTGGTTAACTTCTGATTCATTAAAGGAAAAATATAATTGAGGTTTTAGATAAAGTCTCCCTTTTCAGATAACGCCTTCAGGTCAGCTAGGAAAGTGTGAATGCTTACCCTGGAATTTTTCAGAAGGTAACAACTGAGAAGTGCATGCACACATGACAATAATTAAGTTTCCTTGCCATGTTAAGCGGAGAAGGCAATGGCACCCCACTCCAGTGCTCTTGCCTGGAGAATCCCAGGCNAGTGTGAATGCTTACCCTGGAATTTTTCAGAAGGTAACAACTGAGAAGTGCATGCACACATGACAATAATTAAGTTTCCTTGCCATGTTAAGCGGAGAAGGCAATGGCACCCCACTCCAGTGCTCTTGCCTGGAGAATCCCAGGCACAGGGGAGCCTGATGGGCTGCCGTCTATGGGGTCGCACAGAGTCGGACATGACTGAAGTGACTTAGCAGCAGCAGCAGCCATGTTAAGGTATAGATAGAAAAGTCATAGTTTTCAGATATTTGGAGCATGTTACTTTCACACAACAGGCTGAAGAATAGTTTCCTAAAATAATAAACCACCCAAAGTCTCTTTTGCTCAACAAGCAGTTAATTTAAAAACCATAGGAAAAAAATGCTAGTTGTCCTATGGGCCTGGCCTGGCTTAGCCCCATCAGAGATTCTGAATCCTCAAGATTATTTTTAAGATGGTGTTTGTTATGCCACATTGGAAAAACCAGTTAGTTTCATGTGTAAACTGCAGCCATTATATTTATTAATAAAAATTGTTGAGAAATAATTATTGAATCATTATTGTATTTTATTATATAATATTCAATAAAGGATCTCTTGAATATATGTTTTTGAATTGTAAAACGGCTATGATGTTTAATAGTACTCTAAATCATTCAGATACAATTAGCATGTAATTTTAGTGTCAGGACCTCAAAATTCACTTTGCACCCTGTTCTGTCTATATTCTTTACTGGCAGGGAGTTAATTTCTGCCTGATGCGGACAGAGCCCTCATCTTTAAATACTTCAAATATCTAAGGTTACCAATCATACCTCTTTCCAAAATCTTTAATTAGCCAAACTAACTGTTCATATTTCTTTAACTAGTCATCTTATAACAGGATTCCCAGAAATTTATGTTATCATGATTATCTCATAAGTGTACTGTCATTTGATAATATTTCTTTAAAATATTCAGCTAAACAAAATATTTTGCCTATAATATGAATAGCATGGACTATATTGGGATGATTATTACCTCCTTGACCCAAATGCAAAAATCCTATTAACTCATCTTTAAGATCAATTCAGTTTTGTTTAACTATCTTCACATGTGTATGCTTACATGGCGTCTTTAACCAGGTGAGGCTCTTCTTAGAAAGCCAGTGCCTTCACTCGGGTTCAGCTATGCACTGCTATAGAAACTTCTTGAAGTATTTAAATAATTTAAATATTGAACCAAGATAATGACACCATGAATGTATAAGAATGTCATCCCTGTTTTTCACATTTATGAATACAAAGAAATATTTAGACAGGCCTTTCTAAATTGAAAAACATGTATAAACGTAAAAAAAATTAAAAGAAAGTTAATTTGTAGAAAAAAATATATATTGCCTACTATATTTGGAAGAAGTAAAGCACTTCTGTGACAGATATGCTTTAAAAATAATCCAAGATTTTAACATATTCAAAATCAATCTCTCTATATTCTAAAGGCATAAATCTGCTTGAATGTTTTGCATAATTCTGCCAGAACTTTTCATATAATGGGATCTGCCTACTGATACTTCATGCTTATTACAAAACACATGAAACAAGAAATGAAGACCAAAGAACATTTTTCTTATTGAGATTTGTCAAAGAATACATTAGAAAAAAATATGTTAAGACAGTGGAAAATGAAAAACGGTAAGGTTTTAAACTATATTCTACAAAATAAGCAGAAAATAAATTCAGTATTATGAGAAATATGTGGTCCCCACATAATACAAGTTGTATATTTTTTCATATAGTCCTAAAGCTGAAAATAAACTCTCTAGGCATTCTCAGAAAAGTTACCTTAAACCGTGGAATAGATTTTGTTAGGTTTAATGATCATCATTTCTATTTCCTCCCCATAATTTGCTATTTCCCTTTTAAATCCTCTCATTCCACCCATTTCTCTTGTCTTTTAAATGCACAGAATGTTATCAAGTAGCAAAATCCAGAGGGTGGATTTTGGTTATTGAATTTTAAAAAACTGAAGCAACTATAGTAATTAGTAGTCAATAAAATACTTTCAACCAAATAAAATTAATATAGATACTGTTTTATATTTTTTAATTTCCTAAGGCAAACTTTCATGATAAAAATGCTACAACTTCACATCAGTACTGATTTTAATACCACAACTTATATTAGAGAAAGCATTATTCACAAAATACAAGTTAAGACTGAATTAAATCACAGTGATTAATTTGCTTGTGGGTTTAAAGCTAAATTCAAAAAAAATCTATAAACTAAATATGTGGAAGCGGTAGAATGAAATCTCAGTAATTGGGGTGAAAGTTTTCTCTAATTAGCTGCAATGCATCATTAAATTCTATAGCACAAGCAGCTGAAAAAAATATATATAGCTNTGGAGAAGACTCTTGAGAGTCCCTTGGACTGCAAGGAGATCCAACCAGTCCATCCTAAAGGAGATTAGTCCTGTGCATTCATTGGCAGGACTGATGTTGAAGCTGAAACTCCAATACTTTGGCCACCTGATGCAGAGAGCTGACTCATTTGAAAAGACTCTGATGCTGGCCAAGATTGAAGGCGGGATGAGAAGGAGATGACAGAGGATTAGGTGGTTGGATGGCATCACCAACACAATGGACATGGGTTTGGGTGGACTCCGGGAGTCGGTGATGGACAGGGAGGCCTGGCGTGCTGTGGTTCATGGGGTCACAAAGAGTCGGACACAGTTGAGCAACCTAACTCCACTGAACTGAATTCATTTTAATATTTTTACTTATTTCTTTAAAAATATTTTCATGTGAATAAAAATTTTATTTCAATTTTAATATTAACTTCATCTTTTTTCCCTAACACTCCATTTTCCATCAATATTCTAACAATGAGAAGTACATTCCTGTGACCACAAATAGTGAATAGCAAACAACCAAAAAATGTCCATACTGAATCTACATTGTGGATGAACTTCTATACACACCCGATGCCAGTGTATTGTACCCTAACTGTATCATGAGGCAGACAGGTGAGTAGGTACTAGAGGGGAAGCTTGTGAGAATCTGTTGATTCCATTATTGAACTAACCCAGCATCTGGGAATTCAGAGAAAGAGAAAGGAACTCGAAGATCATATCTGTACCAGATCTATGGCATAGTCTCTGGGTTTATGTAAAGAGCTATCATTCCAACATTTTACTGATGTTTTCTGTCAGCTACCATAAGACCCCACTGAATTTCCTGGAAAGAAAAGCTTCTGATCAAGATACTGATTGACAAGGTAGATGGTTGCCTCTGAGCTCAGTTTCATTGAGTGTGGACCCCAAAGACTATCCTGCATTTGGCAATTTAAACACTGATTCGCACATGCACCTCTGAGGAAGATTTTTTCCTTCTTGGATTCCCTCACTAATAACCTTATATCAGTTCAGGCACACATTAATCAAATCCACAGATGTGCAATTTGTCCTTTCCCCTCTGTGGTCACATATTCCACATTAAGGGACCATTTAATTGCATCTTGCAAACTGTGGGAAAATGAGCAAATAGTTCCCTCTTTCATAATTCTTCCACACAGCTATCCTCCAGAATCTCACTTGCACTCTCTGCAGGCTTCAGTCCTTCAACTCTTACTTTTTAAGTCCATTCCCTTCAGTTCCCTCAGCTGTTCTGCCCCTTACAACAGCTGTTCTGGCTTAAAACTTCCTACTTGCTTCATGAAATTCCCCTAACTAAAAATCTAATTTGTTCGTTGGTTCTTTCACCGTGACACTGAAAGGTGCTTGTTGAGAAGGTCTGAAAGAAATTCTATGTCAACCTCCTATGATTAAAAACACAAAATTTGTGGGAAATGGCAAGGAAGATTATGTGCTGATTTGTTGTTGTTCATTCGCTCAGTCATGTCCAACTCTTTGCGATCCCATGGACTGCAGCATGCCAGGCCTCTCTGTCCTTCACCATCTCCTGGAGCTTGCTCAAATTCATGTCCATTGAGTCAGTGATGGATGACATCCAACCATCTCGTCCTCTGTCATCCCCTCCTCTTCCTGCCTTCAGTCTTTCCCAGCATCAGGGTCTTTTCTAATGAGTCAGTTCTTCGCATCAGCTGGCCAAACTATCAGAGCTTCAGCTTCAGCATTAGTCTTTCCAATGAATATCTGGGACTGACCTGCTTTAGGATGGACTGGTTGGATCTCCTTGCAGTTCAAGGGACTCGTAAGAGTCTTCTCTAATACCACAGTTCAAAAGCATCAATTCTTCAGCGCTCAGCCTTCTTTATGGTCCAACTCGCACATCCATACATGACTACTGGTAAATTATAGCTTTGACTATCTGGACTTTTGTTGGCCAAGTTATGTGCTGATCACCATATGTCAAAAATGTGCTGATTACCAAATGTACTGATTACCATATGTCAAAAATCAGTACCTAAAAATAAAGCCTTCATCAATGCTTATAAAGTGAAACAGTTCAAGATCAGTTTTCTCTAAAATTCTCATATGCAAGCCCTACTTGTCATTCTCTACGTTTGATGTGAATCAGCTGGGTATAGGAAGTGAGGACTTTTTAATTTGACTTTATTTATCACAAGAGGACTTCGATTTCTTTCACCCTAGTATACGTTAGATTGTAAAAACTGAGAGACTCCATGAAAAGACAAGAAAGAAATTAGGAATGTCAGGTGGATTCCAGAGGTGGTATTCATTTCATAAGTTTTGTAAGGAAATGGGAAAAACAAAGAATTTTAAGTTGCATTATAAAACATAAAAGTGAGAGAAGAGGAATTTAAGTAAAGGGTAAAATAGAAGACACATAATCTTTTAGTTATAAGCAAGGATGTTTCTAAATTTTAAATGAGCGAAGTGTCAAAAGAGATATCAGGAATACAATCTAGCAGGAGAAATGGCAACACTGTGAGCATTTTTGAGGAATTTGGAAAATTATTCCGAGTGTAATGAGAGTGTTTTAGGCAAATGAAGTAATCAGTTGTTTTCAGAAACCACAATCCCTAAATTAAATGTGATGACTACTAGTACTAACTGATGATTAATGGTTGACTGCTTTCTACCTTCTGCTGCTGCTGTCACTTCAGTCCTGTCCGACTCTGTGTGACCCCATAGACGGCAGCCCACCACGCTCCCCCATCCTTGGGATTCTCCAGGCAAGAACACTGGAGTGGGTTGCCATTTCCTTCTCCAATGCATNCATCCCTAAATTAAATGTGATGACTACTAGTACTAACTGATGATTAATGGTTGACTGCTTTCTACCTTCTGCTGCTGCTGTCACTTCAGTCCTGTCCGACTCTGTGTGACCCCACAGACGGCAGCCCACCACGCTCCCCCATCCTTGGGATTCTCCAGGCAAGAACACTGGAGTGGGTTGCCATTTCCTTCTCCAATGCATGAAAGTGAAAAGTGAAAGTGAAGTCACTCAGTCATGTCCGACTCTTAGCGACCCCATGGCCTGAAGCCCACCAGGCTCCTCCAGCCATAGGATTTTCCAGGCAAGAGTACTGGAGTGGGGTGCCATTGCCTACTCCTTCTACTTTCTAAGTGCTAAGTAATATGATTGATTGATATTTGCTTGTGAAATACAGAATAACAATAATATACAAGTAATATGTGAGTGACAAAGTTACATGCATCTGAAGATCCTGTTGAAACATAAAATAAGTAACAAAAACAGTTATAATAATCCATACCTTTTCTGTGTCAATGCCTTTTGACATGGACCATGTTGAGACAATATAATCCATGACTCGTTCACTAAGGCCTTTGGGGACCTGATAGAGTTTCAGAAAGTCCCGTACATTATTTAGCATCTCATGGTATCGGTTGGTGTTGGCATACATTTGCTGGAAAATTGTCGTAACATTTCCAAAAATAGTTGCATAAAGAAGAGCTGAAAGAGAAGAAATGATGAAAATAAGACAAATATCCAAAGTGAAAATAAATGATATGAATACTGGCCAGATCGATAAATTATCTGACAGAGATACCTTAATAAACTTTTCAGGATTATGCATGATAACCCCCTGAGAAGAGTGCCTACAATTTGGTGTTCACTCAATAAATCTTATTTTTAGTATGATAAACATGATTTTATGAGTAACCACCAGCTAGTCAATGTGGTAAAACATGATGGTGATTGATAGATTTCATGAAGAATTAGATGATCCAAGTTTATGATTTGCCTCTTAGCCTTATCACTAAAATTATTCTCCAGCCCTGTCTTCCTGAATGAAGCTTAATCAACTTAAAATTTTGAGGAATTGATTATTCAGTTTAGAAATATATGCTCATTCTCATTGCATGCTTCGTCCAGCTTTTGGAATGTCTCCCTGCTTATCAATATTTTTGACAGAATATCAAAAATATAGGATGAGAAGACAAATCAAGGTGTTTCATTTCTAGAAGATTCTAGGAAGAAACAGAATTGGAATTAACAGCTAAAATAAAACTTTGGGAGTGCCCATAATTTCTACTTATTAAATTTATGTCAGTAATCCAGTACCGTAAGGATTTTTTTTACTTCATTATTTTAAGAATAATTTGTAACCTGCAAACCACTGTTATCTATCTACAGTAGCTAAAGAAAAGTATAAGGTATTCTAATGCCCCTGATTGCTACTTCCTCCATCAACCAATAATTTACCAACTCCTCTTTCTCCAGATCTATCAGGTTACTAATGTTGACCTGATCTTGAAAAAACTTTTAAAAGCAGTTGAGTTCAGAGCCAAATAAATACATCTTCAATCACACACCACTCCTAACCTATCCTGTCCCTTTAGTTTTACCTCTTAACAGTAAGCTCTTTTGAAAAGAAGGCACTATTTTATTCCCTTTAATATTCAGTAAACACTATGTTTAATAACCATACTCATTGCAAAAGCATTTCACAAATAAGTAGAATATCAGGCAATGATCACTTCCATTCTTGTTCCTCTAAGCATTTGAAAAAATAATTCCTCTGAACAAAATGTATGAACTGTTTCATTTCACAGTTTCATCAATCAAATTCCACTTGATGGAAAGAGTATTATATCAAACCAGTGAAGCAACTTAAGATCCTCAATCTATTTTCAGAAAATCACTTGTTTCCTTTAAGAACAGTGGCTCTTTGAGCATAACAAATTAAAATTTCACAACAGGAAGTTACGATTTTACAAGCAGTTACTCAGGTTCTTTTTTTTTTTTTTTCATTTTTACTTTATTCCACTTTAAAATACTGTATTGGTTTTGCCATACATCGACATGAATCCACCCACCACAGGTGTATACGAGCTCCCAATCCTGAATTCCCCTCCCACCTCCCACCCCACAACGTCTCTCTGGATCATCCCTGTGCACCAGCCTTAGGGGGTTTTTTGGTTTGTTTTTATGGGGAGATTTGCTATTACTTTGGGATGTTGGTGTCAGCACAGAACAATTTTTAAGATAGACAATATTTTGTTAAAACTAAGTAGGAAGAATATAATGCTGACACTTCTCAACAAGATCTTTAAATCGTTGAATATTTATATTTAAAAACAACAGACTTAAAACTCTATTCCTCATTGATGGTATTAAGAAAGACAAGCACAGAAATAATGTGAACAAACTAATGGTAGAAGAGTCATATAACAAACATGGAATTTTGAATTTCCAAGAAAGTGACATGAAGAGAATTTGTTTTCTAAATAATGAGCTTTTTACAGGTTAATTAAATAATGCTACAGTCATGCTTTTGAATAGCCTCTAGCTATTTTAAGATGTCAATGAATATTACAGAACTATTATTTTGACATGTTCAACTTGTTTGGCTCCTAAGATGCTTGTAATATGCTATATTTGCCAAAGTGTCTCACTACTGCCTTTTAGTTAAACAAATTACCACACATTTCATCTTTTGGGGTACATTAAATATGTACACATTCTAGTCATATGAATAGCCTAAGTACTGAAATATGAATAAAACTGTCAAGGTATTTACAGTTTTCAGCATTAATAAGTGAAGGATATAGTCAACATCCCATTAAGCTGGGTATATTACAAAGATATCTTCTGCCTCCAGCTTTCATGTGAGTGTGATGTCCTATACTGAGTAAGATTAATCAAGGTCATAATTTAAGGTAAGACATTCAACTATATACATATAATTATGTGCATACATATATGTATATATAATATATATAATTTATATGTATATTTGTACATACATACATATTTGTAATACATATAATATATACATAATTATATATACATATATAATACATACATAATTATGTATAAAATTTTTTACTTTGAAATGTTATAAAAATCAGCAGAAAGCTCACATATACCCACATGTAGCTCTCTCAATTATGATACCCTACAGAACTATAAGAATCTGCCTGCCAATGCAGGAGATGTAAGAGATGCAAGTTCAATTCCTGGTTCGAGAAGACCACCTGGAGGAGGAAATAGCAACCCACTCCAATATTCTTGCCTAGAGAATCCCATGGAGAGAATTGGAGGGCTACAGTCCATGGGGTCACAGAGAGTCAGATATGACTTAGTGACTGAACAACAAAAACAAACAGACATTATATTTAGCTAGTATTTTACATGCAGTCATTTTGGGGGTATACAACGTTATATAAGTTTTATCATCTATACAAATCTATGTAATATATGTATATATTTAAAAAGAGAAATCACTTCTTTAAAAATATTTTCAACATTTAAGACTAGTGCACATTTCATAAAATATGGTGACAGCAAGTATGACATTCCATGGCAAGCAACAATACTGCTTCCCACCACAGTTTGTGTTCACAGGATAAAAGACTATATCCTTAAGGAAAGTGACCATGGAATATGACACCCAACAATGAAAGAAACTGATCTCAGTAGAAACTAGCTCTATGCTGCTAACTCCCAAAGTAATAACCTCTCTCTTGAACTACAGATACACAGATACTCTTGAATGTCTAATGCCATTCAAATCTAACGTGTTTAAAGAGAACTCATTTAACACTACCTTCTCTTCAACAACCAAGTGCATTTTTCATCTCATTAAATTGCAAAGCCACACTTATTTGCTCAGATTAAAGCTACAGAGTATTTCTTCAATTCACTCTTTGATTCATCTAATCTACTCCATTATCAATTCTTATTGGTTCTACCTTCAAAATAGAGCCTCAATTCAATTTCTTTTGACCACCTCTACCAGTGTTCTTGTCTGCTTTAAGAGTACATGCTTTCCCATTGACTAGCTATGTGTCTTTGGACCAGTTACTAGAGCTCTCGAGTATTCTATTTCCTCTCTTACAACTTTACAGTTACTCTAGACTCTTTACAAAGGAGTTGTGCTAAATAAGATAACTCATACAAAATAGTTGTTGTTTTTTAATTTTATTTATTTTTTAAATTTTACTTTACAATACAAAATAGTTTTAAAAGAGTCCAATACTGAGTAAGCATCCATGAAATGTTATGTATATATCAGCATCATCATCATGGAAATAGCTTCCAAACAATTGACTTTCACTCAGGAGAAAAAACATCCCCTTCCTTCAGCATCAGTCTCCACTCCCTATTATGTCTTTGTTCCTAAACTTATTCATCACTACTTTAATTTATATGACATATTTATCAGTTGATATCTACCTTCCCAATTAGAAATGCAAAATCCGTAAATACTAGCCTGGGCCTTGTTCTTTCTTTTTTGCTCACTGTTGTATTTCCAGAACAAAGGTCAGTTTCTGGAACATTATAGGTATTTAAATATTTTCTTTCAGTAAACTGACACACCAAAAACCTAGGAAACATTTTTTTCAGAAACATTCTTTTTTTCAAATCAAAGTTTCACTACTGGTGACACAAAAACACAGAAGTACACATTATTAATGCACATGAGGGAATAAAGTGTTGAGAAACTAAGGTGATACATGTCCTGGCCATATTAAGATAGTAAATGAACTGGGAAGTCCTATTGTCATTCATCAAACAAGAATGCTCTTGCTTGACCCAGCAAGGTTTATGAAAATGAAAAGTGAAGTCGCTCAGTCGTGTCTGACTCTTTGCAACCCCATGGACTGTAGCCCACCAGGTTCCTCCATCCATGGGATCTCCAGGCAAGAATATTGGAGTGGGTTGCCATTTAACTTTATACTTTGAATGGGATGCCATAGAGGTAATTTTCATATTTTANGGAATTTAGAAAGATGGTAATGATAACCCTGTATGTGAGACAGCAAAAGAGACACAGATGTATAGAACAGTCTTTTGGACTCTGTGGGAGAGGGAGAGGGTGGGATGATTTGGGAGAATGGCATTGAAACATATAATATCACATAAGAAACGAACTGCCAGTCTAGGTTTGATGCAGGATACAAGATGCTTGGGGCTGGTGCACTGGGATGACCCAAAGGGATGGTACGGGGAGGGAGGTGGGAGGGGGGTTCAGGATGGGGAACACGTGTACATCTGTGGTGGGTTCATGTTGATGTGTGGCAAAACCAATACAATATTGTAAAGTAATTAGCCTCCAGTTAAAATAAATAAATTTAAATTTTAAAAAGTTAAAAAAAATAAAATAGAATAAATTACTACAGAAAAAAATAATAAAATACTTATATAAGAATGCATTTTGTTAACCATTAAGGCCACATGAGTGGTTCAACCATTTCCATTTCTATTTCTATTTACTAAAGTCTACCTTTAATAAATGAAATTTAAGACACGGAAGGAAACTGTTCCACTAAAATATGATTGTATATGTATCACATAGCCTGTTGAAACACTTGAAATCACTCCAAGTGGCTGAACAAATGAAGCTGATCATCAGGCCTCCAGTTTGGAATTTTTATTCTCCTTCCAGCTGTCTCATAATGGCTTCAGGTTTCCTTGGATGCTCTTTTGCAATGACCCATAAAAGAAAGCACTCTCCAGGCATCAGTTATGAACCAGATATTTTCTCTTTCCCAGTATTCACTTAATCCATGTCCCATTTCATCTAGTACCCGAATCATGCCAACTATCCTGTGAGAAATTAATTTCATGTTAAGTGTTAAATATTGAAAACTATTTGTTACACTATCCCTCTTAGGTATGTTGGCATTTTGAAGGAGGAATTCCAGGTAATACAATGAATTGACTGAATCATTATTAGAATTAATGCTCAACTAGTAAGATAAGTTGACACAGAGAAGAAAATATTTTTTAACTTTATCAAATTATAGCAAGATACTGGAAATATTTCAATAGCTTTCAGCTGATACCATGATCATCATGAAAACTGACTATATCAAACTAGTTTCAATAATTACACGTGTGCATGCTAAGTCGCTTCAGTTGTGTCTGACTCTTTGCAACCCCATGGACTGTAGCCCTCCAGGTTCCTCTGTCCATGGAATTCTCCAGTCAAGAATGTGGGAATGGCTTGCCTTGCTCTCCTCCAGGGATCTTCTCAACCCAGGGATCAAACCAGTGTCTCTTACATCTCCTGCATTGGCAGGCAGTTTCCTTATCACTAGAGCCACCTAAGAAGCCTGCAATAACTATATGGCAATGCTTACTATTTTGTATTTAAATGTAATTCATTTACATAATGCTCTCAGATATGCAGGCTTCCCTGATATCTCAGTTAGTAAAGAATCTGCCTGTAATGCAGGAGACCCTGGTTCGATTCCTGGGTCAGGAAGATCCACTGGAAAATGGATAGGCTACCCACTCCAGTATTCTTGGACTTCCCTTGTGATTCAGCTGGTAAAGAATCTGCCTGCAATCCAGGAGACCTGAGTTCGATTCCTGGGTTAGGAAGATTTGCTGGAGAAGGGAAAGGCTACACACTCCAGTATTCTGGCCTGGAGAATTCCATGAGCTGTATAGTCCATGGGGATGCAAAAACTTGGACACGGCTGAGCAACTTTCACTGCTTACTACAATGGGAGCTATTTATATATTTTGGATATTAACTTCTTTCCAGCCATATAATTTGTAAATATTTTCTCCCATTGAGTATGTTGTCGTTTCATTTTGTCAATGGTTTGTTTTGCTGTGTAAAAGCTTTTAAGGTTAATTAGAGTTTGCTTTTGTTTCCTTTACATTAGGAGACAGATACAAAAAAAAAAAATTATGTCCAGAAGTGTTCTGCCTGTTTTCTTCTAGGAGTTTTGTGGTTACTAGTCTTACATTTAGGTCTTTAGTCCATTTTGAATTTATTTTTGAATATAGCATGAAGAAATGTTCTTATCTCTGTCTTTTAACTGTCATATTTTCCTGGCACCACCTCCTGAAGAGAGTCTTTTCTGCATTGTATATTCTTGTCTCCTTTGTCTAAGATTAATTGACCATATGTGTGTGGGTTAATTTCTAAGCTCTCTATTTATTCTGTTGATCTATGTGTCTGTTTTGTGACAGAATCATACTGTCTTGATTATTATATCTTTGTAACACCATCTGGAAACAAAGAGCCTATATTACAGGGAGGCCATAATATAGTTTGAAAACAGTCTGATACTTATAGCTTTGTCCTTGTTTCTCAATATACTTTGGCAATTAAGAATCTTCTGTGGTTCCATATTAATTTTAGGACTATTCGTTCTAGTTCTGTGAAATTTTTCATAGGTATTGTGATAGGGATTACATTAAATCTGTAGATTGCTTTGGGTAGAATGACCATTTTAACAATATTAATTCTTCCAATCCAAGAGAATGAGCTATCCTTAAATTTATTTCTATCATCTTCGGTTTCTTTCATAAATGTTTTGTTGTTTTCAGAGTTTAGTTCTTTTACTACCTTGGTTAATTTTATTTCTAGGTATTTTACTCTTTTTGATAGGATCTTAAATAGGATAATTTTCTCTTTCTTATAGATCATTATTGGTATATAGAAAGATAACAGACTTCTGCATATTAATCCTATGTCCTGCAACTTGCCTGAATTCATTTATTAGTCATATTTTTCAGGGTATTCATATATATTCTTATACCTTTTATTTAAAAAACTTTAAAACACAAAATAATCCAACTACAATGGTGAGATCAGATAGTCATGAAGTAGTTCAATGATTTGATGCAGAGATTTTCCTTTTCTCTTCAAATTATAAAATGCAAACATCAATTCCCTATATCAAGTTGTACGTCTAGTTTTATCAGCTACAGAAAAGAAAAAAGTAAAATAAAAAATATGGTGAATACAGAATAGATCCTCTATGGCAAAAAAATAAATTTATTTATAACTCTCCTCTGTTTATTTTGTACTAAATAGACATTTTAAATGTAATTTTCATTAATTATACCTGCAAGCCATTTCTCTAATCTTCAGCACCAGAATGTAAAAAGACACTAGAGGAAGGTAACATTAGATCACTTATTCTTTCTATATAAAGTGGGTGTTACTATTATACTTACATTAATATGGAAGCATTAAATATAAAACTTGAAATAATATCAAAATACATCTTTGCCAAAATATAAGTATTATTGATCCAAGACTCAGAGTGAAATGGCACTGCCAACAACCTAAATAACCTGTTGAGGCTGCTAAGAATGGTATCTGTGGGACAGACAAAAGTTCCTCATATATTCTGAAACATAGTGTCATAACCTATCTTCTTGTTGAGCCTCCAAACAGTTTACTCTTGCTTCCAAAACTTTATTATTAAGTTCCTTTGTGGTAGATTTCAAAATCTGATCATACATTTTTCCTATCTTAGTATGTACATCATTTTGCAATAAGACTTTATTGCTTTTCCCACCAAAAGGTGGAAAATGCTTCCTTTAATATGGGATGGTTTATGACTTCCAATAGAATATGGCAGTGATGATATTATGCAATTTCCAGAGCCAGACATTAAGGAGACTTGCATATTTTAGAACATTGTCTTAAGATAATGATTCCTGAAGAAACCTGGAATGTACTAGCAGACAGGAAGAAAGCAAGAATGGCAAGATTTAGTTATTCAATAGTCTCAGCTGAAGTTTTAATGGGTACACTGTTTGGACCAATTATCCCCTTTCTTGGAAGTTATACCATGACATTATAAAATAAGTGCACAAAAATGATAACTGAAGTGTTCTTTATAATATGCAGAAAAAATAAAATGTTCAACAATAAAGATTGGGTAGTACAAATAATGGCAAAACAACACAATTGAAAACTAGGTGACCATTAAGATGATGAAGGGGATCTCTTAGGAGAGATATGAAAAGATTAACAGCATATTTTTAATTATAAAAGGGACATTTATTAATTCATATGTATATTTGATAAATATGATTAATAATTTTGATGTTCTTTAGCATTATGCAATATTTGCAATAAGCAAAAAGAAATACCAAAATTTTTAAAAAAGAATAATTTGTTTGTATTCCTTAGAAATGTAGAAGCTATAAATCTCTTTAGAGAACATTTAGGTCAATCCCCAGGTGACACATACATAAAAGATCATCAGGAAACCTGAGATGAGCAACAGCACCATTGATCTCAGGTCTGTTGTTGTCTCCAATCTCTGTGTGACCCCTTTATAAAATTAATTACCAAGAGTTTTCATTCTGCCTTCAGAATGTTTCAGACTGATAGCCTCCTTTCAATTAAGAGCCTAGAATCTGTTCTTTTAACCTATGGATAGGTTATCACCACAGCTTCCTTGCTGTTCAGTCTCCAGTCTCTGTTGGAATACAGTTGGCACACAGCTATTTGGCAAAATTTCCTAAATACTAAAATGTTGTGATCTTATTTTCTCCATAAAAAATACTTAATGTATACACACAGCCTTTAAGGTAAGGGCACTCTGAAAGAATTTATGGGATCTATTCAATGGGGGAAAGTTTCTACCTACCAGACTCAGCACTTTGTATTGATATTTCTTCTATAAGCTAATTTATCATTTCCCTATCTGCACTCATTTCCCTGCACACAACAATAGCAATCTCTCCAATTGCCTGTATGGTATATGAATAATCTTAACGCCTAACAATCATGTAATGCATAGCAAACAATTCATAAAAAAAGGACAGGCAATATAATCCTTAAATAAATTTATACTCTAAGCTCTTTAATGTAGAGCCAGTAGTATCAATTTCCTTCATAATCCCTAAGAATAACTAGACGGTAATGACAATCCTATATGCAAGGCAGCGAAAGAGGAACACATCTAGTGTGTGAGATGAGTGCAATTGTGCAGTAGTTTGAAAAGTCTGTCCAAATTTAAATTCATTTAAATTGTATGTACATTGTCAAAACTTCTAAAAAGGTGTTTTAGCTATTTTGTAATTATATTTATGTCTTTTTGGTATTAGCCAGTAATTAGATTATGCATTAACATGTCAAGTACACATTTATTAAGTGCTTACTGTGTGTAAATGCAATACTAAGTGCTATGGAAGATAAAGAGATGCAGTTTTATATATATAATTTTATTTTTTGACTAATACTTAAAGCTATTTAGTTATAAAAGTCTATGCTCAGGAATGATTATTAATTTTCTCTTATTTCTTAAAAATCTTCCAAACAATGTATCAGAAATCTGACAAAATATCACGACAAAAAGAGGCCTGATCATTTAATAATAAGACAGTTGGCAAAATGTCCTGAAGGGTCAATAATATCAAAACTAAACAGGTAACTTACTTTCCTACTGAAACTATTCTACATTAAAATCTTAGGTCAGCCTCATCATCACTGACTTAACATTGCCCTTAACAACTTTCATTATTCTTTCCCTTTTAAGTAATGTTTATTTCCTTCACATTTAGGACACATTGATTCTTATCTTCTCCCTTATCTTAACTGTCTATAGAATTAATCAAACCAACACTTTCTTGAGAGTGAAAGAGGGCAATCTTATTAGTTGTGCTGAGACAACAAGGGTAAGGAGAGATATCCCAGGTAAACCAGACATACCATGGGTGACGCCACGTTTATTCCACTTCTTTTCTATGGCCCCTTTCCTTACTACAAGAGACAAGGTCTGTGGGCTTGTAATGATCACTTGCGTCACAGCTCACTCTAAGAATTTCTGTTCATTCATGGGATGTCAACTAACTCATATCTCATCTGAACTCATATGTCTTCTCTGATTACATGCCGTATCATCTCATGACATTAAGAGGCTACACAATCACCTTATTTGGATAACTGTATCTATCAAACTGCCTGATACAATGCCTAAAAGGAATCATGCCATTTCCTTCTAACTGAGAATACTGCTGCTGCTGCTCCTAAGTCCCTTCAGTCGTGTCCGACTCTGTGCAACCCCATAGACGGCAGCCCACCAGGCTTTCCCATCCTTGGGATTCTCCAGGCAAGAACACTCGAGTGGGTTGCCATTTCCTTCTCGAATGCATGAAAGTGAAAAGTGAAAGTGAAGTCGCTCAGTCGTGCCCAACTCTTAGCGACCCCATGGACTGCAGCCTTCCAGGCTCCTCCATCCATGGGATTTTCCAGGCAAGAGTACTGGCATGGGGTGCCATTGCCTTCTCCGAGCCGAGAATACTACTCTTTCCCAAATTGCTCTTTACATTCATTGGAAAGGGCATGAAGCATAAAACCAAGGCTCTACAAGCTAAAACCACTATGCTGCCTTTTTTTGCTGAGACTATATACAGACTAATATAACTGACCATGGGAGTTTAAAATGAAAAATGAATTTTTCTTTTTAATATGAGTGGTACAAAAACAATATTTTCTGGAGAAGGAATGATGACTTGTTCAAGGTATAAGGAATTAGATTTGACATGCAGTCCAAAATTTGAAAAATATATTCTTTGGAACACTATAATTCCCTGTGATGGTGACAGATGTTTGTCTTTAAAAATAAGTTTCTGGATCAAATAAGTTTTATGTTAGTTCTCCCTCTTAGAATCCCAATTCACATTAGCATATCACAATGCATATTAGCATATCAAAAGCTTCAAGAAGCCTTGCAGTAAAGACACCCCTCTTCATACTAGTTTGTTCTTAGAACCCTTTTTCTTCATACAAAACCTTGTAACATTTTGCAGATCTCCATGCAAACCATTTCACAACCGTTGCAGTAGACAGGAAGAAGCAGATGCAGGCATTGGAGCACAGGAGAAACTGCTGCCACAATCCCAGGATGCTAATGCATGCGAGCAACTGAAGGACCCATTTTAGCAAATCTAAAAACTGGTGTGCTACATCAACCCATGTCACAGATTGATGGAGAGAAGGAACTAGTTATGAAAGGTAACACCAATCTGTACGAAAGGCAAGAGTAAAAGTGCCAGGTGATGAAGTCAAACTCAAATTTGGTCAAAAAATAACCTAGGCAAGTGGCAGAGAGCAAAGTGAAGAACAGTATATGTGAGCTGACTAGGCTCCTTACTTTCTCTAGCCAAGGCTTGTTGAAGTTTTAGGCATAGTCTTCCTGCAGTCCTCTGACACTACGCTATGTGAGTCTCTAAAGTGGCATTCCTTAAGTGACTCTTGAGTCAATGTTTGATGAATAATGGATAACAGGCAAATTGAAAAAAGGCATATTTTTATCATTTTAGACAAGCTTACTAGAGTAGGAAAAAAATTACAACAGGCAAACAAGTTACCAGCTTGGATACCATCTCTGTGGAGATAAAATGATGAGGATCTAGAAGATAAACCAAAAGACATGAAGAAGATTCAGCAATGCAGAGCAACGGAACTTAAGTCAGTGGACTCTAACACAGTTATGTTCTTGCAGTCTTGGAGAACCTGAGAAAGTTGGCCATAACTTGACACTAATCAGTCTGTTTTTTCCTTTATGTTGATCTGTATCTTCTAAGTT
>SJYV01038780.1:4436-16269 GCA_006410875.1 Neotragus pygmaeus | reverse complement strand
ACACCTTATTTTTTCCTTTATGTTGATCTGTATCTTCTAAGTTCTTTCTTTTTTTTTTTTTTCTTGTAAGTCACTTCAGTTGTATATCTTTAGAATCTCCACATAAGCGTAAATTGATTAGGCATAAGAAAATATATTTTCCATGAATTGCACATTTCCCAGGAGAATCTTGTACACTGATTGCAACAACAAATTAACTGATGTTCAGCAAGCACTGTAAGTAAGTATTTGATATGTGATAGGGTACTTCCCTGACTTATTTTAATGATAATATCCCATCCTATGTTTAGACAGGATTGGATCTCTCAGTGAGTAATCACCAAGAGATTATAATGTGTAAGACAGTCATATCATCATTAAATTAAAAGAACAAATTCATGTAATAATATATAAAAACATGAAAAAATCGATCACCTAGAAACTTAAAAAGCATAATATATTATTCACTTATGATTCCTGGGAACTATCATTCCTAGAAACTTTGAGGATTCTATCTACAGAAACTTTGTAACCTCTGTTTTTTCATTAGGAGCTGGCTAAAGAGTAACCCACTCCAGTGTTCTTGCCTGGAGAATCCCAGGGATGGGGCAGCCTGGTGGGCTGCCGTCTATGGGGTCGCACAGAGTCGGACACGACAGAAGTAACTTAGCAGCAGCAAAGAGTAACAGTTAACTGCTTATAATGAGTGCAGTCAATACAAACCTGTTAGGTCTATAAAAATGGCATTGATTTAAAATATTTCAAAGGTTTTAATTCTTGATAATATAAAATTATCTTCATCTTTCTAATTTTCAAGATGGTGTAGCCCATGAAACACTGTGTATCCAAAAAACAGCATGATACATTACTAAACTTCTTTATCTCCCACATGACTAGGTTTCATTTTTTTCTAATAACACTAGGTATGAAATGTTCACTTTTTCAATAAACCATTACTGCCAAAGTCTGACATGTATGGAATAAAGCCATACCAAGTTCATTTTACTGGGCACATCACTGTGGCAGAAATGTCAACTATAATAAACGTGTGATGAAAAAGATCTTCAGGGCTCCTATCAGGTGGTACCTAACCTGACAGTGGGTTACAACGGAACACTTATGGAAAGGTCAGTGAATGAGGCTGATGGCTGCTGTTACCATTCTGAAGAAGAAAGATGCTACCTAAGATTCCCTGGCTGTCACAGTTCACATGTGCCTTCACAATCCCATTTAATTCTTCTAGCAAACATGGGCCAGGGCATTACTCCTCCCATCTACAGATACAAAATCTTCCTCTTCTCCCCATCGGTACTACCACTGCTGTGGTTAAGCACTTATCACCTCTCAGCCCCCTGGCTGACAGCCTTGCCAAAGATCATTCTCCAGTTGTAAGAACTGGATAATATTAAGCTTTTCTAGGGGAGATTAAGCTTTTCAAGGGGCAGACACACTGAAACCATAATCACAGGAAAAAACTAGCCAATCTGATCACACGGACCAGAGGTTTCTCTAACTAAATGAAACTAAGCCATGCAGTGTGGGGCCACCCAAGACAGGCGGGTCGGGGTGGAGAGGTCTGACAGAATGTGGTCCACTGGAGAAGGGAATGGCAAACCACTTCAGTATTCTTGCCTTGAAAACGCCATGAACAGTATGAAAAGGCAAAAGGACAGGATACTGAAAGGGGAACTCCCCAGGTTGGTAGGTGTCCAATATGCTACTGGAGATCAGTGGAGAAATAACTCCAGAAAGAATGAAGGGATGGAGCCAAAGCAAAAACAATACCAAGCTGTGGATATGACTGGTGATAGAAGCAAGGTCTGATGCTGTAAACGGCAATATTGCATAGGAACCTAGAATGTCAGGTCCATGAATAAAGGCAAATTGCAAGTGGTCAAACAGGAGATTGCAAGAGTGAATGTCAACATTCTGGGAACCAGCGAATTAAAATGGACTGGAATGGGTGAATTTAACTCAGATGACCATTATATCTACTACTGTGGGCAGGAATTCCTTAGAAGAAATGGAGTAGACATCATGGTTAATATGAGTCCAAAATGCAGTACTTGGATGCAGTCTCAAAAACGACAGAATGATCTCTGTTCATCTCCAAGGAAAACCATTCAATATCACGTAATCCAAGCCTATGCCCCAAACAGTAACACTGAAGAAGCTGAAGTTGAACAGTTCTATGAAGACCTGCAAAACCTTTTAGAACTAATACCCAAAAAAGATGTCCTTTTCATTATAGAGGACTGGAATGCAAAACTAGAAAGTCAAGAAACACCTGGAGTAACAGGCAAATTTTGCCTTGGAATATGGAATGAAGCACGGCAAAGGAAAATAGAGTTTTGCCAAGAGAACACACTGGTCATAGCAAACATCCTCTTCCAACAAGACAAGAGAAGACTCTACACATGGACATCACCAGATGATCAACACTGAAATCAGAATGATTATATTCTTTGCAGCCAAAGATGGTGAAGCTCTATATAGTCAACAAAAACAAGACCAGGAGCTGACAGTGGCTCAGATCATGAATTCCTTATTACCAAATTCAGACTTAAATTGAAGAAAGTGGGGAAAAAAACTAGACCATTCAGGTATGACCTAAATCAAATACCTTATGATTATACACTGAAACTGAAAAATAGATTTAAGGGACTAGATCTTATAGACAGAGTGCCTGATGAACTATGGACGGAGGTTCGTGACATTGTATAGGAGACAGGGATCAAAACCATCCCCATGGAAAAGAAACACAAAAAAGCAAAATGGCTGTCTGAGGATGCCTTACAAATAGCTGTGAAAAAAAGAGAGGTGACAAGCAAAGGAGAAAAGGAAAGATATAAGCATCTGAATGCAGAGTTCCAAAGAATAGCAATGAATAATAAGAAAGCTTTCTTCAGTGATCAATGCAAAGAAATAGAGGAAAACAACAGAATGGGAAAGACTAGAGATCTCTTCAAGAAAATTAGAGATATCAAGGGAACATTTCATGCAAAGATGGGCTCAATAAAGGACAGAAATGGTATGGACTTAACAGAAGCAGAAGATGTTAAGAAGAGGTGGCAAGAATANTTTCTTCAGTGATCAATGCAAAGAAATAGAGGAAAACAACAGAATGGGAAAGACTAGAGATCTCTTCAAGAAAATTAGAGATATCAAGGGAACATTTCATGCAAAGATGGGCTCAATAAAGGACAGAAATGGTATGGACTTAACAGAAGCAGAAGATGTTAAGAAGAGGTGGCAAGAATATACGGAAGAACTGTACAAAAAAGGTCCTCACGACCCAGATAATCATGATGGTGTGAACACTTACCTAAAGGCAGACATCCTGGAATGTGAAGTCGAGTGGGCCTTAGAAAGCATCACTACAAACAAAGCTAGTGGAGGTTATGGAATTCCTGTTGAGCTATTTCAAATCCTGGAAGATGATGCTGTGAAAATGCTGCACTCAATATGCCAACAAATTTGGAAAACTCAGCAGTGGCCACAGGACTGCAAAAGGTCAGTTTTCATTCCAATCCCATGGAAAGGCAATGCCAAAGAATGCTCAAACTACCACACAATTGCACTCATCTCACACACTAGTAAAGTAGCGCTCAAAATTCTCCAAGCCAGGCTTCAGCAATAAGTGAACCATGAATTTCTAGATGTTCAAACTCGTTTTAGAAAAGGCAGAGGAACCAGAGATCAAATTGCCAACATCCAATGGATCATTGAAAAAGCAAGAGNGTTGGACTATAAAGAAAGATGAGCACCGAAGAATTGATGCTTTTGAACTGTAGTGTTGGAGAAGACTCTTGAGAGTCCCTTGGACTACAAGGGGATCCAAACAGTCCATCCTAAAGGAGATCAGTCATGAATATTCATTGGAAGGACTGATGCTGAAGCTGAAACTCCAATATTTGGCCATCTTATGCAAAGAACTAACTCATTTGAAGACCCTGATGCTGGGAAAGGTTGAAGGCAGGTAGAGCAGGGGACAACAGAGGATGAAATGGTTAGATGGCATCACTTACTCAATGAGATGAGCTTGAGTAAGCTCCAGCAGTTAGTGATGGACAGGAAAGCCTGGCGTGCTGCAGTCCATGGAGTCACAAAGAGTGAGATATGACTGAGTGACTGAACTGAACTGAACACAGTCAAAGACTTTAGTTTACTTAATGAAACAGATATAGTTGTTTTTCTGAAATTCCCTTGTTTTTTCTATAATCCAACAAATGTCGGCAAATTGATCTCTCATTCCTCTTCCTTTTAAACCCCGCTTGGACATCTGCAAGTGTGAAGCACGATTTTAGGCATGACCTTACTAGCATGGGAGATGAGTGCAATTGTCCAATGGTTAGCACATTCTTTGGTACTACCCTTCTTGGGAATTGGGATGAGGATTTACCTTTTCTAGTCCTATGGCCACTGCTGGGTCTTCCAGATATGCTGACATAATGAATGTGAAACCTTGCTGACATCCTCCTTTAGGAATGTGAATAGTTCTGCTGGAATTTCATCACATTCACTAGTTCTATCAACAGCAGTGCTTACTAAGGCCCACTTGACCTAGGGCTTCCCTGATAGCTCAGTTGGTAAAGAATCTGTCTCCAATGCAGGAGACCCTGATTCAATTCCTGGGTCAGGAAGATCTCCTGGAGAAGGGATAGGCTACCCAATCCAATGTTCTTGGGCTTCCCTTGTGGCTCACCTGGTAAAGAATCTGCCTGCAATGTGGAAGACCTGGGTTCGATCCCTGAGTTGGGAAGATTTTCTGGAGAAAGGAAAGGCTACCCACTCCAGTATTCTGGCCTGGTGAATTCCATGGATAGTCCATGGGGTTGCAAAAAGTCAGACACAGACTGAGCGACTTTTCACTTTCACACTCACTTTACTTCCCATCCCAGAATGTCTGGCTCTGGGTGATTAACCACACCATCATAATAATCTGGTTCATAAAGATCTTTTTTATGCATCCTTTCATGTATTCCTTCCATCTCTTCTTGATCTCTTCAGCATCTCTGAGGTCTCTATCATTTTTATCCTATATCGTGCTCATCATTGGGTGGAAATTGCCCTTGATGTTTCCAATTTTCCTGAAGAGATCTCTAGTCTTTCCGCTATTGCTGTTTTCTTCTATTATTAAACACTGTTCATTGAAGAAAGCCTTCTTGTTTTTTCTAGATATTCTTTTAAACTCTGCATTTAATTGGTTGTATCTTAGCCTCTCTCCCTTACTTTTCACTCCTCTTCTTTCTTCCACTATTCATAATGCCTCCTCAGATAACCACTTCGCTTTCTTGCTTTTCTTTTTCTCTGGGATGGTTTAGTTCACCACCTCCTGTACAATATTATGGATCTCTGTCCATAGTTCTTTGGGCACACTGTTATCTAGATCTAGTCCTTTGACTCTGTTCTTTACCTCTACTGTGAATTCATACAGGATTTAAGTCATACCTGGCTGGCCTAGTGTTTTTTCCAGTTTTCTTTAGTTTAAGCCTGAATTTTGTTACAAGAAGCTGATGATATGAGCCACAGTCAGTTCCAGGTCTTGTTTTTGCTGAATGTATACAATTTTTAGGCTACAAAGAATGTAATCGATTTGATTTCAGTATTGATCATATGATGTTGTCCATATCCAAAATCACTGCAGAAGGTGACTGCAGCCATGAAATTAAAAGACGCTTACTCCTCAGAAAGAAAGTTATGACCAACCTAGATAACATATGAAAAAACAGAGACATTACTTTGCCAACAAAGGTCCACCTAGTCAAGACTATGGTTTTTCCAGTAGTCATGTATGGATGTGAGAGTTGGGCTGTGAAGAAAGCTGAGTGCCAAAGAATTGATGCTTTTGAACTGTGGCGTTGGAGAAGACTCCTGAGAGTCCCTTGGACTGCAAGGAGATCCAACCACTCCATTCTGAAGGAGATTGGTCCTGGGTGTTCTTTGGAAGAAATGATGCTGAAGCTGAAACTCCAGTACTTTGGCCACCTCATGTGAAGAGTTGACTCACTGGAAAAGACTCTGATGCTGGGAGGGATTGGGGGCAGGAGGAGAAGGGGACGACTGAGGATGAGATGGCTGGATGGTATCACCGACTTGATGGACATGAGTTTGAGTGAACTCCAGGAGTTGGTGATGGACAGGGAGGCCTGGCGTGCTGCAATTCATGGGGTCCCAAAGAGTCGGACACAACTGAGTGACTGAACTGAACTGATGTAAAGTCATCCTTGTGTTGTTGAAAAAGAGTATTTGCTATGACTAGTGCATTCTCTTGGCAGAATTCAGTTAGCCTTTGCCCTACTTCATTTTATTCTCCAAGGCCAAATCTGGGTTTTACTCCAGGTATATCTTGACTTCCTACTTTGCATTTCAATTCCCGATGATGAATACAACATTTTTTTTAGGCACTAGTTCTAGGAGGTCTCCTTGGCCTACATAGAACTGATCAACTTCAGCTTCTTTGGCATCAGTTGTATGTGCATAGACTTGGAGTACTATGATGGAGTGATGTTAAATGACTTGCCTTGGAAACAAACTGTGATCATACTGTCATTTTTGAGGTTGCACCTAGGTATTGTATTTCAGACTCTTTTTGTTGATTATGTGGGTCACTCTATTTCTTCTATGGGATTCTTGTCCACAGAATGGTGGTAGTAGTAGAATGGTCACCTGAATTAAATTCACCCATTCCTATTCATTCTAGTTCATTGATTCCTAGGATGTTGATGTTTATTCTTAGCATCTCCTGCTTGACACATCCAATTTTCCTTGATTCATGGACATAACATTCCAGGTTCCCATACAGTACTATTCTTTGCAGCATCAGATTTTACTTCCACCACCAGACACACCAACAACTGAGTGTTGTATCCACTTTGGCCCAGCCGCTTCATTCATTCTGGGGCTATGGATAATTCTCCTTTGCTCTTCCCTAGTACCATGCTGGATACCTTCAGACTTGGGGAATATGGGATGGTTTGCCATTCCCTCATCCAGTGGATCATGTTTTGTTAGAACTCTCTGCTATGACCTGTCCATCTTGGGTATCCCTGAATGGCATGGCTTATAGCTTCAATGAGGTAATGCAAGCCCCTTCATAACAACAAGGCAGTGATCCATGAAGAAGAGTCTTTTAGATTCATCTAAAGGAACTGGCCTTCCAAAGTAGGGAACACGAGTTTGATCCCTGGATCAGGAAGATCCCCTGGAGAAAGAAATGTCAGCCCTACTCCAGTATTCTTGCCCAGGAAATCCCATAGACAGAGGAGCCTGATGGTTTGCAGTTCATATAGTTACAAAAGGGTTGGGCATGATTTAGCAACTAAATGACAACAATAAAGCTTTTAAAACAAGCCTGAAAAGGATAAAAATTATCTTCAAATTACCAAGCCATGTATAAAAACAATATTCAAAACACTTCAAGTGTAGGCAATAAAATCTACTCAATAACATAAAACTGACAATGCTCAACATTTGTTCAAAAATCACTCGATACATGAAGAAGAAAACATGATGTACAGACAGAAAAAAATTAGTCAATATAAATAGATTAAAAGAGATGATATAACTAGCACACAATAAAATAACTTTTATAAATATGCTTAAGGATTGAAATAAAAATATGAGCGTAAATTGGAGAGAAAGGGAAGATATAAAAACAACCAGATAGAACTTTTAGAGAGAAATATATAAAATCTAGAATAAAAAATGTACTGGATAGGGTTTATAGCTGATTAAACTCTTTCAAAAGAAAGAAACAGTAAGCTCGAAGACATAGCAATAGAAATTATCCAAATTGAAGAATGAGTGAAAAGACTTAAACATATCAACAGAACAAGAATAACCCACGAGACATGGCAAATACTTTTACATGTATTACTTAGAGTCCTAGGAAGACAATAAAGATAGCAAAATATATTTAGGGAAAGGGAGATGAAACGCTTCCAAATTTAATGAAAATTCAAGACATAGATTGAAAAAGTGCAATAATCCCCAAGCAGGATAAAATATCCCCTGAAGGAGGGCATGGCAACCCACTCCAGTATTCTTGCCTGGACAATTCCCATGGACAGAGGAACCTGGTGGGCTACAGTCTATGGGGTCGCAATGAGTCAGACATGACTGAGCAACTAAGCACAGGACACAAGATAAAACACACACACAAAAAAAATAGTATATCATAATCACATTGTAAAACCATTGGTAAAAGAAAACTCTGTCAACATATAATTTTATATCCCATGAAAATATTCTTGAAAAATAAAGACAAAAATATCTTCACAAAAATAAAAATTGGGGAATTCATCACTAGAAAGCTTGCACAAGAAATATCAAAGAAAGTTTTCTAGGCAGAAGGAAAATAACTCCAGATGAAAAATCAGACCTATATAAAAGATTTAAGAACACTGGAAAGATTAAATATATGGATAAGTATAAAAGACATTTTCACATTTTTAAATTTATTTAATGGAAAGTGACTATTTAAAATAAAAAAATAATACATTGTAGAGTTCACAACATATTTAAAAGTAAAGTATATTGTAGCCATTGCAAAACAACAGTGATAGAATTTAAATTTTAAAGTGATAGAATTTGAACATCTTACATTATAAGTAAAGGAGCCTTCCTAGACGGCACAATCATAAAGAACCTTCCTGTAAGTGCAGGAGAGAGGAGAGATATGGGTTCAATCCCTGGGTCACTAAGATCCCCTAGAGTAGGAACTAGCAACTTAACTCCAATATTCTTGCCTGGAAAATTCCATGGACAGAGGAACCTGGAGGCCTACAGTCCATCAGGTTGCAAAGAGTCAGACACCATTGAGCACCTGAGCACATGCACACGTGCGCACGCACACGCACGTGCACACACACACACACACACACACACACACACACACAAATATGTAAAGTGATAAAGCATCATGTGAAGGTAAAATGTGATAAAGTTACATATAGTAAACCATAGAAGAATCATTAAAAATTAGAATGAAGAGGTTTAGCTAATTAACCACCAGAAGCAATAAAATTGAATGTGTAAAAATACTCACTAAATATCAAGGCGGAGTGGAGAAAAAAAGAAAAACAGCAAAAACAAATAGCAAAATAGTATATATAAACCCAACTGTAGTGACAACACATTAAAAGAAAATATTCTAAGCATTCCAGTTAAAAAGCAGAGAAAGTCATGTTAAATAAATATGCAAGACCAAACTATAAGAAGTGCACTTTTAATATAAAGACACAGCTTGAAACTTTAAAATGGCCGAAAATACAGTAAACATAAGAAAGCTAGGTGTACACTTGTGGCAGATTCATGTCAATGTATGGCAAACCAATACAATATTGTAAAGTAATTATCCTCCAATTAAAATAAATAAATTTATATTTTTTAGAAAAGAAAGCTAGGTGGGATAAATTTATCAAAAGAGGCTTCGGTATAAGAAATACTAATAGAGGAATACTTTATGATAATGAACTCATTACTTCATTAAGAATACACAAAAATTTTAAATGTGTATGCATCTAGAAAAGAGTCTCAACATAAATAAAGCAAGAACTATAATAATTAAACTTGGAAAGAGTCAATATTGCAAAAAGAGATTTTAATTCTCCTCTCTCAGGAATTCATTGAACAAGTATGGGAAAATCAATTTTTCCTGAACACTACTATCAAGCAACTTGATCTAACTAACTATAAAACATTACTCCAAGCAATGTCACAATATACAAAATTTTCAGGTGTATATCAAATATTCACCTGGCTAGACCACACACCATATGATGAAACTAATCATGACTGACACCTACCACACTGCCATGAAAACAGAAAATTTGAATAGCATATTAAAGATATGACATTTGAAATTAAAGGTCTTCCCACAAATAAAACTCTACCCAGATGGCTTTTCTAGAGAATTTCTCAAATATTTAAGGAAAAGATGTTTAGAATCTTTTTTTGTTTGTTTGTTTTTTAATTTATTCATTTATTTTTTTAATTTTACTTTACAATGCTCTATTGGCCCCGCCATACATCGACATGAACCCACCACAGGTGTACACAAGCTCCCAATCCTGAATCCCCCTCCCACCTCCCACCCAACAACGTCTCTCTGGATCATCCCCATACACCAGCCCCAAGCATCCTGCATCCTGCATCGAACATAGACCAGCGCGAATCTTAAGCAAGGTTTTTTTCAGAAAATAGATTCTTAAAAAATAATTCCTGACTTATTTGATGAAGGTAGCATTACCCTGATGCTGAAACTAGTCAAATGTGTTAGAATACTAATATTACAGAACTGGAGAAGGAATCATGCCAGTATTTTTGACTGAAAAATTCAATGGATAGAGAAGCCTAGTGGGCTACAATTCTTGGGGTTGCAAACAACTGGACACAACTTTGTGACTTATCAAGCATGCACTACAGAATACTACAAACCAATAATTCTCATAAATGTTAATACAAAAGTACTTAATAAAATATTTGCAAATTTAATTCAGCAATATTTTAAAAAGATAAGTATCACAATCAAGTATGATTTATCCTAGAAAGGCAATTTGATATAACATTCAGAAAATTAATTAACCTAATTCACCATCATAACAGACTAAAGCAGCAAAATCATACAATCATCTCAATAGATTCCAAGAAATCACTTTATAAAATTTAATACCCATTAATGATGAAAATGCTCAGAAAAGTAGAATTTGGTGGGAATATCTTCAAAGGAATAGAAGTAATTTATAAAAACATAGGTGATATATTCAAAATTAAAAGATTTAAGATCTTCCTCAAACATGGGAAGTAAACCATATAGATGCTCAACACTTGTATTTTATATTATGTTGAAATCTTAACCAGTGGAATGAGGCAGGAAAAAGAAAAGACACAGTAGTTGGAAAGGTGAAGAATAACTGATTTGCAAATAACATGATCATACAAATAGAAAATCCCAAGAAATATACCAAAAGCTATGAGAACAAAAAAGTGTGAATATAGTCATGTGCAAGACACAAAAAGAATGAACAAAACTCTAATTTTATTTCTATATACTACCAATAAATAACACAAAAATTAAATTTATAAAGCAATAATACTTAAAAATCAATATCAAATAGTGTAAAATACTTAAAAATAAGCTTAAATATATGTAGAGAACAATAAAATTCTACAAACATACTATATATTACATACTATATAGTGATCTTTATCAAGATAACATTGTATTGCCATATGGGTAAGTTATATAGATTAATGCAACAAAATAGGGTCCAGAAAGTTAGTTTATGTTTGTTCGGGTAATTAAACAGAGAAAAGACAGTAGTCCACAGTAAAAAGAGGTGGAAAAATAGCATTTTTACCCCCACACAAAAAAATCTTGACTCTTACAATACATCATATATTTTTTAAAATTCAAAGTATAATCATAGACTTAAAGTTAAAACCAGAGCCACAAAATTACTAGAAGTAAACAATGAGGTACCATTTCACGCCAGTCAGAATGGCTGTGATCCAAAAGTCTACAAGCAATAAATGCTGGAGAGGATGTGGAGAAAAGGGAACCCTCTTACACTGTTGGTGGGAATGCAAACTAGTACAGCCACTATGAAAAACAGTGTGGAGAATTCTTTAAAAATTGCAAATAGAACTGCCTTATGACCCAGCAATCCCACTGCTGGGCATACACACCGAGGAAACCAGAATTGAAAGAGACACATGTACCCCAATGTTCTTTGCAGCACTGTTTATAATAGCCAGGACATGGAAACAACCTAGATGTCCACCAGCAGATGAATGGATAAGAAAGCTGTGCTACATATACACAATGGAGTATTACTCAGCCATTAAAAAG
>SJYV01038776.1:0-20995 GCA_006410875.1 Neotragus pygmaeus | reverse complement strand
TTCCTTTTGTGTTGACATCAGAAAAAAATATCAGTGTAGGTTCAGAAAATAAGCATATTTCTATGGCTATAATTCCTTCTTAAACTGTTTTAAGAGAAGAAAAGAAAAGGAATTATTAAAATACAAACCAGCGAGTCATCCAAATAAATCCTTGGAACTCAAACAGTGTGTTGGAAGAATGAAAGAAAAACGTTTATTTCAAAACATGGGCAGTACTTTGTATCTTTAATAGTGGGAACTAAAGGTATATGACTCTTTGTTTGATATAATACATTCATCACCCTTTGGTTATTAAAAGAAAGGCATTGTCTACAACAAAAAGTTTGAGATAAAAAGGAGTTGGTCTACTTTGCATAAAATCATAAAATGGTGGGTACAATATTATTAGAACCTTAAATGATTACTGGACTTCCTGTAGGTATAGAAAATATTGTTCAAGTCCTTGAGGCTTAAAAAGGAAGAAAGCTTAAAGGTATATTGGGCAAAGAGTTTGTCTTGCAACAGAAGAAAGAGACAGGGAGTAAGAAATGTTAAATAAAATAGCTAAATTTTAATATTCTAATTTCAGTACGTTAATAATGGTTTTTAACTTGTTGTTTTTTTTTTTCCTTCTAAAATCCCTTTTTTCTCCTTTTATTAAACACAAGTACCTCCTCTTCAGTGCCGAATTGGTACTCCATCCTCTTTTTACCCTCCCACATTAAAACTTTAGGTAAGCACTATTTTTACCTGTATTTGTCTCAGGGCTGCTTTGGGAAATGAAAAGATGATCATATCTTTCCGGGAAAAAAAGAACAGAAGCAAGAAGATAATCCTGGCAAGATTACTGCAGTTTGAACCATGGAGAAAACTTAGTTTTTCACATGACTAGGGGTAAATAGTCAGCCTGGAAATGCAGATGTAGGAGCTGTCGATTTTATCCTTGGGTCTGAAGATCCCCTGAAGGAGGAAATGGTAAACCACTTCAGTACTCTTGCCTGGAAAATCTCATGAACAGAGGAGCCTTGCAGGCTACAGTCCATGGGATCACAAAGAGTCGGATACAACTGAGCACACACACACACAGCACAGTGTTTTGTTAAGGCTCAGAATTTTAAAAACATAAAAAGCTATAATAAAAAATATTTTTCCAGATTCTGATTGTTCTTGGCATTCTTCCACACAAGGAAATCACTCGCATTTTCTGGTGTATCATTCTAGAGTTTCACATGCATATTTAAACAAATAGAAATTTAGAAATTTCTGATTTCCTACCATTAAAAAAAAATTCCTATTTCCTATGCACAGTGTTCTACTTTATACTTTTTAATTATAAAGATACATTTTAAAGAACACTATGTAACATTGTAAATAACTTTCTTAGAGTTGTATAATATTTGTGTTTAGATATTGGGTTGACCATAATGTTTGTTAGGGTTTTTCCATACAATGTTATGGAAAAACCTGAATGAATCTTCTGGCCAACCCAGTATGTTATCATTCATATCTTAAGTAATATTTAGACTATCTCCAATCATTTGATTTAAAATAAATGAAACAACGACATACTATAAACTTGTCTGTCTGTTGTTGTTCAGTAGTAGCTCAGTCGTGTCTGACTCTGCAACCTCATGGACTGCAGCACACCAGCCTTCCCTGTCCTTCACCATCCCCCAGAGTTTGTTCAAACTCATGTTCCTTGAATTGGTGGTGCCATCCAACCGATTTCATCCTCTGTCATTCCCTTCCCCTCCTGCCTTCAGTCTTTCCCAGCACCAGGGTCTTTTCCAATGAATAGGTTCACATCAGGTGGCCAAAGCACTGGAGCTTCAGCTTTAGCATCAGTCTTTCTGATGAATATTCAGGGTTTATTTCCTTTAGGATTGACTGATTTGATCTCCTTGTTGTCCAAGGAACTCTCAAGGGTCTTCCTAAAACTGTATTTCAAAGTCATCAATTATTTGGCGCTCAGCTTTTTATATTATCCAGCTCTGCCTTCTTTTTAGGACTACTGGAAAAAAAACCATACTGTTGATTATTCAGACGTTTGTAGGCAAAATAATATCTCTGTGTTTTTTTTTTTTTTTTTTAGTACATTGTTTAGGTTTGTCATAGCTTTTCTTGCAAGCAGCAAGCATCTTTTAATTTCGTGGCCGCAGTCATTATCTGCAGTGATTTTGGAGTCCAAGAAAATAAAGACTGTCACTGTTTCCATTGTTTCCCACCTCTATTTGCCATGAAGTAGGGGGACCAGACATATTTCTCTATACATCTGCAAATACATCATTTGGATGATCATTTAGAATTGTTGGATCAAAAGTCATGTGACTATTGCTATTAATACGATGCTTTTCATAGGGTTTGCACTAGTTTATACTCCCATCAGCAAAGTATGAGTAGCTCCTTTCCCAAAGATTTGCCAAGTGTAAAAGTAAAAAGACATTCAGATATACCAACCGGATAGAAGAAACCAGTATCTTTTATGGGGGAGGTTAAGCATCTTTTCATATATGTAAATGATCTTTAAAACAAATTTCATCACTGTTTATGCCCTTTCCAATTTTTTTGTGGGGTTTTGGTTTCTAGGTTTCTTCACATATTAAAAAATACAGATCTTTTATCTAAGGTATAAGATGCAATTTTGTTCCTGACTTGCCTTTTGTATTATGATTATGCTTATGATGTGCATGTTCATTGTCTGTGTTAATAAAGGAAAAATTTAATTTAAAAATTAATTTGTCAATCTTTTATTATATTATATGTAATTTTGTATTTGGAATTAGATTTAGAAAGGCCTTCTTTTGTCCATGTTTTCGAAGAAATAGTCCAATCTTTTGGCATATGGTATGATGGATAATTCCAGGTTAACTCTTTTTGTTTTTGTCTAGAAAGAATATGTTATGTATATTCTTTGTGCCAACTCTTCCTTTGTGTCTATAGTAGTATTTTACGTTATTTTGGTTTATTATAATACATGTCTAGTGCTTTTCTTTAAATTTATTCATAAAATATTATATTTTATTTATGCTTGTGCTATTTCCTACATGTTGTTCTTCATATGCATGAACATAGTTGTCATGTATACAATTGACTTGTTATAGTTTCCTAGTTGTTTTTAATAGTTCTTTGCTTTTTCCCTTCAGGCATTCTGGTGTATCATTTATGCAAATGTTGTTTTTACCTCCCTCCTTCATTTTTTATGACTATTGTATCCTTCCTTCTCTTTCTGCATTGGCAAATGCATTTGTTTTGTTTTTAGCTTTAGTGAAAATTCCAGTATATTTTCCCATTAAGTATGATATCCATTTTATAATTGAGGTAGAGCTATATTATCAGCCTGCCAATGCCGGAGACATAAGAGATGCAGGTTTGATCCTTAGGTGGGGAAGACCCCCTGGAGAAGGACATGGCAACCCATTGCAAGATTTTTGCCTAGAGAATTCCATGGACATAGGAGCCTGGTGGGATATAGTCCACAGGGTTGCAAAGAGTCAGACTTATTATCCAATCATAATAATTCTGATTAATGGTTTTACAATTGCTTTGCAAATACTTTTTCATCATCTATGTAGATTGCCGGGTATATTTTATCTTTTGATATTTTCAAATAATGTGTTCAGGTAACATATTTATTAAGCACATAATTTATATCAATAGTTTTCTAAGTGTTTACCTAAATTTTCATTCCTTGCACAAATCTGTGTCAAAATATTTCTTACTTTTAATGTGTCCCTATCAGTAATTTACTAACTATAGTTATCAATGATGTTCAACAAATATTTCTGGTTTGCTTTCTTCTGGCATATTGTGCAAATGTACTCTCCTAACATTTTTGAAATTATCTTAGAGTTTGAGTGATGGGTTTATATGCAGATATTTTACTTGGGGAAGTAATTTCAGAGAATAGGAAAGAGGAAACTGGGAAGAATAAAACAAGCAAACAAAAAGGTGGGGAAGTCAATCAATGATGAATTATTGAGCTATCATTTCAGTGGAAATTTGAACTCAATCTTGGCAAAAACTCTTGAGAAATCATGCAGAATCAAACACGGTATTGATTGCCTGGAAAGAAGAGGATTATTTTAATCCCCTATTGGTCAAAGATTGATCCAAAGATTGATCCAGGGGATATTACCCTTTTGCATGGGTTTTTGCATTTTCTTGTATGACTTCATGAACTCTCCTCCAAATTCACTTCAGTGGCTAGGAAAGAAAACTACATGAAAAGAAAAATATACAGCATGCCACTAAGCCATGGTACTATAAAGCTGTAAGAATACACTTATTTCAGTACAGCAAAAGTCAGAGCCAAATGGAGGGCTGAGCTGTTTTGAGATGAAGCATAAATGATGTTCAACACTCTAACTGTGTCAAATGTCTTTCTCTAGAAAATAAAATGAGTGGGGATGAAATATGCCATTTCTAGATGAAAACATAAGAGCCACTGTGCATTTTTTATATCCCATTCCTTCTTTCAATGACTAACAATATAGTCAATGATAATTTCTTCTATAGTGTGTGTCATGGGGGCTTCCTTGATGGCTCAGCAGGTAAAGAAACTGCCTGCAAAGCAGGAGACATAAGTTCAATCCTTGGGTCAGGAAGATCCTTTGGAGAAGGAATGGCAACCCACTCCAGTTTTCTTGCCTGGAAAATTTCATGGGCAGAGGAGCCTCACAGGCTACAATCCATGGAGTCAAAGAGTAGAACATGACTGAGCACACAAGCAGCTTGTGTTCCAGGTGAGGATAAAAACAGACTGCTCCTTGATGGTCATGCAGAGTAGGTGAAAAATAATCTTTTGTTGTGTTAAACTATTGAATTTGGAGGATTTATTTATTTATCCTTTTTACATAAAGATAGTTTATTTTAGAAACATGGCCCTACTCTATATTTCAATGTAATAATTTTCTAGCACAAGACATTTGTTGTAGTGATGGACAAGCATTCTTTTGCTATAAAATAATAATACATATAAAAAATGTAATGGGTAAAAAGAGAGAGAGAAGTAATAGAACCTCATATGCTTGAAGAAGACTTCTGGCTGTGTCAAAAACTGTGATTGTTTACCTCTTGAAGTGCGGCCCTGGAGCAATATCATTATCATCACCTGCAAACACATTAGAAATGTAAATTCTCAGACCTCTTTCAAAACTAGGAAGCATAAACCCTGGTGGTGGGGCTTTACAATATGTTTTAACAAGCCACCCAGGTCGTTTTGATACAACTCAAGTTTGAAAACAGCTGTGAATGATCCCATTATAAAAGTTCGAATCTCAGACACTGGAGCAATTGCTGCAGATGCACTGAAATGCTTAGATCTTGCTGTTCTGAGAAGTTACTTCCAAATGGTAAGTCTATCATTCCAAGATTCTGCGTGATTTTGTAAAATATTTTTAACATTTTTGGGTCAACTTATCACGCACTGCCTGTAGATATCAAACATCAGTTTACTTTTTAGAATGCAATGATGCCACACACATAAAACCCCAAACAAACAAACAAACAAAAAACTTCTAGCAGTAATTTCAACTTGGAGCTCTAGTTTTAAATCCTAAAAATCAGTGTTTGCAGTACGAATATTCTGTAAGTGAGTATTGTCACTGAAAAATCAATGTTCATGAGACTGTTGTTGGAAAATAAGACAATTTAGGTGATACTGTTAGGTAGGTAGAATAGGGAAAAGGAGTCCCAAATGGTGGTGGCTAAAAAGACAAGGAAGGGAAAAGCCCATGAAAATAGAACAAAAGAAGGACCCGAGTGAGGACCTCAGGTAAAACAAACAACACTCCTGGCTGGCCCAGTTTACGTAGGACAGGCCCAGGGAGAGATAAACATATAAATAGAGAAGCCAAAGCTAGCTCTCTCTCTTTCTCTCTCTCTCTCATCTTGCGCTCGTGCCTGCGTTGAGGCACTCTTCTCCTTTTGTCTGGATCGACGTGTCCTCACACCTCAAAGATGGATTTTCCTGCTATCTTCTAAATAAAATAGAGCTGTAACACTGAGCTGTAACAACATGGTCCATTCAAGACCTGAGAGCTATAACACAGTCTATCCAAGACCTGAGAGCTGTGACATGCCGAGGGGGCTTTAATGTCCATCACTCCAAATCTTTGTGGTGATGACACAAAGAACAGAGTAACATACACTCATGTGATAATACAAACAAACTTCAACTCCTCATGAAAGGGACTGTCTCCTTCTGGATAATGGCAAAATGGAGGAGAAAGTACGAAGATTTTACAGGATAAGTAACAAGAAAGAGAAAAATATATCTGAAGGGCTGGCGTCACATAGTCAACCTTGTTTGGGGAAGAGGAACTGAGGAAATAAATGTAGGGTCCAGGGTTGGCTTGACATTTTGGGGATCATTTGGCTGTATATATTGCCTTTCTGGTCGAGCAGAGTGTTAACAAGGACGCAAGTGCTGATTTTAAGTTTTGGCTTGCTGACTTAGCACTCTGGACAGCAGCAGCTTATCTTGAGCCTAGAAATTTATTTCAACACTATCAACTCCTTTCTGTAGTCTTGGGCTTCTCTGGTCTCACTATTATAAAAGTAGTATTATCAAATGGTGAGTTTTAAAAAACTGCAATTTAGCTTCCAATACTTTGACCACCTGATGCAAACCGACTCATTGGAAAAAACCCTGATGCTGGGAAAGATTGAAGGTGGGAGAAGGGACAACAGAGGATGAGATGGTTGGATGGGATCACCGACTCAATGGACATGAGTCTGAGTAAACTCTGGGAGTTGGTGATGGACAGGGAGGCCTGGGATGCTGCAGTCCATGGGGTTGCAAAGAGTCGGACACGACTGAGCAACTGAACTGATTATAGCTTATTCTTTCCTACATACTGATGTTTTACTTAAGATTTTTCTGAACATATTCATGAGTGAATTTGTTCTTTGTGTGTGTGTGTGTGTGTGTGTGTGTGTGTGTGTATGTATGTGTGCACACACACACACAAGAAATAGGCTTGGAGTTAGAATCAGGATTGGGATTGACGGAAAGGGGTGGAGACAGCCTGATGTTTATTAAGAACCATCAACTTTAAAACACACACACACACACACACACAAAATGAGAGTTGCAATTTGAGTTTTATTTGGGGCAACTTGAAAACTGAAACCCAGAAGACAGCACCTCAGATAGCTCTGAAGAAACTGCTCCAAAGAGGGAGTGGGGAAGGACAGTATATATGAGATTCTGGTGAAAAGAGAGTACATGCAATCAAGCACATATTTTTTTTTTCTAGAAGGTTACTGCTAGTCCTGCGGAGCTTCGGCAAGTCACAAGGAACAGTTGTCAACCATGAAGGATTTTAGTGCTTGTCTGCATATGAGGAGATACAAGAATTGGGATCATGAAATAAGCTCCTGAAAATATCTCCATGTCTGGAGACCTATTCTACCAGTTTTTCCTCCAGCACAAAAGGCCTCATTTCTGCTCTTCACCTTGAACTCCTTTCAGCAGGTTTGAAAGTCAGCAACTACAGCAGCACATAATTTAACCCTTGTAGAGGTAAATGGCAAACGCCAATTTGTAGTTGAGACAGAACATTCTTTTTCTTTTAACATAGATAGATTTTAACAAAGATAGATTTATCTTTTAACGTTTGGTAGTATTCATCTGCAAAACCATCTAAATCTACTCTTAATTGAACTTAATATTTTAAAAAATTTATTCATATATTTATTAGTTTAAAAATTATGTATTCCACATATAGAAAGTCATCATTTTTAGTCTGTTTTTATTTTTTATAATATGCTTAGACTATTTTCCTAGAAAATAATTTAATTTTTTGGCTTTCAAATATTTTTCAGAGTATTACAAAACTTAAATAACACTGGTACCTCTCTGTTTCTGTGACAGTTTCAAGCTTATCAGTGTTTATTGGCATTTTTGCATAAAATTTTTCTTGAAACAGTTAATAACCTTCAATGACTTTTTAAAAGTCAAAATGTTTGGAATTTTTTTCTCTTTTATTTCTTTGTTTAGACTTCTAGTATTTTCTATATAATTTTTAATTTTAACCTTATTATGTGTTTGACCTTTCTTTTTTTTTTAATATCCTTTTTCTGAACTTTTGGCAAGGTGCTTAATTTAATTACTGTCATTCATTCTTTTATAAATCTAAGTATTAATTCTATCACTTTTTTCTTTTTACCTCTGAGAAGTACTTTATCTTATCACATAGTTTTGGGTACTCAGTGTTTATGTTTTTAATTTTAACATCAATATCTATTATCTTTGATACAAGGAATTGTTGATACTTTTTAATTAGCAAAAGTTAAAGTATTTTTTTTTAATTCAGACTTTATTGCAATGGAAGCATATATTAATGTCTGTACTCAATCTATGTTTATAAAATTACTGAATATGGTGAGATTAGGTTATGGTCAATTATGGTGACTGTTTTATTGACACTTTAAAAGATGATCATTCACTGTTTTAAGAAGACAATTCAATTAAATTAGAACTAATAATTTTAGCTCTTTTTTTATAATATGTATTACAAATTTTTTCAGTTAAGCAAAGGGAAAGGCAAATTAAAAATTTGTATTTATCCCCAAATGGAAATGATAAATGGACAAATAAAATATATATTTTATATAATGGAATTTTACTCAGCCTTTTAAAAATGTGAATCAGTGATCATGCTACCTACATAAATAATTCGTGAAAATTTTTAAGTTAAAGAAGTCAATTGTAAAAGACCATATATTTTATGATTCCATGTGTGAAAAATGTCAAGAATAAGCAAGTCAAGAGGCAAAAATTAGATTAGGGAAATGACCGGGAAAACTATCAGAACAGGGAGTGACTACTAACAGGTGCAGAATTTTATTTGGAGGTAATCAAATATTAAAAAAGAAATTGGTTATGATGATAACTACAAAACAAGATGTGAATCTAGAAAGAGCCCTTGAACTTTATAATTAAAACAGGTCAATCATATGATATATTAATTATATCTCAATGGTGTTAAGAAAAATCTCTTTTGTAATCCTATTGTGGTTCTTTTAATATATAATAACATTTTGATATTTCATGTGTTGTAATATGATTGTATTATAGCAATTATTAACACCTCTACGATATCACACAATTATTTGTTTCTAGTGATCATTATCATTAAGATCTAATCTTCTAGCAGGGTTATAATAATGTTGTTTATATTCACTAAACTGTGCATTATATCTCTAGAGCTGATGTATTACTTTTTGCATTCTTGTACCCTTAAATGCTATCTTTTGTATACCCTCACCTCGTGTCCCCTGGTAACAGTCATTGTACTGTGATTTTATGACTTTGTCATTTTTTTATTCCACATATAAATGATATCGTACAGTACTCCTTTTTCTCTGTCTGACTTATTTCACTAAGTGTAATGTCCTCAAGGTCCATATATAGTGTTGCAAGTGGCAGGATGTCTTTCTATCTTGTGACTAAATAATATTCCATTATGTATGTATGTGTGTATACCACATTCTCTTTTTTCATCTGTTAACAGGCACTTAGGTTGCTTCTGTATCTTGGCTATAGTGAATAATAATGCAATCAACATGGGAGTGGATATATCTCTTTGATGTATTGTTTTCATTTCCTTTGATATATTCACAGAAGTGAAATTGCTGGATCATATGATAGATCAATTTTCAACTCTTTGGAGAACCCCCATATTGTTTCTGTAATGGCTGAATCAACTTTTATTACCTTCAAGAGTGTACAAGGGTTTCTTCTTTTCAACATACTTTCTATCACTTGTTTTCATTTATCTTCTTGATGATAACCATTCTGACGGGTTTGAGGTAATATCTCATTGTGCCTTTAATTTGTATTTCCTTAATGATTAATGGTGTTCAACAGTGTTTCGTGTACTGGTTGGTTATCTATACATCTCCTTTGGAAAAATGTCTGTTTAGTTTTTGTGCCAATTTTGAAATTGTTTTTTATGTTATTGACTTGTGTGAGTTCTTTATATATTTTCGATATTAAACACTTATATGTGGTTTTCAAATATTGTCTTCCATTCTGTTTGTTGTCTTTATATTTTATTGTTCCCTTTGCTGTGCAGAAGATTTTTGAGTTTGGTATTTGTATTTGTATATTTTTATTTTTCGTCGTTTGTGCTTTAGGTATGTGAAAATGAAAGTGAAGTCGCTCAGTCATGTCCGACTCTTTGTGACCCCATGGATGTAGCCTACCAGGCTCTTCTGTCCATGGGATTTTACAAGCAATAGTACTGGAGTGGATTGCCATTTCCTTCCCCAGGGGATCTTCCCAACCCAGGGATCGAACCCAGGTCTCCTGCATCGTAGACAGACACTTTACTGTCTGAGCCACCAGTGAAGTCCTGCTTTAGGTATAGCACTCAAAAATTCATTACCAAGACCAATATTGAGGATCTTTAGTATGTTTTCTTTTAAGAGTTTAATGGTATCAGGTCTTAAGTTTAAGTTTTTAGTACAACTTGAGGTAAATTTTGTTAATGATATAAGGTGGGGGACCAATTTTTTTCTGCATGTATTTATTAAGTTTTCCCAGCACATTTATTGGAAAGATTATATAACTTGGTGATATAGTTTGAAATCAGAATGTATAGTACCTCTAGCTTGATTATTTTTCAAATATTTTGGGTATTTAGTGTCTTTAAGATTCCACATGAATTCAAGAACGATTTTTTCTCTTTCTGTGAAGAATGCCATTGAAGTTTTGATAGGGAACACATTGAATCTATATAGGAATGCATTGATTCTATAGATGACTTTGGGTATTATGGACATTTTAACAATATTATTTCTTCCAATTCATGTGTACTAGATGTCTTTCCATTTGTATCTTCAATTTCTTTGATCAAAGTCTTAGAGTTTTCACCATCAAATTTCTCTATACAAAGTTTTCACTGTAAAGATATTGCTTTGGTTAAATTTTTTTTCCTTGATATTTTAATGTTTTTTATATTGTTGTGAACAGGATAGTTTTATTTTTTGTTCAGGTATTTCATTACTGGGATGTAAATGCAATTGTTTTCTGTGTGTTGATTTTGTATCTTACAAGTTTACTGAATTCATTGATTAGTTCCAATAGTTTTTTTTGATTTGGGGGATTTTTCCATATACAAAATCATATTATCTGCACATAATTAAGTTAACTTCTTCCTTTCCAATTTGGATGCTTTTTTATTTCTTTGTCTTGCCTAATTTTCTTATCTAAAACTTCTAGTACTATATTGAATAAGAGTGGTGATAATGGGCATACTGTTTATTTTCCTCCAGATTTTTTAAAAAATAAAAATTGACAAATATTTAATGACCAAAGACTTAAACATATTAAATATTTATTTCTTGACCAGTCCTGGTTTATGTTCACTGTCATTGAATGGAATTAAATTCCTTGGTCAACCATTTGTATGAATCTTTGGAGGAAAGAAACACAGTTGAATCTAAGATATTCTGTTCCTGTACTCTTACAGAAGGACTCTTTCCTGCACATATGGTTTGTCTATGGATTTCTTTGTGTGGCCCTGGCTGTTCTGCTTTTCTGATCCAAAATAGATCCAGAACTATTTCAGTCAATAAACTTTCTTAATGCTTCTTCTAAGAAGCTATATTGCAATTACACCATAGTTTTGCATTTCATGATAGACTCCTCTGCTCCTTTAATGGTTTGGTTGTTGTTTTCTGGGAACTTTAGTGGCTGATCTTTCCTGACACTGGTGAACTTTTTTCCCTAGTTTTTCAAGAACTTCTGCCTAATTTCAATTCAAAAATATTTTCTGCCCAATTTGCTTTTACAAATACTGCCTAAACTATGAAACATAGACTATATCTGTCAGATTTTTATACTGGTTATGTAACTTTGGGACTTTACCCCATCATTTTAAATTTCTGTGATTTCCATGAAAAAGAGAAAGATGATTCCATGCAGTTATGCTAGTATATTTGGTTAATGGCTGCTATCAAAAAGTCTACCAGCAATAAATGCTACAGAGGGTGTGGAGAAAAGGGAACTCTCTTACACTGTTGGTGGGAATGCAAACTAGGACAGCCACTATGGAGAACAGTGTGGAGATTCCTTAAAAACTGGAAATAGAGCTGCCATATGACCCAGTAATCCCGCTGCTAGGCATACACACCGAGGAAACCAGAATTGAAAGAGACATGTGTACCCCAATGTTCATCGCAGCACTGTTTATAATGGCCAGGACATGAAAGCAACCTAGATGTCCATAAGCAGATGAATGGATAAGAAAGCTGTGGTACATATGCACAATGGGATATTATTCAGACATTAAAAAGAATACATTTGAATCAGTTCTAATAAGGTGGATGAAACTGGAGCCTATTATACAGAGTAAAGTAAACTGGAAAGAAAAGCACCAATACAGTATACTAACACATATATATATATGGAATTTGAAAGAAGGTAACAATAACCCTGTATGCAAGACAGCAAAAAAGACACAGATGTATAGAATGGACTTTTAGACTCTGTGGGAGAAGGCAAGGGTGGGATGATATGGGAGAATTGCATTGAAACATGTGAAATATCATATGTGAAACGAATCACCAGTTCAGGTTTGATGCATGAGACAGGGTGCTCGAGGCTGGTGCAATGGGATGACCTGGAGGGATGGGATGGGGAGGGAGGTGAGAAGGGGGTTCAGGATGGGGAACACATACATGTACACCCATGGCTGATTCATGTCAATATATGGCAAAACCAATACAATATTGTAAAGTAAAATAAATAAATAAAATATTTTTAAAGAAAAGACTGGATCAAGATGTTTATAACTCTCCTTACTCTGTAATTCAAATAAAATGTTTAGTTGCTAAGTCGTATCTAACCTTGTGATCTCATGAACTTAAGCATACCAGGCTCCTCTGTCCATGGGAGATTGTTAGTCACTACTATTTAATTAAGAATTCTCTGCTATAATTATGTTATATACAAGATAGACAAGTAAAAATGAAAATAAATTAGGTATGTTTAAGTTGGAGGAAATTGCCTGAGACACAATGGATGACACATTGAATACTAAAGGGGGAAAAGATCAATTCCAAAAGTTCCAGATTTATTAAATGTTTACTGCTGAAAAACTTTTAGAATAGCTAATAGATGATATGGTAGCACTTGGAAGGAAAATAATGACATGTAGAAGGCAAACAGCAAGTTTAAATTCATAATGTCAAGATTTTATTTCATTTATATATTTGGGTGATTCGGAAAAAGTTTCATAATATTTCATTCTAGGAGATAGATGATAGTTCACTTATGTGTAACATTATAGTTACTGGTTGATTAATTGTACCTTGGGGACTGATGAATAGATTGTTTTAAACCTGAAAAGAGGAACTTGAGGTTGTTATACTAGATTTTATTATTGATTTCACACTATTTATCAGGTTTTTTTTTTCAGTGATATGGCAAAATATAAAGAAAGTTGCTTATAGAGAACAAATGGTTCTGTACATTATATAATACATTGTTAAAATTGGAACTGTAAATTGTTTTTAAGTTATGAAAAGCCAACTCATGAAGATATGTTTTAAAGTGTTATATTAATAATGTAAAACATTTAAGTTTAAAGTTCATTCTAATTGTTATAATGCTGAAAAACAGTTTTTAAAAAAGGTTTATTGTTTCAAAAATACCTAGAAATCCTACTTGAAACTAAGCTCCCTACTGAATGACATGAGTTAAAATTATTAGTATAAAATTAGATTCAGTTTTAGTGTATCCATATCTTGGTGCCCTGTAAATGACAGAAGGTAGGAACCATATGTGCATTATCAGCTGATTGGAAATAATCCCACAGTATATGTGGTATATAAGATCAGACCTAATGCAATGACAAAACTAGACAGTGTATTGAAAAGTGGAGACATTACTCTGCTGACCAAGGTGTGTATAGTCAAGGCTATGGATTTTTCCAGTGGTCATATATGGTTGTGAGAACTGTGCCATGAAGAAGGCAGAATGCCAAAGAATTGATACTTTCAAATCGTGGTGCTGGAGAATACTCATGAGAGTCCCTTTGCAGCAAGGAGATCAAACCAGTCAATCTTAAGGGAGATCGACCCTGAATATTCATTGGAAGGACTGATGCTGAAGCTGAAACTCCAGTATTTTGGACATCTGATGCAAACAAATGACTCATTGGAAAAGTCCCTGATGCTGGGAAAGATTGAAGCTGGAGGAGAAGAGAGCATCATGAGATGAGATGGCTGGATGGCATCACTAATGCAATGAACATGAACCTGGACAAGTTCAGGAGATAGTGAGGGACAGGGAGGTCTGGAGTGCTGTAGTCCATGGGATTTCAAAGGGTTGGACACAACTGGGCAACTGAACAAGAACAACAACCTGATGTAGTATTCAAACTTTTCATGGAGAAACATACTCATGAAGTGAGAATGCAAGCTTTGAATTCAGATTCCCGGGGGCTGAAAACCAGTTCTAATACTTTATAATTGAATGACTGTTTTTTGAGCTGTGTCACTCAAATCATTATATGTAAAATTAAATGAATAATGAAGCTTATCTCTAAGAGTTGTCAGAGTTAAACTAAATAATTAATATGAAATTAGACTAATTCCTTGTACTTAGCAAATGCTTAACAAATGTTTAGCTGCATTAATATCTTGGTGTACCATATCTGTGAAATTTTAAATCAGTAAGAATAAATATAAAACTAACTAGCTCCATGAGAAATCTATAAGTGCCTTCATGTAGTAATCAAATATTACTAATCTAGGAAGACTGATTTTACAGTTCAGTTTCTCTGATAATTTTAATAATGCTATCAAGAATAACAAGATATATTAATATATTCTAAAAAGTATGAATTATAAATTTCAAGTGAAAAGTCAGTTATATACTATATTTATATCATTGAAGACTTCACAGATGGTGCTAGTGATATAGAATCCACCTGCCAATGTAGGAGACATAAGAGGCATGGGTTTTATCCCTGGGTTTGGAAGATTCCCTGGAGCAGGGTATGACAGTCTGTTCCAGTGTTCTTGCCTAGAGAATCCCACACATGTATCATTGAAGAAGTTATTCTCTCTGAGATAAAAATGGAATTATATATTTGTCATTCTAAATTGAAAATAAATATGTAGATACTTTTTAAGAACATTTCTAATTCAGCATATTTGCTTTCTGTGTCTTACATTTAAAAAAGAAATGAAGATGTTTTTAAATTCTTTAAGCTATATGTCTATAGAAATCTGACTTCACCAACCTCCAATTTCCCCATTTATTCACTTACAGATTTTGATTTCCTTCTGTATTTTCTTTAACAATTAGGCAAAATGTTGGGGGAGTATCGTTAATAATTGTAAGTAGGGAAAGGATTTTGGGTAGAAGTTTCTCTTTGTTGTTGTTCTCTTAAACTTGTTTTCCTCTGGAAGATTATATTTTATGTTGTAAAGAGTTCAAGTTTCTTGTGACTTTAATGTAATATTTAATACACACAGTAAATCACTTGAATCTGCAGATTCTACACTCATAGAACTACTCCATTTTTTATAAAGAACTTGAGCATCCTTGGAGTTGGGTTCTAGGAGCCTCTGTGGATATTAATCTCCTACAGAAACCAAGGGAAGATTATTATTTCTGTATATGGGTGATCTTTATTTTTGTGTCTACAGTCTTTTCTTCCCTTCTACTTCCATGTACAAGCATTTGTGATTCTCTCACCAAATATAATTTTTACTTAAACACTTTTTTACATAATATATTATACTGTAAAGAAACATCATATTTGATGAAGTATTTTGTTCCTTTAAAAACATTTATTTTAAATAAAATTTGTTGTAATATTTTTGACCCAATTCACCAGTAGAAAATATTTACAAAGCAAGATTTTGCCAAGGTTTAGACAAATTTCCTTGCTTTTAATAAACAGATGGTGGCTATTAATTGTTACTCTGTTAAGCCATGCTAATAGAGCATCATTTATTATTCAGGTGCCAGATATGTCTCTGACAGATGGAACATCAGTGTAGCTAATGTCGGGTGATATGAGCATTGAAAGCATGGTACTAAAGTGATAGCTGTGGCATTGCCACTTGGAACCATTGAAGTCATCTTGGCAGCACTGGAAGGGCTGTCGTGACTGGCTGGATGTCTATGGCCAACCGAGCACGTAACTGTCAGTCATATTATTTGGAAGGAAGGCATAGTTAAAACTAAAACTGGCCACTGTATGTTTCTATTTAAACCCAACTCTGAATTTTGTCAAGTCGATATGCTTTACTCTGTTTTCCTTGTTGTTCATGTAACATTTAAGATAAGAAGACATCTGCTAACTTTGGCTCAGAATGCTACATGGACTTATTCTCAGTCATTCTGCTGTTGAAATTATTTTCTAACAACAAAAAAAGTTTTTCAGGAAGCTTCAGGCCTAGTCAGTCATTTTGTATAATTCAGTGTGTCTGAAAGATCTTTTTTTTTTTTTTTTTTTAATGATTTTTAGTGGGCTTTTCAGAATTACAATTGCAGGTTGCTTCCTCTCTGAAATCTCTGAACAAAATGGCCTTAAGCATGCTCCAAGAACAAGCTGCTCTTTGGCATAAGCCATTTGACATTCATCCTACTTCCTGAAACCTGATTCATCTGGACTGTGACATCTCACTGAATTTAGACAGAAGCTAGAGAATTTGCCTTCTAGCAATTTTTTATGCATTTCCTGAACCTAGATACAGGTTTCTTTACATTCTGACCTTCAGCTTCTGCTGAGGTCTTGTAGCCTTTCTGTTCCTGAGGCATATAAGAGTCATCTAAGATTGTGCTGTCGAATATGCTTTGTGCTTAAGTAATATTGAGTCCAACTGACATTCATAGAAAAATACTAAGTCATGCATGCTTTATCCTGGTTAGTATGTTCATGCTATCTTTGTAAGATTAAAAGCTCAGATTACAAAGAGGAGCTGGCATTTAGCATTGGGAAACAAAGCAAAACAAGTCCTGCTTCAGCTACCATATTGAACTTTGCTGACTTCTAGGCACTATGATGAATAGGTGAATATGTTATATTTTCACTGCCAAAATTGGTGAAAGTTTCTTTTCAAATGTATACTGGCTAGTCCTTTAGCAGCTTCTGATTAAGACTTCAACTAATGTGCTGAAAAATCCAAAGCAATATGAAAGGTGCACTCAGTGTTTTAGATATTAAACCAGACATTCTGGTAAAACTATCTTTTCCTTAGGAGGATGAAAAACTAGCAAAATATAATGGTAGTTAAATTTTCATTAATAAACCACAAGAGTACTCTAGAAATTTTCTATACTATAAAAGGTTAAAAGCATTCCAAATTGGATTGGTGTATATTTAATTAACCCTTTATGCATACAACTAATTTTTAAATGATGTTATTGAAACATATGGTTATATATTATTTTTAGCATCTTTAGAAATTGGCTTAATTTCTTCACATTACTAGAAATATCAGTAATTTTATTGGTAAATATAATTGGTATCAACCCTCAGTTCTATAGAGGCACAATGATCTGTTTTGTTCAATCTAAGTTTTCTAGAAAAGCACGACTGACAATTGTTATTTTTGGTGAACATTTTCTTGAAATAGCACAGTATCTGATATGAGATAGGTGGAGCAGCTGTTTTAGTTTCACAGAAAATGTTGCCAAACAGAAATTGTGTCCCTAAGGCATGGAGCGAGTTACAGCTTTAAAAAATTAAATTAGCCCAGCACAAGTTTGGCTCCCCAGTTACTTGGCTTCCTCATACCACGGCCCTCCACCGTGGCTTCCTATTTGTTTGGCCCAAAGTTTTCTGTAGTTTGTTGACAGTAGCATGATAAATCAGTTTCTACTGGGCACCATACCTGCTCACATGGTTGTAGTCTCCGTAAGGGGGCCAATAGTCATTCCTTCTTATTCAGAATTGTGAAAGTGCTCTTTTAAAAGCTTAGAAATTGATGTTCTATGAAACAAAGTGTTCTTAATCCAAGCAGTAATTCTTAGGGAGTTGTGATTCTTCTCTCAAAAATGACCATGATTCTGGATCTGAATTTGCATCTGTTCATCTTCTTGTCAGACTCATAGTCATAAATATTTCATGTATGAAGGAAATGATAAATATAACTATGGAAAGGAGTGATAGACTTGTTGATTTTTAACTATTAAAACTATTTTAGGTGAATGTTAATTTTTAGATTTACATATCAGTTCTTAAATGGCAATAGAAAATATCCTCTTCATCTGAAACAATTTAATTAAATCTCATTTGACTTTCACTTATGCCATGAGTTTACCTCATATGTAGAGGGGGAAAAAAAGGCATATTACTTGAATTATATGTCCCAATCCTTTTACTTACCTTAGGCTACTGTTCAGTTAAATTTTAATTATAACATGTGTCTTGAATTTATGGATAACCAAAGAACCTCTATTATATGACATAACACCATCATAGGATAAAATTAAAGTCTCTGTGGCTACTTGGAGAGGAATGTCATTATATTGCAATGAAATATTAATCAAAATTTGATATAAAGCAAAAGGAGAAAATGAATAATGAGATATATTCCAAATTGGCGTAAGTGAAAAGCCTGTGCTGTGATAAAAAATTATTATTCTATATTAGGTAGAAAATATGTGTATTTAATATCTTACCTGTTGCTTAGTAAAAAAGAATTCGCCTTTGACTTCTCAGAGCATTGCTTAAGAATTAGGTCCTCAAATTACAAAGGCTTCATTGTTTCAAAAGAGTACATTTTCTGCAAGTTTGTGTCATTTATTCATTTGACCTTATTTTTAATAAATATAAGTAGAACTCCATTTCATAGTGACAAATGTATAATAGATATATTAAAATAAGCTGAAGATTTTAGAGTTTTGTAAAGAGGTCAAATGAATTGAGTAAGATTCATGCCTACTTTCAATACTTTTCTGCCTCATGATTTTACCCAACGCTAATAATGTTATCCAAAGGACAATTTTAGAGAACATTTTTTGCTATTTCTTGGGTAGTTTGATTTGTTTTTTCGGTGTTGTCACTAACATAGTAAATCAATGTTCCATGACACTTTTCCAGTGATATATAACATAACTGTTCTTATTTTGTCTGGATTCAGAAGAAAGCTTTAGTAAATGAATCCCTTTCAGCCTGATTCATTTCTAGTATTGATTTCCAAAAGTCTAGAATAGGATGGCAGCATTTCAAGTTATTGAACACTTAAAGAGTAATCTACTTGAATTATTTTTTTATTCATCTTAAAACTTGATACTAAAGAGATCTTACTGATTTTTACGTTATAAACGATTTATAAAAGCAAGAATTATTTTTTTCCTGAACTTTTGGTTCTATCATCAGTTTGTTTAAGAACCAATGATGGTTTTCTATCTGTGCATGAATATGGGCCGTGAAAATATAATGGGATATCTGCTGACACAAAGTAAATCTTCAAAAAAAAAGATGAAAGCCTGCATTAACTAAAACAAAACTCAGGAAGTTCATTTTGCTTTCATTTTACCAGAGAAGGAATACCAAGCCATTTAGCTTTGTGCTATGCAGTTGTTTTCTTAAAAAAAAAAAAAAAAAAAGGCATCCTTCACTTAAGATATATTTAATGAATATTGAAGTATAGTAGATATTCTTAGCATTTTAGTTTTTTTTAAGAGTTTTCTATATATAACCTAAGACTTAAAAGACAAAATTGTAAGAATAGCGACTGAGATTAAATTTAAAATGTTTTTCAAGTTTCTATTTGTACCATGTTTACATATTGCTTAGCTTGACACTGTATTTTGAAAATATGGGTAAAATGACAATATTGCAGGGTAGTTCTGTTAAATATTTCATGCAAATCTTAATTTAATGATCTTTAATAAAAAGTTTGTTCCTGTCCCTCCACCCAGGAAAGCTTTTTGTTTAAAGATCAGATGGAGTACAGCATTGACATTTACTGGATGCTCACAATGAGCCAGTCTCTGTCTAGGTATCTCAAATTCCTAATTTTATTCAATTACCAATAATTTCTATAAGGGGAGTATCATTACCCTTATTGTGAAGATGAAATAGAAGCCTAGAAAGTTAACTTCACTTTTCTAACAATATTTTTCAGTTAGTTGCTGAAAGAACTACAGTTTGAACCCTGATGTTTAGGAAATTAAATTCAAAACTTTCCATTTTTGCTAGACAATGGAAAAATACATTTTCAAATTAGTTTTGTTACTGTTTTTACTTTCAAATTTTGTTGCTTATGCTACAAAATTAGATAACTTATATTCATAACCATGTGTACTGTCTGAAGCAAAACTGCTGGGAACCTGAGGCATATAAGTTGCTTTCTGTTTTGTTTTTTTCCCCAATAATCTGCACATTGGGAAAGATATTTCACTAATGCAACTAATCATAAAAGCATCAATAAAAATAAGGCTTTTGATGACAGTTGAAGAATTCATTTTTTATAACCAGCTTAAAATATTCAATTTGGGGTATTGGGTGATCTCTAATATAAATTACTACAGTAGTTAATAGTATGGCATCTGGAGCCAAGATCCTAAGATTCAAATATCAGTTCCTTTGACGTTAGGCATGTGGCTTACATTTTCTATGCTTCAATTCCCTCATATGTAAAGTAGGGATCAAAATGGAGTCTTTCACAGGTTTTTTGAATTCTAAATATCTTTATAGAATTTATATATGAAAAAACCCTCCTCACAGTGCCTCAGCAATTGATAGTTATTGGTATTATTAATTTTCTATGCTATTCTCAAAATCCAACAGAAATGATTGTATATCAATGTGTCCATATCTATATTGGGTGATATATCTGGAGAAGGGCATGGCAATCCACTGTAGTATTCTTACCTGGAGAAATCTATAAACAGAGGAGCCTGGTGGGCTACAGTTCATGGGATTGCAAAGAGTTGGACATGACTGAGCAAAATTTACTTACATGAGAGATTAAACTATATAAATATATATTATTTGATTTAATTTTAAGAAATAAAATACTTTAAATAACAACT
>SJYV01038775.1:3068-102883 GCA_006410875.1 Neotragus pygmaeus | reverse complement strand
TTCTTCACAGTCCAACTCTCACATCCATACATGACCACAGGAAAAACCATAGCCTTGACTAGACAGACCTTAGTTGGCAAAGTAATAATGTCTCTGCTTTTGAATATGCTATCTAGGTTGGTCATAACTTTTCTTCCAAGGACTAAGCATCTCTTAATTTCATGGTTGCAGTCACCATCTGCAGTGATTTTGGAGCCCCCCAAAATAAAGTCTGACACTGTTTCCCCATCTATTTCCCAAGAAGTGATGGGACTGGATGCCATGATCTTTGTTTTCTGAATGTTAAGCTTTAAGCCAACTTTTTCACTCTCCACTTTCACTTTCATCAACAGGCTTTTTAGTTCCTCTTCACTTTCTGCCATAAGGGTGATGTCATCTGCATATCTGAGGTTATTCATATTTCTCCTGGCAATCTTGATTCCAACTTGTGTTTCTTCCAGTCCAGCGTTTCTCATGATGTACTCTGCATATAAGCAGGGGAGAGGAAATTAAGTTTGTTATTAATATAATTGGAGGCATTCAACTTCTGACTGACATTAAATCTTGAGAAAAACTAAAACAGAAATGTATCTTTTAGTTTGGAAAGATTAATAATAATTTAAAAAATCAGAGAGGACCTAGCTTACAGTTGTCACCTTTTTGTGATTCTTAATTACAACCAACAATTCCTTATGAAAAAGGTACAGAAATCACTGTTTGGATACGGTTTTCTGCTCTTGTAGTAAAAGCAAATTTATGAAAATTCAAATACAATGTAATTTGCTGACTCAATTCCTATAATGGAAGTTTTAATATAAATAAACTAAACATAATCATGTAATCATCAAGAAAGAAAGGATTAAAAAGGCCACAATAACAGTGATATGCTGATAAATGTTTAACAACTGGCTCTCTGGAGGGGAAAAAAAGCCCTAACTGTAGCATTTGCCAATTTGTATGACATAAACCCTCCCAACATGATCAGTTTCAGGCTACCATTGTGATGTCATTGAATGCAGAGTTTGAAAGAGACTCACACAGTTGGTTCTCTGGAACAAATAAAAGCTGTTCCAGTGCATTCCCAAAAGTAAGTAAATGTGCAGATTTTTCTATTCATCAATATATTAAGCAACATTTGATCTCTAGTCGACAGGTGTGTTTATTTATACCATGAGAAGTCTAGTAGTTCTACTGTTAGTCAAAGGTGGTCAGGGTCAAAGTTTAAACTCCAGATGAAAAAGCACATGAGTTCTGAAGTCTGGCTTTGCATTTTTTGATTTTCAGCATATCAAAAAAGGCCTTCAATAGCTTGTGGTTTTATGATATCCTCCTGCTCATCAATCACTCTCAGGCTGATGTTTTTAACACCTGATAAAGATGGGGAAAGTACTCTGCATGGCTTAGGTTCTGCTTTCCTGGATCTTTTGCCCTGAGTTTCTGTCACTATGTTAGATGTAATCATGAATTCTGAGGACAGAAATGAAGCAATGGCCATGAATATGTACACTTTGGAGTACTTCGTCATAATTTTTGACAGCAATATTCCTCAAGATCGGCAGATAGATTAAATTTGAGGTGGTTGCCTCAAAAATAATTTTCAGGTAGACATTTATAGCATACACAAAGCAAGATTATAAAGCTATTTGTCATAGGTGTTATTTTATTCCAATAATAGAAAAATAACATACCTTACAAGTAAAGTTTAAAACATAAGAATCACAAAACTTTATATATCATGTTCAACTAATTAGACAAAATCTATTATGCCCTTGCTGTAATACACATAATGGCAAGAGTACTCATTCCAAAAAAGTGTTTCGTTAATATTTACTTGGGCTTCCCAGGTGGCCCTGTGGTAAAGAACCCAACTGTCAATGCAGGAGATGTGAGTTCAATCCCTGGGTTGGGAAGATCCCCTAGAGTAGAAAATGGCAACCCAATCCAGGGTTTTCTTGGGCTCCAAAATCACTGTGGACAGTGACTGCAGCTACGAAATTTAAAGATGCTTGCTTCTTGGAATAAAAACTATGACAAACCCAGAAAGTGTATTAAAAAGCAGAGACATCACTTTGCCAACAAAGGTCCATCTAGTCAAGGCTATGGTTTTTCCAGTAGTCATGTATGGATATGAGAGTTGGACCATAAAGAAAGCTGAGTGCCAAAGAACTGATGCTTTTGAACTGTGGTGTTGGAGAAGACTCTTGAGAGTCCCTTAGACTGCAAGGAGATCCAACCAGTCCATCCTAAAGGAAATCAGTCCTGAATATTCATTGGAAGGACTGATGCTGAAGCTAAAGATCCAGTATTTTGGTCACCTTATGCAAACAGTCAACTCATTGGAAAACTCCCTGATGCTAGGAAGATTGAGGGCAGGAGGAGAAAAGGATGACAGAGGATGAGATGGTTAGATGGCATCACCAACATAATGGACATGAGTTTGACCAAACTTCAGAAGAGAATGAAGGACAGGGAAGCATGGCACGCTGCAGTCGCAAAGCGTTAAACATGATACGGTGACTGAACAACAACAGCAAGACATTTTCATATGCAAGCAAGACCTCAAAAATTGTATTGCCCATGCACATATTAATAATAAAAAAATTCCATATAAAAATAGTATTTGATTCCTTGGAAATTTCAAAGCAGAAAAAAATTTCATTCTCAGTGTAACTCAGAAAATAAACTCATTAATCAGCCAGAAACTTCAAGGAATTTACACAAGATACAGCAAAAACAGAACCTGGCTTAAGAAAATGTAACTCTCGAGGTCCAGTGATTGAATATTTAAAATATGTGGACTAACTGTTGCAAAAGAAATCCAAAGCAATGGGCGGTATCTGAAATGACTCTCAGTAATCCCTTTTTTTTAATATTCACACATGTATATATGTATGCTGAGCCTAGTGTATGTGTTAGCTGCTCAGTCATGTCCAACTCTTTGCAACCCCATGGACTGTAGCCTGCCATGGTCCTCTGTCCGTGGTATTTCCCAGGCAAATACTGGAGTGGGTTGCCATTTCCTTCCCCAGAGGGATTTTCCCAACCCAGGGATGGAACTTTGGCCTCCTGCATTGTTAGCAGATTCTTTACTGTCTGAGACACAAGGGATGTCCAACCTGCTTCTGATAGAATACAATAAAAATGATGGAATATCACTTCCAAGATTAGATTACTGTGACTTCTGTCTTGCTAGCCCTCTCCCTCCTGCTGGTACTCTTCTTACCCTCTAACTTGCTCACTCTACCATGTTGTGAGATGCTCTATGAAAAGGCCCACATTGCAAGGAACTGAGGGCAACCTCTGGCCAACAAGCCATCAAGAAACTGAGGCCTGAGTTCTTCCAACAACCACGTGAGTGAGCTTGGAAGTGCATGCTTCCCCAGCTGAACCTTGAGATGAGACTGCAGACCTGCCTCCACTGTGATTGCAGCCTAGTATAATCTGGTTCTATTAACACATTTGGTCTCAGTAACTCCACTCCATTTCCTGACAGCCCTAGTACAATCCTAACCGCTGCTAAGTCACTTCAGTCATGTCCAACTCTGTGTGACCCCATAGATGGCAGCCCACCAGGCTCCCCCATCCCTGGGATTCCCCAGGCAAGAACACTGGAGTGGGTTGCCATTTCCTTCTCCAATGCATGAAAATGAAAAGTGAAAGTGAAGTTGCTCAGTCGTGTCCGACTCTTAGCGACCCCATGGACTGCAGCCTACTAGGCTCCTCCACCCATGGGATTTTCCAGGCAAGAGTGCTGGAGTCGGGTGCCATTGCCTTCTCCGAAAATCCTAACAAGACTCCAACAGTTAAGGTCTCAAGAAGGCCCATCACCCACAGAGACCCTGAAACAGAATATTCAGTTAAAATGCCTGAACTCCTAGCACACAGAAACTCTGAGATAACTGGTTCTATTTCAAGCCATTAACTTTTAGAGTGATTTATTATAAAGCAGTAGATAATACACCTAGAAACCTCCACATCAACGTGGAAATTCAGGATGCAGAAATTAGAATGGGCTATCGGGAAGTAGTGACAGGACTGAATGAATTCAAGATCTGTTTTAGTGTCCACCTTCCCAGGTGGTGCTACTAGTAAAGAACCCATCTGCCAATGCAGGAGACATAAGAGATGTGGGCTCAGGCCCTAGAGTGGGAATACCCACTGGAGGGGGGCATGGCAACTCACTCCAGTACCCTTGCATGGAGAATGCCATGGACAGAAGAGCCAGGCCATAGGGTCTCAAAGAGTCAGACATGACTAAAGTGACTTAGCACGTACGCACACATTAGTGCCCACACTAACCTTCCTTGCAAACAAAGTGTGTGTAGTGGCAGAGGTGTTGCTACGGTGAGCTCCCAATCATTGTGGTAATGAGCCCCAGCTAGAGGTCAGCTTTGGATCCTCAGCCACATTTATGCTGCTATCTGTAATGCACCAAAGGTAGGGGAGTGGGAGTGGTCCATTTCCATGAAGGCAATGATGGGTACATTTTCTGGAAAAGACTACAAGCAAAGCCAAAATTCAGGTTTTTATTATCACAATTTTATTGTGATATCACAATTTTATTGTGATATCACAATTTTATTATCATAATAAAAATAGAATTATTTTATTATCAATTTTTATTATTTATTAATTTCCCTGGCAATTCTAAACAAGGAAATACTCCTTCCTACCAGGGCAGACAGCCCTCCTGCCTCCCCTCCAATGCATCACTGACTGACACAATGAAGACTTTAGAAATGCTTGGCAGGGTGATACTCCTCGCTGTACAGAGCCTTCCTGATAATGCCATCTGCATTTTTTATGGAAAATTGGACCTTTTATCCAACACAGATGCCCTTAGAGATCAGAATAGCAAGAAAGAGCAGAAGTAAAGGCAGAAGTAAGGATGGGCACTGGATCAAAACAACAAATGAAATTCTTACCATTGACTTATTGGTTGCGTCAGGGCCCCATGCACAGAGTCACCACCTGCAGTCAACTGTCAGGGCAGAATTTATTCCCATTCATTTGTGAAATATTTATTCAGTGCCTAATTTGAACCAGTTATGTTACTAGGAAGTCAGTAATTAACAGATATGAATAGTTGCCTTTGTGGAGCTTACCTTCTAGTGGAAATTGATTGAAACAAACTAAAATAGATATCAGACAATTATAAATGCTATGAAGGAAACTGAACCATGGAATGAGAGACAGCATTTTCCAGGACAGATTTTACAATTTTAAACGAAGTACTCAGAGAGGATTTCAGTAAGTAAAGGATATTTGAATAAAGACCTGAAAGAGGGGATGGAGGAAGCCATGTGGATCTTAGGAAAGAACAATCCAGGTAGAAGAATGATCAAGTGCAAAATGCCTAATAGTGTAGCATATTTGGAGCATTACCAGGTGGCAGAGTGGTAAAGAATCCACCTGTCAATGCAGGAAACACAGAAGATATGGGATGGATCCCTGGGTAGGGAAGATTCCCTGGAGGAGTAAATGGCAAACCCACTCCAGTATTCTTGCCTGGAAAACTCCATGGACAGAGGATCCTGGCAGGCTGTAGCCCATAGGGTCACAACTTAGCGACCGAGCACACACACATTTGGGATATCTGAAACAGCAAAGAGGATGAGAGGGCTAGAGTGGAGTAAATGAGGGGACAGGAAGTTGTAGGAGATGGGATATGAAGTAGGATGACTGCTGCTCCTCTTCCTTTCCCAAACCTGCAAATTTCTTTCATGGGTGAAATCCCTTAAATAAATAGAATGGTGCTGGTAAAGGATTCTGGGAAAAGTAGTACCAAGCTGTCAACCTCTGGGATACCTGATAGAGAACATCAGTTCATTTCAGTCACTCAGTTGTGTCCCGACTCTTTGCGACCCCATGAATCGCAGCATGCCAGGCCTCCCTGTCCATCACAAACTCCCGGAGTTCACTCAGATTCACATCCATTGAGTCAGTGATGCCATCCAGCCATCTCATCCTCTATCGCCCCCTTCTCCTCCTGCCCCCAATCCCTCCCAGTATCAAAGTCTTTTCCAATGAGTCAATTCTTCGCATGAGGTGGCCAAAGTACTGGAGTTTCAGCTTCAGCATCACTCCCTCCAAAGAAATCCCAGGGCTGATCTCCTTCAGAATGGACTGGTTGGATCTCCTTGCAGTCCAAGGGACTCTCAAGAGTCTTCTCCAACACCACAGTTCAAAAGCATTAACTCTTTGGTGCTCAGCTTTCTTCACAGTCCCACTCTCACATCCATACATGACCACAGGAAAAACCATAGCCTTGACTAGACGGACATTAGTCGGCAAAGTAAAGTCTCTGCTTTTGAGTATGCTATAGGTGGGCTGAAAAAGTGCTGAATACCAATAGGCCATCCCGCTCTTTAACTTTCCCCACCTTTACTCTTAGGATCTGAAAATAAAATTGTCAAGAATTCCTTATAAATTTAAAGACATAGACATGACCTGAAAGAATTAAAGAAGGCCTGAAAGAAGGCCTGATTTCTAGTCCATTTCTGCTGCTTGACCTTGAATAGGTCCCTTAACCTCTTGGAATCTCAGTTTCCTGATTTGTCTAGTCGACATAATAACATTTGTCTCTCAAAGTTATGAAGATGCAATGATCTTGTGCCCGTAAAGGGCTCATACCAGCATCTATCATATTAAAAACAAATAGCAGCCAATATTATTATAGATACAAAATCAAGGGTCTTAAAGGTCTTAACTCTGGTTTACTGCCTATTAGTTACATGATATCAAGTAATTTATTTCACTTCTCTGAACATCAATTTCTTCATCTTTAAAATGAGAATAATAAAACCTACCTCTCAGAGTTATTTTGAGGATTAACAGGGATAACAGAAAGATAATACTTATGCTGGTACACAGCAAATTCTCAAGGAATGTTAATTACTATGATTATCTAAGAAATCAAGGGGTTGGATTTTCTTTCTCATCCTAACAGTTTTTGGTGCTACTGGTGGGTCTACAACACAGGACTTTCATAATCCACATCTTTCGTAACTTGTTGAATTTACAAATCTATTTCCTTTTAAGTATATTTCTTTCTAACACATTGTGGGAAGAACACAAGAAAATTAGAAATGCTTACCTGTCAATCACCTTCATGTCCACCGCCAAGATTCTCGTGCAGGTGCTGAGTTCCCCCAGGAGGTGACCCTGACCTTTTGAATTTCCTGGGCCATTTAAATTAACTCACCCCATCACTTTCTCAGTTATCTACCATTTGGTCTCTTGGTCCAACCTTTCAGAGCAATGGCATGGTTGAGGCAGGTGGTCCCATGTTTTTTGGGGCTGTTTCACGGAGAAGTAAACTCATCACTGAGGACTTGGCCATCCCAAAGGAACTTGAGTAACCAAAGTCAGTGTCAAGCAGGGAAGGCGAGATGAAAGCAAGCAGCAGCCAACCAGTTACCAAGCTCACTGCTTGCCAGAGCCCCAGTCATGGCCCTGGGAGCAGTGAGAGTACACTGCAGGAACCCGCTGCATCCCCTTCAGCCATCCCTGCAATTTCCTAAATACAGTCACAAGTTTTGCAGAGAGTCACACTTCTGAAGGAGCAAGAGAGTAAATGAAAAAAAGGCCATATTGATATACAGCCAGCACAGAAACATGAAATAATTCTCCACATCACCTCCACAGAAGCAGTGAGAAAACAAGCTCCAAACTTACTCTACCTAAATATGTTCTCAGAAGCAACCAGCTAATTAAGTTACATGTAAGTAATGCTTCCCTGGTAGTTCAGATGGTAAAGAATCTGCATGCAATGCAGGAGCCTCCAGTTTGATCCCTGGTTCAGGAAGATCCCCTGGAGAAGGGAATGGCGACCTACCCCAGTATTTTTGTCTGGGGAAGTCCGTGGCCAGTGGAGCCTGGTGGATTCAGCGGATTCATGGGTTAAAAAGAATCAGACAGGACTGAGCAACTAACACTGTCACTTTCCAGTAATGCTTACATTTCCCACCCCTCTGCTAACCCCTTCAGAACAATTTTTCTTAGACAAAGAGCCCAGAATATGGAAATCACTTCTTTACTTGCCCCTCTGGAATTACAGTGTCCATTTATTTATTTACCCATTCATTCATTCATCCAACATGTAAAATTATTGTACATACACTTTGCTTCAGGCAGTGGACCTTTAAGGAATTGAAAATATAACAATAACATGACAAGGTTGGTCCTGACTCTAAGGAGTTTTAGTTCTGGGAAAGACGGCTAATTAATCCACAGTTTTCCATAAGCATGGTATGTGGGGAAGGATGCTGGAGGAAGGACATAAATATCAGAAAGAGAAGTGAGGTAGGCTTTCAGGAAGAACTACATTTGAACCGGGCCTAGAAAAATGTGAAGCAGTTAGTAAGCTAGAAAGACAGTGTGGCGGGAATGTTGGTGGTGAATGTCCAAGATGAAAGGTGAATGTCCAAGATAGGCAGAAGGAACACCAAGGAGAAGGGCATAGTGAGAAACCCACAAGCTCAGCGTGACTGGGCACAGACGAGGATGAGGTCTGAACCTGCAGTTTGGAAAACAACTACAAACTAAAGACTTTTCTAAATCTTCAGCCTCAAAGATCCCACTGAAGCCATAGGAGACCCCCTACATTCCTTATGGTATGTAATGCAATAAATCCAGTCTTAAATTCATTAAACCAGGAGGCCATTTGGAGAAGGAAATGGCAACCCACTCCAGGATTCCTGCCTGGAGAATTCCATGGACAGAGGAGCCTGGCGAGCTACAGTCTATGGGGTCGCAAAGAGTCGGACATGACTGAGCGACTTCACTTTCACTTTCACTTTCAGGAAGCCATTAGACTCTCATGGCACTTGCGGTGGCCTATGTAAGCGAACCTAAATCTAAGCCCTTAAATGCCTCAGGGTTACAAAATCAAAACACTGAGGACAAACAACTAAGCTTTCAAGCTATGGCCAATCAAATAACTTCTTGCCCTCCACACTTTCTCTTTATCAGCCTTTCTCCTGGCTCCTATCAGCAGCACGCTCCTAAGCACTTCTGGTTTGGTGCTGCCTGGTTCCAATCCTGAGTTTTGCCCAAATAAACTGTTAAAAATGTTAATATGCCTCAGTTTATCTGTGAACAGGTCTCAAGACCTGCAATGGACCTGATCATTTCTTAACACCCTATTCAACTCTGGATGAGCTTCATCACACCTTATCTCCCCTAACACCCAGACTCTGACTCAGCCAGCTGCAGTCTCCTGCCTCTCCATTTCCTAGAGCTGTCCCAATAGTCAGTCATTTATATCAAGGGAGAAGAACAAAAGCTGTCAGCTCTTCAACCTAGGGGGATAAGGTTGGGAGGGAGGCTCAAGAGGGAGATGATATATGCATACTTATGGCTGAGTCACATTGTTGTACCACAGAAACTAACACAACACTGTAAAGCAATTGTTATCAGTGTTGTTTAGTACCTAAGTCATGTCCAGCTCTTTGAGACCCCATGGACTGTAGCCTGCCAGGCTCCTCTGTCCATGGCATTTTCCAGGCAAGAATATTGGAGTGGGTTGCCATTTCCTTCCCCAGGGGATCTTCCCAACCCAGAGAAGGAACCCATGTCTCCTGCATTGCAGGAAAATTCTTTACTGCTGAGCCATCAGGGAAATTGTAAAGCAATTATCCTCCAATTAAAAAGAAAAGAAAAGAACTGTCAACTCCTTACATTTTTAAGTGACAGTGGGGCTTTAGACACACTTCTGCTATGGAGACTCCTTTTATAGTGGGAAAAATCATTCCCAATAGATTTATGTAACATTAATACATTGGTCATAAAATAATGTGACTTTATTTATTTATTTAACAAAAGAGAGAGTCTAAACAGTATTTTAACCTCTGGATATTGCTAATTAAGCATTCTCCACCAAGTCAGTTAGCAGCAGGTTTTACAGATTTTATAGTCTTGTTTTAGTGCTATCTTTGTAGAAATCATAGCAGAAAATGAGCCTGTTCTTTCCATTTAGTCGTTCTTGCTTAGAGGGTGAGCTACACAGATTGTTGTCACTGAGCCTTTTTGTTTAAGGTTTCTGACTCCTTTCAGCCAAGGAAGCCCCAAGTTTTAGCCTTTGGACCTTACATCGGGGCAACTCTTTTTTTTACTGAATGTCTTCTGACTGATGAATCTGCTGCTGTGTATTGTAGTTCTCTGCCCAGGCTGTCTTCTGGAAGGAAATGCTAACTCCCAACTTTCACTTAAAGGCTGGAAACTTTCTTGTCCAGGTTGATGGAGGCTTCCCATAACCCAGGTACATATTGTCCCTCCTGAAGCTGTCCAGCTCCGTCATCACAGGGATTCCATGGGATGGTGGGAAGATAGGTAGCCCCCCATGCTGACATCCATAGTTGATTTCGTGGACAGACAACCAGTGCAGTCACTCACCCACGCTTGAAAAAGCCCCACACTTGCCTTAATGCTCTGCTGTCACTGCCTCAAAATTATTAATGATGTGAACAAGGGATCCCAAATTTTCATTTTGCCCTAGGTCCCATAAATCAGGCAGCCAGCCTTGCTGACATTAAAATCCCTATTGATAACCACATTTAGCCTCAGTGTTTTATCAGATCTAGTTTTCCAGAGCAGATAAACCAGTTATCTCCTCTAACCATTATATCTATGTTTTCATACATGGGAAACCAAATTTCAGAGAAGTCCACGGGACCATTACCCTGGAAGGTTATAGTCAGACACGAAAGTGCACAACTTCGTTACCAAACTCCAGTGCATTCAGGATAATAAAGACAGAACTGGCAAGGCCCTTGTGAGCTTCCCAAGATGTGCCCATCACAAGAATAACCTCAGTCAGCCTAAGAGAAGTTCCCCAGAGAGCAGTACTTGAATGATGAAAAAAGAAAAAAAATCACAATTTACAGCAATCTGTGTCTGTTTTCAGTAAGTATAAAGGGAGATGCCTCTTCGATTAAATCTTTTATTCATTTAAATAGAGTTAAACTAAAAACCAGGTTAACAGAACAATGCTCTGTCTTTTCTTTAAATCTGAGAATACCTGGCTTGTAAAAAAAGCAACCTGAGAAGAAGGCAAGTCTCCAATTTTAGAGAGTTTTTATACCTAATATCCTTATTCATTTAGGCTTTATCTAAAGGAGTACATCTGTAATACTGGATTTTACTTGCAATCACATGATACCCGGTTGCCAAGGAAAAAAAAATGCCTAAAATCCTGGCTACAAAATAAAAGATTTAGAGATATAAAATATATCATATGCATACGCATATATGTATGAATACCCATATATATAAATATATACACAAACAAGCATATATATATGTACATACAGTGTCTTTCAACTAGTTGAGAATAATTTTGGAATACTGATTCATTTTGTTGGTTAAAATATGCTGTTAATTATAGAGGCAGTGGTGTATTGAAGGTGGCTCATTGGCTCTTGAGCACCAAGTATACCCATCTCTTCCCAGCTTCACATTCAGTGATGTCATGTTGGCATCCTGAGATCAGCCATGATGGAATTATTTATATCATGGGGACATGCACTCCAAACCTAGGCATTTGCCCTGAGAAATGTATTTACTGGTGCACTACCATAGAATGCTTACTGTAAAGGATTCTAAATGAAACTTGGAAGTTGTGAAAATTTAGCTCAGACAGTAAAATATGTCTGCAGTGAAGGAGACCTGGGTTCAATCCCTGGGTTGGGAAGATCCCCTGAAGAAAAGAATGGCAATTCACTCCAGTATTCTTGCCTAGAGAATTCCATGGACAGACCATGGGGTCGCAGAGTTGGACACGACTAAGTTGGAGAGGGAAATGGCAACCCACTCCAGTATTCCTGCCTGGAGAATCCCAGGGATGGGGGAGCCTGGTGGGCTGCCATCTATGGGGTTGCACAGAGTCAGACACTTAGTCAGACACTTAGTCAGAAGCGACTTAGCAGCAGCAGCAGCAAGCAACTAACACATTCACACACACACACCACACAATGCTTACTGTAAAGGATTCTAAATGAAATTCAAATTATTAAAATGAAATAAAATTGATGAAAAATAACTTAAGAGTGGAAGTTTTCATTCTACGTAAAGGAAGAGAGAGAACTGGGAGAATAACATTAACTCCATCAGCTCTAACCTGTTGCTGGAATGTCTTCAAAGAAGAACATATGATAGCCTAAGACACGGGAGTTAAATCCTCCCTCAGACTCTAAGCAATATTGTACCTGAAAATATGATTAGTGCATATGTGTGAGTCTGGGGGTTAGCTACCTCATGTCATAAGTACAAATCATAAAAATAGATAACTGCATAAAATATACGCCTTTGTTCTCTCAAACTCGACACTATTAAAAGAAATACAATTTTATAGAGATAGGGAGAATCAAAACCATTAGAACTCTATTTAATTATCCCATTATGCTTAAAAATGTGTAAAAGTAACCTAAGCATTATGTATAACACAGAGAGAAACAAACTGATTAAAACTGAATAGGAACATTGTCATTTCTTTTTCACAGTATAATCATGTGAAGGAACCTCTTTCCAACAGGGGGCTACAAGGAATTAAAAAAAGAATTTATTGCTCAGCTATCTGTGGCTGCAGAAATTTATGACCAAAGGGAAATTGCACCAGATGTGTTCTGTAGAGGGAAATGGGTCCACTGCTTTTCATTAATGCTAGGAAAATTCTTATAGGAATAATCCAGCCAGTTTCATCTCATCATTTCAGCTTTTAGATATATCACTAACTTCCCTCCACAGCCCACCAAATATCCAACATTTATTATCTGTTGACTAATTTTATTCTGTGATTCCTAATAGAGGAGAGCTAGAGAAAGGAGCTGTTGTTTAGTCGTTAAGCCATGTCTGACTCTTTTGCAAACCCGTGGACTGTATAGCCCACCAGCCTCCTCTGTCCATGGGATTCTTCAGGAAAGAATAATAGAATGCATTGCCATTTTCATCTCCAGGGGATCTTTCCGACCCAGGCACTGAACCTACAGTAGATTATTTACCACTGAGCCACCAGGGAAGCCCTGAAGGATAGAGCAGGTATATAGGAATCTTAAAGTTTAGAAGAAAACATTCTATATCCTCTTGATTTATAATACAAATTAAAGAAGGCAAATATGAACAAAACCTTCTGAACTAGTGAGACAACAGAAAAGATAAGTGTAACCATGGATAAAACCACTGCTTTATATACCTGATGGAAATAACTGACTTATTTGAAAAGACTCTGATGCTGAGAAAGATTGAACATGGGGGGAGAAGGGGACAACAGAGGATGAGATGGTTGGATGGCATCACTGACTCAATGGACATGAGTTTGAGTATACTCCAGGAGTTGGTGATGGACACAGAGGCCTGGTGTGCTGTAGTCCATGGGGTCACAAAGAGTCAGACACGATTGAATGACTGAACTGAACTGAACTGATTCTACTAACTATTAGTACTCTAGGGGTAACTCTAGGTTAATCTAGAGTCCTGTACTCTAGGACTGTATACCTGGCTCTGTTTTGAATACTTTACAAATATTAGCCCATTTAATCCTCACAATAACCCCATCAGGTGATTATCTGTTACAAGATCCCATCTTACAAATGAGGAAACTGAGGCATGCAGAGGCTAAGTTACTTACCTATGGTCACAGTCATGTAACCAGTAAGTGACTTAGCCTAGTTCTAGACTGGAGTCTGTGTGACTGTGCTCAGAACCTCTTACCCTATATGAAGACAGATACCTACCTTGAGAAAGCCAAAGAGAAGAAAATATCAAAGTACCAAATGAGTCATTTGGGGCACAATTTTATTATTGTTATTTCCCATAAAGTAAAAGTTGCTCAGTTGTGTCCGACTCTTTGTGACACCATGGACTATACAGTCCATGGAATTCTCCAGGCCAGAATACTGTAGTGGGTAGCCTTTCCCTTCTCCAGGGGATCTTCCCAACTCAGGGAATGAACCTGGATTGAACCCAGATCTCCCACATTGCAGGCAGATTCTTTAACAGCTGAGCCACAAGGGAAGCCCAAGAATACTAGAGTGGGTTTGTCTTAAATAAAGTACTGCATATGCATAGCACATTTCTCTTTTTTAAGAGAAAATTTTCTACCTTCCCAGGCTTAATTCTCATTTATCTCCTTGAAAAGAATTCCTTTTCCCCACCTCCTGATACAGCCATCATCCAGAATACACTGTTGTTTATGAGATAATTTTTCGATGAATGAATCAATCAACCAATTAGTCAACAAGTGAATTAATAGCCATACAGTTAATTTGGCCTGAAATTGAACAGAGCTTGGTGTGAATTATTATTCTAACAATCTAAGATGTTCTCAGAGCATTAGCACAGTGCTTCCTTCAATAGCTCAGCTGGTAGAGCGGAGGACTGTAATACTTTCAGAGCATTAGCACAAGCTTTGTAGACTAGCACCGTGAATCTAGTATGAATAAAATGGAGAAATAATACTGGGAAAAATAAAAGAGCTAGTCTTAATGATGTGCCAGAGAGGTACCGGATGCAAGACTGTTTGCATCATTTAACTGTCTATTTTAATTTCTCACAAAAACCCACTTGGTAGATGAGAAAATGGAGGGTCAAGAAATAAAGTAATTTATTCAAAGTTACACCAGCTATTAAGAATAAGCAGAAAACTGGAAATGTGACCCAAATCTTTCTAACTCTAAAGCTCTTTTCACTACCATCCAAAATTTCAGTTAAGTAAAGGAGCAAAGGGACTTTTCCCCAGTGGCTCAGACAGTAAAGAATGTGCCCACAAGAAGGAGACCGGGGTTTGATCCCTGGGTCAGGAAGATCCCTTGGAGAAAGGAATGGCAACCCATTCCAGTATTCTTGCCTGGAGAATCCCCTAGACAAAGAAGCCCGGCAGGCTGCACAGTCTATAACATTACAAAGAGTCGGACACGACTGAAGTGACTTAGCATGCATGCAAAGGAGCAAAGGGTGGAGCTGACAAGGGAAGGAGAAGAGAGAAAGAAGAAAGAATAAGATGAGACTTAGCCAAGAGAGCAGCTTTATCCATGAACCTCAGCTGCTAGTCTAGTTTGCCCTAGAAATACCCAGATAGTTATTTTAATCCCCCAATTTCCTCAGCTGGGATTAAAATAAGAATGACCCAGTTATCACAGTCTTCCTGACAGCAAAGTCAGGGCTGACATCCAATTAATTCAGGGCTTCGGTTGTGTGCTGGCATCCCTTCCGAAAGGAAGAAAGCCTTGCCTTTCTCACCTAGGAGCTGGAGGTAATTGCCCCTGCACAGGAAATCCTAAACCTCAGCGCCCTCAGGCAGCACTCCGGCCATTCATTTACAGAAGCTGGGCATGGACAGCTGCAGAGGCCCCCTCCACGGGTACAGCTGTCTGGTGGGACACCTGTTCTCCCTAATTGAAGGCGATGGGCAGGGGGTTGGTGGAGGAATATGGACAGTGGCTCCTGTAATGCCTTGTGATTGGACAAAATCTCCCAAAGAGCTGTAGTGTAACAAGTTTGGCCCATAGCAGCATTTCTCCAGAGAAGAACCAAACTGAGTGCATACATAAGCTGGAGACACCCAATAGTCTGATGGTGAGCCTCAGAGAAACAGTTTTGGAAAGAACTGTTCGGAAGGAAGTACAAAGAAGTGAACAGTGCAAAGCCCTATCCTTGTTGCTGATATTATACATTTAAAATTCTGTAGCCCATCCCCCTCACACTTTTTAGTAATTAGTTAATGGATGCTAAAAGCATGATGAGGAACTGTAGCAAGCCCAATTTATTACTATAGTTCATTTCACAGATCGCAAGCCCACGCCCTGCACACTGCAATGAATATATAGGTTACATTTAGAGATCGATATCACTTGACTGCAATTTGATAAGTGCGTCTAATTTAATTTCTAGCGATGGCATTTACTTAATCAAAACTTTGGCAATGAAAACCAATTTGAGCACACTATGCAGTAAGCAGATCTAAAAAGGAAGAAGAAATCACAGGGTGAATAGTCAGAGTCTTTCAATGCATGATTTCAGTTCAGTATAACTTTAATAAAAATTATTAATGTTTTAACAAACAGTAACTGTCCCAGCACTAGAGGAAAATGTAATGACGACAAGATATTCTACATGGAGGGACCTTGGGTAGAAGGTATGATCAAATCATAAGCAGCACCATCAATGTATGGAAGGCATGTAATAAGGTTTAATGGGAAATGTCTTATTAATTATATCATAAATAAATGCTTTGCTAATGCATTATGATCTGATTATTTTAATCCCTTCAAGTATATATTAAAGGTTCAACCCTGCAACTCTTTTGTCTCCTACACTGGCAGGCAGATTATTTACCACTGTGCCATCTGGGAAGCCCGTGATTTCTTTGATTATAAAAATATATCCTACTCAGGACATTTTTAAGTGATGGCTCAGATGGTAAAGAATCTGCCTACAGTGCAGGAGACCTGGGTTCGATCCCTGGGTTGGGAAGATCCCTTGGAGGAGGTCATGGCAATCTACTCCAGTATTCTTGCCTGGAGAATTCCATGGACAGAGGAGCCTGGTGGGCTAAAGTCCATGGAGTGGCAAAGAGTTGGACACGACTGAGCAACTAACACTTTCACCTTCAGCTGTTCTTAATATATCTCAAAATTACTCTATTTAGACACCTACTCTAAGTTATTCAGACCCTCACATAGAACTGTTTTGTTATACACAACCAAAAATTATTTCTGTCCCACTGAAACTCCTAAATAGAGCACAATTTTCTCATTTTCTATTTTAAAGACATTGTATCTTCATAGTAAGAGTTATACAGCCACACGTAAAATCATTTAACAGAAGCCCTTTTGTTTGGAACATTGGGCCTTTAGGAGAATATGGTTAAAATAAGAAGAAAGGAAGCAATTTTCAAGTCAATGATGAAAGATGAAAGATCAATAGTGAAAGTACCAAATTTCAACTCAAATCTTTAAATAAGACTGTCAAAGAAATGTCTCCATCACCGCCTCTCCCCCCCAAAAAAAAACAGAAAAAGCACATAGATTTGCCACATCAAGTAAAGGAGATTCAAGTTGCTTTCCTGGCATTCCTTCTCTTGGATCTGTCTTCATTCTCCTGCCCCCTTCTCCAACATCTCAGGGCATCAGCAGTTCTCAGAAAAGAAGTTCCAGAGCTCAAAATACAGAAATGACAGGGCACCGTGGAACTCCTTCCTTGGGATTCAGGAAACAGACACATGCCCCCTGCGCCCCCCGCGCCCCCACCACACACACACAAGGGTAGACAGGGAGAGAGCTTTTCTGTGAACACAGTACTCACTGAGAAGCCACCTCCCACATGCCTCTTCTTATATCCAGTTGAGAGAGGCAAGCCCTGCAAAGAGGAAGGTGGCAGCTGTGGCTGACAGTTCTGTTCACATAGAATATGGAGGACTTAGTTCCTTTTGTCCTTAGCTTTAGGTCTTCACTTATTTTTGCATTTTTTAGCCAATTGGAAACACTCAACACCTATATATACAACCAACCTATACATATAACCAAGCTGTTATATTAGTTTTGGAAATATATAAATGCCCATCCATGGGGGAAAAGAAAACTAAGATTGATATATCCAAATTATGCAATACTGTACCAATAATTAATTAGATCTATACATGTCAACATGGAGAGATCTCAGAAATATAATGATGAACATGAAATGAAGCAGAATGAGAGAACAGTATTCTCTATCCTCAGTTTCCTCATCAGTAAAACAGGGATTCCTTCATTTAAGAAGTACTGAATGACTACTCTTACCAGGATCTTAGACAAGAGGGATATAGCACTGGAAAATGAAGAAACTCTTCCTTCACAGAGGTTATGTTCTAGTGGTTAAAAAAAAAAAAAAAAAGGGAAGATAGATAAAATTAAAAAGCTAAACTTACAGCCGAAAACTCAACAGTCAAAAATGAAGATCATGGCATCCAGTCTCATCACTTCATGGCAAATAGATGGGAAAACAATGGAAACAGTGACACACTTTATTTTCTTGGGCTCCAAAAACACTGCAGATGGTGACTGCAGCCATGAAATTGAAAGATGATTGTTCCTTGGAAGAAAAGCTATGACAAATCTAGACAGCATATTAAAAAGCAGAGACGTTACTTTGCCGACAAAGGTCCATATAGTCAAAGCTATGGTTTTTCCAGTAGTCATGTATGGATGTGAGAGTTGGACCATAAAGAAAGCTGAGTGCCAAAGAACTGATACTTTTGAACTGTGGTGCTGGAGAGGACTCTTGAGAATCCCCTGGACTGTAAAGAGATCAAATCAGTCAATCCTAAAGGGAATCAGTCCTGAATATTCACTGGAAGGACTGAGGCTGAAGCTAAAGCTCCAATAATTTGGCCATCTGATACGAATAACTGATTCATTGGAAAAGACCCTGNCCCCTGGACTGTAAAGAGATCAAATCAGTCAATCCTAAAGGGAATCAGTCCTGAATATTCACTGGAAGGACTGAGGCTGAAGCTAAAGCTCCAATAATTTGGCCATCTGATACGAATAACTGATTCATTGGAAAAGACCCTGATGCTGGGAAAGATTGATAGAAGGAGGAGAAGGGGATGACAGGATGAAATGGTTGAATGGCATCACCCACTCAATGGACATGAGTTTGAGCAAGGTGTGGAAGTTGGCGATGCAGTCCATGGGGTTGCAAAGAATTGGACACCAATGAGAGATGAAACTGACCTCAACTGAAACTTACAGTATGGCAGGTGGTTATTTTAAGCTAGGAATAAAAATAAAAACAGGGAAGGAATAAATGCAGCATTAGAGGAAGAAGGTTAGGAAAACTTGGAAATCCAATCTGAAGGTAAGAAAGATTCCAATAAAGATACAAGGAAGAGGAGGACTGAGGAAGGAATTTTTGTTATGAGAGACATGCAGACAAGCATGAGAGAAGCTTTCTCAACCTTGTTCTGATTATCACACATTCTTTCCTGTTTCCCAGGGTGGATATAAAAATGTTCTCTTATTTTTATATCTTTTCAGGAATTTCAGTGAGAATCTATTTGCTGGGGCTGAGAGGAGGAGGAATTAAACAGTACCATTTGAGCCACTTTTTAAACTGGACCTAATTTTGTTTGAAATAAGTATATGCCTTTTAAGGGATTAGGTAGAAAGTTTTTTTATTGTTATTGAGTTATTCAAAAATAATTATGTATAATGCACCCAGTGCTTAAGCAAAAGAGTCAATACTCAAAACTCTGAGGCTGAGAAATTTTTGTAGGCCAAATGAAAGGATCTGACTTATAGCCTGAAGAACAATTCAATATAAGTCAAAAGCTTTCCTCTGAAGTTTATTGTTTAACCTAATGTTGGCTACAAAGCTAACCATAAAGTTAATAGCAGAAGAGATTCTATGGCAAATGGGAGGATATCAAAATTAATGTCTAGAAAGAACTGGGCATGAAATTCCCCTTAATCTAGAGCACGCATGCGAGCTTAGTTGTGTCTGACTCTTTGCAACCCCTATGACTGTAGCTTGCCAGGCTCCACTGTCCATGGGATTTCCCAGGTAGGAATACTGGTTCAGTTTAGTTCAGTCGCTCAGTCGTGTCCGACTCTTTGCGACCCCATGAATCACAGCACNTGTCAGGTCCATGAATCAAGGCAAATTGGAAGTGGTCAAACAAGAGATGGCAAGGGTGAAGGTCGACATTCTAGGAATCAGTGAACTAAAATGGACTGGAATGGGTGAATTTAACTCAGATGACCATTATATCTACTACTGTGGGCAGGAATCCCTTAGAAGGAATACTGGAGTGGTTTGCAATTTCCTTCTTGGGTGTGTGTGGGGGGGGTCTTCCTGACCCAGGGATCAAACCTGCATCTCTTGTATCTCCTGTATTGGCAGACAGATTCTTTACCACTTCCATAGTAAAGAACAGTAACACCTGGGAAGCCATTTTCTTAACTTAATGAACCTGCAATATTAAGCAAGATGGATCATATCTCTGAGCCTCAATTTCCACATTTACAAATGGAAATATACTTCTGTTTCTCAGGACTTTAAGAAGAGGATAGATAAATGTTTGCTCTACATCTTTCCTTCTGCTGGACTATAAGCTCCATGAGGGCAAGAAGTATGTCTGTATTAATCACAAGCCCCAGGAAGTATCGTGTGCCTTTCTGACACATAAAAGTTGCTCATTAAAATTTTAAACATGATTTCTTGAATATATGATAAGGCTGGAATACTGTCTGGCACAGAAGAGATCCTTATATTAGTTTCATCCTCTCTTTTCTTCCCTCCAACACTCTTAGTGATTTTTCTCTGCCTAAAACCACTTAACCTGCTACTGCTAAGTCACTTCAGTCATGTCCAACTCTGTGCGACCCCAGAGATGGCAGCCCACCAGGCTCCCCCGTCCCTGGGATTCTCCAGGCAAGAACACTGGAGTGGGTTGCCATTTCCTTCTCCAATGTATGAAAGTGAAAAGTGAAAGTGAAGTCGCTCAGTCGTGTCCGACTCTTAGCAAACCCACGGACCGCAGCCTAGCAGGTTCCTCCATCCATGGGATTTTCCAGGCAACAGTCCTGGAGTGGGTTGCCATTCCTTCTCTGAAACCACTTAACCTGGTCCTACATTAATAATTATGAATTCCAAAAGGTTTTCCTTGGTTTGTAATTGACTAGTCAGGTGAATAACAGAGATCTTCATGCCATAAACATGGCCAAGGCACCAAAAAGGACTCCTTTTACCAGAAAATGATCCCTAGGTAGGCACGGGATCTCTCACCAGCTCTGGCATCCTAAAGTACAGGGAGGGTACAGCTCTTTTCTGTGACATAAAAATAATACAGAGATATGCTTTCCTCAGCAAGAACCTCAGTCCAGCACCTTACTCAAGAGAGACCTATGCTTTCTGCCCAAAGCAGGCACTTTCATTCAAAGTGTTCAGAGTACAGGAGGGATCAGCAGATGGTGACCACAGCTTCCTGGCCAGGACTTGAGATGAAGTGGCTAGAAACACAAATGGGGCCACCTGCTCCCTCTCCAAGGCTTCCATAGCATCTCAGAACAGAGGGTGGGCAACTAATAATGGTTCAGTTCAGTCGCTCAGTCGTGTCCAACTCTTTGCGACCCCATGAATCACAGCACACCAGGCCTCTGTACTGAAGGTCTAATCTACCCCTAAAAGCAGTGGTCCCCAACCCTTTTTGGCACCAGAGACTGGTTCTGTGGAAGATAATTTTTCCATGGACCAAGGGAGTGGAATAGTTTTGAGATGGTTCAAGATCATTACATTTATTGTGTTTTTTTTTTCTATTATTATTACATCAGCTCCACCTCAGATCATCAGGCATTAGACCCTGGATGTCACGGACCCCTGCCTTAAAGGAAAGAGATTGAGGAGGCACCTCAGGTATAAATGGTATCAAGAGAAGTTGCACAACATAATGTTTAGGTGCACTCTGAAGTCAGATTTGTTCAAACTCCAACTGAACTAACAGTTACAGCCCTTTGACAATAGCTTAAACTGTCTGCTCCTCAGTGTCTCCTGTATGATATGATACTAACAGCCAACATCTACTGAACATCCCTTATGGACTAGGCACTGTTAACATGTGTCTGCATTAAATCCTTACAATAACTCAGTAAGGTAGGTGTTAGTATTAACCTCATTCCGCAGATGAAGAAACAAACACATGGAGTAGTTACATTTCCTGCCCAAGTTCAAGGCCCAGTGCAACCAGCCAGCACTCCTGTTCACTATAGATAAATGTTTGTGAGAACTGAATTAGATGGTATGTGAAAAGTACTTAAAATAGTGCCTGGGAAATTCTCATGCTTTGGGGAAAAACATGAATGAAACTGCCTGGCTAGAAATGAGGGATCAATCCATAGGCAGCAGGGTCAGTTAATGAACATTAGAGTTTGGGATCATCTACAAGAAGCCATGAGGTTGGAGAAGATGAGAAATAGCAGAGACTGGAACAGATGAGGGGAAGTCAACTAGGAGATTATGGCACTGATTTATGTGTGAAATAAGAATGGCCTCAAAGAGCGCAATGGCTTGGAGAATGGGAAGGCAAAAGTTCATGAGAGCACAGTGGCTGTTAAGAAGGGTAATGATCTGGAAAGGCAATCTCATAGAAAAGGGGACCTCAAAATGGCCCCTTTGAATTACATGAGGATATCATCACTACTTTTTAAAATAGGTGGAGGGCCATGAGTTAAAGTGGGCTTTCAGGTAAGGTAGGTGCATCCCATTTCAGTCACGTTGACTTTTAAAAGAAGGCAAAACATGGCAGACAGATAGTAGATAAGGAGAAAGCCTTCTCTTGAATACATGAGACTGGACATGAAAAATAACGCCATGAAAAAGAGAGCTCTGAAATGGAACCACCTGGAGAAAACCTCTCTTTTGTATTTTTCTCCCAACAATCACAACTTGTTGGGATTCAGCTCTTTATTATTTCATTTTAATACTTTCTCCTTTTATAGGAGTAGGAGAGCTTTGTGGAGGCTAAAGAAATATTCACATGTGCTTCTTTTGTGAATAAACTGTTACGTGAAATAATTTATTTTGGTGGATTTGGGGGGCTTGAGTCTTTATCTAGAAAAGAGAAAAGAAAAGTCTGTTAAAGTGGCTTCTCAACGGTAATAACTAAAAGAGACAACAAGGGGAGAAAGAGCTTTCTTGACCTTTCATGTGAACATTCTGTTGAATTGTTCAAATTATAAAAACTCATGTGTGAGTTTTTCAATCTGAAAAGTGCATAAAATAAACTTTCTGCTCTCCTCAGAGATGATGTGATATTATCTCTGCAGGAGAAGAGATTGGGGAGGTTTAGAACATTCTTTAGGCTTTTCAACTGATGACAAATCAAAAGAGGTGCCTTCCTATGTCAAGAGGCTCATTTGCTGCTCTCTATGTCTGCCAAAGTCCAATATGCTGCAATTCTCACTCTGTTGTTCCTCTCCACAGGACACTTTCCAACATCAGGCATTAACCATTGAACTGCCAGCCTCAACTACCACTGTTAAATCCTCAGAGTTAGCCACCCAGAAGAGTTATATGAGAAATGGCTCCCTTTGCAGGAAGTTGTCTTGTGCCTGAAATAGTAGAAACAGATGGCAGCAATGGTGTGAATGCATCTCAAATATAAAACTTTCTTCTTCCTAGAGAGCGTCACCTCACCACATCTGAATGGGTGACGCCAGCAGGTGTATAAGTGACGACCTTTTTATTCAGCACTTTCTTGGTAGTGTAGCACTGCTCAAGTTACTAAAACCTTCTGGGTTCTCAGTTTCCTCACATGTAAAATGAAGATATAATGCCTACTTTATGATATTGCTACTGGGAAAATTACATATATAACACACCTAGAATAGTGCTTAAGTAATCAATGAATGTTCATACCTCTCTCCCTCCTGGTTCTGAATCATGTTTTTCCTGAAATCCTATTCCAACATTTACCAGAATCCACTTCTATTTGCATCCATGCCCTTTGAGGGGTCATATATAAAACTATAAATAGTAAACACTATTGGGCTGGAAAAATCTTAGGAGGTTTTTTGACACTGCTGTACCTTATATTAGGGGAGTTAAGGAATGCCCCTGTACTAGCTTAACTCAACCTAAAAGATTTTGATATGAATTTTGCAATAAAACCCCACTAGACAAAATTAAGGTCAGACAAAAGGACACAGCAAGGAGAAGAGGAAGGACTATGGAGGGAAGATAATAGAGGGAGAGGAGATGGATCTTCACCTTTGTCTTAAGGGGTTTGTGTCCACATTTTTTCATTAATTACTGGCATATCTTTAGCATCTACTCATAAAGACATTTACTAGAGCATACCAGAGCTTTCTCTCCTGTCCACTATATTTTGATCAACAGGAAAATACCCAGATTATATAGATTTTACATATTAACAAAGGAAAAGATGGAGAAGTAGGAGGTATCATCAGAGAACACTGTATATTAGATTAGGAAATTCAAGATGGGAGGCTTTAACCAATTCAGGAGCTTCTGTAATTCTAGACCCATAATACTTATCTAAGCAACATAAAATATTTTCCCAACCCCACTGAAACTTTCTTAAATTTCTATCCTCCAGATCCATCACATAAATCCATGTGAAGCCACTGATCTAAATATGCCATGTTTTATCCTAAGATCAGCTGTGGAATCTTAGGAAGTCAGACATTCCAGAAGACTGCACACAAGACAAAGGGTCTTAGGTAACACCACCTAGAGATATGCTGATCATTTTCACCAATTTGTCCAAAGAAAATAGATTAAAATAGTTAAATACTTCAAGGTTACTTTCAATTCAGTTCAGTTCAGTCACTCAATCATGTCTGACTCTTGGCGACCCCATGAACTGCAGCACTCCAGGCCTCCTTGTCCATCACCAACTCCCGGAGTTCACCCAAACTCATGTCCATCAAGTTGGTGATACCATCCAGCCATCTCATCTTCTGTTGTCCCCTTATCCTCCTGCCCCCAATCCCTCCCAGCATCAGAGTCTTTTCCAATGAGTCAACTCNGATTCTTGAGAGTCCCTTGGACTGCAAGGAGATCCAACCAGTCCATTCGGAAGGAGATCAGCCCTGGGATATCTTTCGAAGAAATGATGCTAAAGCTGAAATGCCAATACTTTGGCCACCTCGTGCAGAGAGTTGACTTATTGGAAAAAACCCTGATGCTGGGAGGGATTGGGGTCAGAAGGAGAAGGGGATGACAGAGGATGAGATGGCTGGATAACATCACTGACTCGATGGATGTGATTTTGAGTGAACTCCGGGAGTTGGTGATGGACAGGAGGCCTGGCATGCTGCAATTGACGGGTTCTCAAAGAGTCAGACACGACTGAGCGACTGAACTGAAGAGGGTAATCTTGTACTTATTTCATCTTTTAGATGTTGCTATAAACTGCGACAATTTTGAAATTCATTTTGTAGTTGGTTGTATGAATCAACACTATCCATGCATGCCAGGATAGTTGTTTCATCAATCTCCTGCCCACTGATTTCTGATAGCATTCCAAACTGGGATAACCTGCATGTGTTCCTTCCCTCATATTTTGTTAGTGAGAACTATTGCAGTTAAGTTGAGAACCGTTATATCCAAGGCTGCTCCTTTTTTTCCTTTGGTGACTGGAACTCCTTTGGCAGTCTGTTGGAACTCTTAGCATGATGTTCTAAATGCATAAACTAGTTATATTGAAATAAGTTATCAAAATATTAAAACAATTTTTAGTTTGCATTCTTTATTAACATAATAGGGATCTAGAGTTGAGTCTGATTATCTTAGGATTATCTTATTTTTTGGGGGGGTATTCCATTACTTTATTTTTTATTTTTTAAATTTTTATTTTTATTTTACTTTATAATACTGTATTGGTTTTGCCATACATTGACATGAATCTGCCATGGGTATATACGAGCTCCCAATCCTGAACCCCCCTCCCACCTCTTACCCCATATCATCTCTCTGGATCATCCCCATGCAGTCTCTCTGGATCATCCCCATGCACNTGTGTGTGTGTGTGTGTGTGCGCGCACGCACGCGTGCACGCGCATGCGTGTGTGTGTGTGTGCTCAGTTGGTCAGTTGTGTCCAATGCTTTGTAATCCTCATGGACTGTAGCCCACCAGATTCCTCGGTCCATGGAATTCTCCAAGCAAAAATACTAGAGTGGTTTGCCATTTAATACTTTACAGGATCTCCCCAACCCAGGGATCAAACCCATGCCTCCCGCATTGGCAAGTAGATTCTTTATCACTGTGCCACCTGGAAAGCCCAAGGTATTAAAACATCTAAGTCTTAAACCTTAATGCTTAAGAGAAACCAAAGAAAGCACAGAACTGCATTGGTCGCATTCCTTATACAACTTTACAGAGCACCATACAGGTGACAAGCACTATTCTAAATGCCTGAATTACAGAGAAAAACTAGACAATTTGTCCTTCCCTCAAGGAGATTATACTCTGTGAAGGGAAACTTGTCCCCCATTACACATATACAAAATAGGTTAAATATCCTTTAGCAGTAGTAGAGGTTCCAGGTATCCTGGAAGCACAGAGATGCCAGCCACTCAACTGAAACTTTTAAGAAATATGGAGACTGGAAGAACACTCCAAGCAGATTGTACACAAAACATGGAAATGTGGAAGAGTATGGTAGATTGAGGAATGACAGTGCTCTAGCTGTATAATCCCTTAGGATTATACAGTAGAAGTTACAAATAGGTTCTAGGGATTAGATTTGGTAGACAGAGTGCCTGGAGAACTACGGATGGAGGTTTGTAACACAGTACACGAGGCAGTAACCAAAACCAGCCCAAAGGAGAAGAAATTCAAGAAGGCAAAATGGTTGTCTGAGGAGGCCTCACAAATAGTTGAGAAAAGAAGAAAAGTGAAAGGCAAAGGAGAAAGGGAAAGATATCCCCAACTGAATGCAGAGTTCTAGAGAATAGCAAGGAGAGAGAAGAAAGCCTTCTTACGTGAACAATGCAAAGAAATAGAGGAAAACTGTAGAATGGGAAAGACTAGAGATCTCTTCAAGAAAATTGGATTACCAAGGGAACATGTCACGCAAAGATGGGCACAATAAAGGGCAGACACAGCAAGAACCTAAAAGAGGCAAAGGTATTAGGAAGAGGTGGCAAGAATACACAGAAGAACGATACAAAAAAGGCCCTAATGACCTGGACAAACACGATGGTGTGGCCACTCACCTAGAACCAGACATCCTGGAACGTGAAGTCAAGTGGACCTTAGGAAGATTTATTACAAACAAAGCTAGTGGAGGTGATGGAAAGTCACCTGAGCTATTTCAAATCCTAAAAGATGATGCTGTGAAAGTGCTGTGCTGAATATGCCAGCAAATTTCAAAATTTCACCAATGGCCACGGGACTGGAAAAAGTCCATTTCATTCCAATCTCAAAGAAGGGCAATGCTAAAGAATGTAAAGACTACCATATAATTATGCTCATTTCACATGCTAAGCAAGGTAGTGCTCAAAATCTTTCAAGCAAGACTTTAGCAGTATGTAAACTTCCAGTTGTACAGGCTGGATTTAGAAAAGGCAGAGGAACCAGAGGTCAAATTGTCAACATATTCTGGATCATAGAATAAGCAAAGGGATTCCCAAAAAAACATGTACTTCTGCTTCACTGACTACACTAAATTCTCTGACTGTGTGGATCACAACAAACTGTAGAAAATTCTTAAAGAGGTGGGAATACCAGACTACCTTTCCTGCCTCCTGAGAAACCTGTATGTGAGTCAAGAAGCAACAGCTAGAACTGGACATGGAACAGTGACTGTTTCTAAATTCAAAAAGGAGTACATCAAGCCCATATATTTTCACTCTGCTTATTTCATTTACATGCAAAGTATCAAGCTGGATGAATTACAAGTTGAAATCAAGATTGCCAGGAGAAATATCAACAGCCTCAGATACGCAGATGATACTATCCTAATGGCAGAAAGCAAAGAGGAACTAAAGAGCCTCTTGATGAGGGTGAAAGAGAAGAGTGAAAAAGTTGGCTTAAAACTCAACATTCAAAAAATGAATCATGGCATCCGGTCCCATTGCTTCATGGAAAATTGAAAGGGGAAAAGTGGAAACAGTGGCAGACTTTATTTTCTTGGGCTCCAAAATCACTTTGGATGGTAACTGTNGCTTAAAACTCAACATTCAAAAAATGAATCATGGCATCCGGTCCCATTGCTTCATGGAAAATTGAAAGGGGAAAAGTGGAAACAGTGGCAGACTTTATTTTCTTGGGCTCCAAAATCACTTTGGATGGTAACTGTAGCCATGAAATTAAAAGACACTTGCTCCTTGGAAGAAAAGCTATGACAAATCTAGACAACATATTAAAAAGCAGAAACATTATCTTGCCAACAAAGGTCTGCATAGTCAAAGATACGATTTTCCAGTGGTCATGTATGGATGTGAGAGTTGGATTGTAAAGAAAGCTGAGCGCCAGAGCATTAATGCTTTTAAACTGTGGTGTTGGAGAAGACTCTTGGGAGTCCCTTCTACTGCAAGGAGATCAAACCAGTCAATCCTAAAGGAAAACAACCCTGAATATCCATGGGAAAGACTGATGCTGAAGCTGAAGCTCCAATACTTTAGCACCTTATGTGAAGAGCAGACTCCTTGGAAAAGACCCAGATGCTGGGAAAGATTGAAGGTAAAAGTAGAAGAGGGTGGCAGAGGATGAGACGGTTGGATGACATCATCTACTCAATGGACAGAGTCTGAGCAAATTCCAGGATAGTGAGGGTCAAGGAACCTGGAGTGCTGTAGTGCATGGAGTCACAAAGAATCCGACAGGACTTAGCAACTGAACAAGTGTTTAACCTGAATTCCTTGACAGGTAGAACCTAAAATAAGAATTTTGGAGTTAATGCTTCATGTGGTAGGTATAAGCCCAAGACTATAAAAGTGACAAAAGAAAAAAAAGGAAACAAGGGGTGATATGATACAAGGTGATATTATAAACTATAATAACTATAGCTTTACAAGCAAAGACACAGAGCATGTCACTCAGCAAATACATTCCCTCAGTTCCTCTTCAGATGAGCCTAGTTGGGGAGATAGTTGGGGACTCTGAGATTTAGACCAGGAATAGTTCACAAATAAGAAAAAAGAGGAGAAGGGGATGACAGAGGATGAGATGGTTGGATGGCATCACCAATGCAATGGACATGGGTCTGGGTAGACTCTGGCCGTTGGTGATGGACAGAGAGGCCTGGTGTGCTGCGGTTCATGGGGTCACAAAGGGTTGGGCATGACTGAGTGACTGAACTGAACTGAAGAAGAAGGAAAAAAAATTATCTATCAGCTTTTCCACCAATTAAGGTACCTTACTCCCCATTGAGTCAGCAGGCCCCTTGACAGCTGATCAAGAATCCATATTCTACACTGGGGTGTGATGTTCACCCAAGATGAAAATAAAGGGATGACCTATTGCAGATAGTGTGACAACAAAGAAAGAGAAAGAAGGAGGTAGCTGGGGACTCTGAGAAGCCACTGTGACTAGAAAGCAGAAAGCATGGAGAGAAGCAGGGAATATGGGACAGAAATAGCAGAGATTAATTCATGAATGCCTTGACATGCACTTTCGAAAGCTTAGATTTTATTCTATGGGTCAAGAATATTTGAGGAAGGAAGGTGAAGTTCAGGCAGATATAATACAAGGTTAATTGAATATCTAGGTAAAAGTAGATCTGTATTTTCTACTAACTGTTTCACTATTTGGCCAAAGTTAAAGAAATTCATTTCAGGCTATTCCAAGTTGAGATTTAGACAATTAACTGAGATGCTATAATCATATAGGGAGCAAACAAATTTCAGTGAATCAGCAATGGTCGATGTTCTTCCCTGTTTCGTTTAACTGCAAATAGGAATTAGATTTACTGAAACAACAGATGAATACCAGCTTCACATGGTACCTTGAGCTGGTCCAGAACTGGCTGAAAGGATAACTGAAACTCTCTGGAAAAGTGCCTCTCTTCACACCTGGCTTACAAAGCAATCACCCAACTATGCAATCACATTTAGTGCTTTGAAACAACCAAGAATAACATTTGGCATTTAGCGGAAGAATGATTTTTTTTTCACTGTATAGTAATAGTTGTTGTCAGCCAATGTTTCTAGACAGCTTTCCACAATCTATAATCTCATTTAATCAGCATAGCAAGATTATGAGAAAGAGAATTATTATTCCCTCATACAGATGTAGAAACTCAGATTCAGAAACATAAATGTGCCCAATGAAAAGTGAAGTGTTTGTTGCTCAGTCATGTCTGATTCTTTCTGCGACTCCATGGACTATAGCCTGCCAAGCTCCTCCGTCCATGGAATTGTCCAGGTAAGAATACTGGAGTGGGTTGCCATTCCCTTCACCAGGTGATCTTCTGGACCCAGGGATTGAACCTGGGTCTCCTGCATTCCAGGCAGATTCTTTACCATCTGAACCACCAGAGAAGCCTAATATCTAAAAATAATTAACAGTGCTATTGAAATTTGGACCTCAATTCATTTGTCTTCAAGGCTCACATTTTTCCTGGTGTACTTTGCTGCCTCACAGAGACTTTTGTGAGAGGACAATGTCTTTTTTTCCTACTAAGAACACAAAGCCTTAGAAGTTGAAAATGGCAAATTTCTGAAAATCTTTCTTAAACAGATTGATCTTAGATAACACCGAATCTTGAGTAAATGAGTTCCCTGTATATGATTTGAAGTTGTCTTCACACTAAGGGATTTTGTTCACACACTTAAAGCCTACGGAGTTCCCATGATTTTACTAATCCAGAATTCCTCTCCATGATTTAAAAGGTTTTAAAAAATCATACATCATCATGGTCAATAGACCTGAATTTAAATCATTATAGAGGTTCATGGTAGCTCGCTTACGAGATTTCTAGTTTACAGAGGAAGAAATAGGCAACATTTTGCCTGAGAGTTGCAAAAGCATCAAATATCAGTTATCCCAATGGAGCTCATACCTCCCCCTAATCCTGACTGGATGTTTGATTCTCTTGTGCTCAATCCCTTTATTTCTTTGGAGTTCAAAATAATGAAACTGCCTTCAGAAATAAAGACACAGTAGAGATGAGGAGTGAATGATCAGAGTATTTGCACTTTAATCTATGCAGAGAAACACGGTGACAGTTTGTCCCTTGTGTTCTGTTTTGCAGTTAATGTCAAATAGGACAGAATAAAAGAAAAGATGTAAGATCCTTCAGACTCCCCTATCTGTCTAGAGTCTGCTTCTCTGGCCCTGTTTTTGTCCCAGGCTCTGGGGCTCACCTTTGTGTCTCCCCTTTCTTTCTGCTTCTGATTCTGCTCTCACTCACACTAGACAACCTGACCCCTCATCTTCACCTGTATTCCTAGCTTTCATGTGACAACCAGAGTCTGGTTCCTTCTCGTTCTCAGTTCATCTGTTTAAAACATTATAGAAGATTTCTGAATGAGATGGTGCTAGAATAATACATGCCTTATACCTTTCCCCCAACTTTCACTAAAGCAACCAATGAGTGTAGAAATTAAGATGCAGAAACATTTTTAATATTTGAACTTGCAGCTTTCCAACAATATCTCTAGGATATTTTCATATATATATATAAAATATATCATAGAATACATATATATCATAGAAAATGCATATTATATATATATATATATATGTATATGTATCATAGAAAAAGGGCTAAAAGTACAATGTAACAGAATATCATTGGTCATCATCACCATATCATGAACTTATTAGAGGTTTTCATTTATTTTGTTTTGCTTTGTTTTCAAAATGTTAATTAGCCTGCATTATTTCTCTAAACAGAAACAAGATACCTGTTGTTTCTTTTTAAAGAAAACAAAGGCAGAAATAGAAATATAAAATACCTTACAATATCATCTAGATTTTAGAAGTAACTGAGACTGTAGTTTACTTTTATTTTGTCTCCTTTGGATAATAGATAGTGGTACTAAGTACTATGAAATATGCCCCAAGGCTAATAAATAAGAAGCAGTATATAATTCCCACAGGAAAACAATGTACATTCTAATGGTTCTGTGGTATGGTAAAATGTTGATATTTGAAATATTTTATAATGAGTTTGGTACTAAATTTGAAATATGCTATTAAAATGCCACAAAACACTTAACAGCATGACTATTAAGCTGGTTTTAATTTTCCATTTAATCATGAAGAATACACAGATTAAATTTAGATTTCTTTTCAGCATCTTTATATAGTCATATCTCTTTTCAGGGCTATTATTCTATCCCCAGAAGCATTCTTTATCAGCACTCTGGTAAAGAGAATTTAATATCTCTGTTTACCTTCTCAAATTTCTGTTTTCCAAGGAACACCATGATCCAATACTGTAAGAAATTAACCCAATTATGGTATTCCAATCTTGAGACATGACATAATAGTTGTTTAGGTAAATAGCAAATATGCAAGAAGTTGGGGAGGAGAAGTAATGGGTAGAGAATTAGAAAATTTTATTGCATGAATTAGAAAATTTTACAGCACCATGGGGTGCTGCAATCCATGGGGTCACAAAGCTGGACATGACTTAGCGACTGAACAACAAATTGAAGAGTTTAGGACATTATTAGAGTATTAATACTGAAGCTTCAAAAACTCTTCCAGTTTAGCCTGTAATAGCTGAAACATGATTTATTAGTTTATGCTGTCTGACACTTTCTCAATATTCATAACTTCCTTCTAAAAGTGAAAGCGATAGCTGCTGAGTCGGGTCCGACTCCTTGTGACCCCATGGACTGTGCCCACCAGGCTCTTCTGTCCATTGACTTCTCCAGGCAAGGATACTGGAGTGGGTTGCCATTCCCTTCTCCAGGGGATCTTCCCGACTCAGGGATCAAACCCTCGTCTCTTGTACCTCTTGCATTCTTTAAGAATCCTCTAAAGGCGGATTGTTTTCCAGTGTTCTTGCCTGGAGAATCCCAGGGATGGCAGAGCCTGGTGTGCTGCCATGGGGTCGCACAGAGTCGGATATGACTGAGGCGACTTAGCAGCAGCAGCAGCAAAGGCGGATTCTTTACCATCTGAGCCACCAGGGACATCCAGAAATTTGGAGAGAATGAAATAATATTTTTGAGCCTCTTTAAAAAGTGTTACTGAAAGCACTCTCCAAAAAGCCTCTGTTTCAGGAATTTTTACAGAATAGAAGGCCACAGCTAATTTGCCTGTTGGTAGTGGTCAATATGTACTAGAGCAGGTTTTAGGCTAAATCTCTTTACCTGCATCATCTAAACTCATGTTCACAAGAACCCTACGAATTAAACATGATTAGTTTTTGCAATTTTACAGATGAGAAAACTGAAATAAATAGAAGTTAAGCAACAAAGTAAGACAGTGGTAAGATCAAGATTCACATCATCTGGGCTACCAATCACACCATGAGGGATTCTACTTAACTACATTTTAGAGTCATCCGGGGACTTTTTAAAACAATATTGATCCCTAGGATGAACTTTAGACCAACTAAATGAGAATATCTGGAGTTGGGACTCAGAAATAATTGATCTTCCTTCTTCACTTCCTTCCTTCCTCCCTCCCTCCTTTCTTTCCTTCCTTTCTTTTAAGTTACCTGTGTGATTCCATGTACAACCAAGTTTGAGAATCACACCACTTTCCTGTTAAGGAAAGTAAAGGTAATGTTGAGTTGATAGCTGAGGGATTAACAAAAGTTTAGCATTTGGGAAATCAGAAAAAAAGGTACCCCTGGTAAAAGAAGAGCATGAGCAAAGGTATGGGGCGTTAATACAAAGGATATGCAGTATGTCTAGACTAAAAGCTCGATTTTGAGTCTCAAGTTCCCTAATAATAATCTGCCATTTTATTCATCATGTAATAGAAAGCTTTTAAATGTTTTCAAGTATGAGAGTGAAAGAGCATCTGATCAATTCTAGAATAATGGTTCTCTGGGGGGACAGATAGAATAAAGATTAATAACTGGCTTAGGATTAATTAAAATAATTTAAAGAATTCACTTTGGCCAGTGGTTTGTTCTACGACATTCTACTACAAAGGAGATCACATTGTTAGGTATTTACAGTTTAATTCAAAGTTAATTCTCTAGGGTACATTTATACCGCAGCTGTTATCCCAAAGTACAAAAACTTGAGAGATTTAAAATAAATTTAACAATCATTTTAGGTTTTAATAGAAGTGAAGTGATTCACTAGCCTTTGATTGGTGTCATGACAATTTCACCCTACACAGAGTAAAGGTGACAGCTGGAATGAAAACTCACATTTTAAAATTAGACTCACTTATTTTTCTTCCAGAAAACTCTCCTTGAGCCATGGAAACAAATGACACTTCTAAAACAATGGCTTATTCAGAAAAATCACATCCTCTTTACTAAACTGATACATAGTTTCAATCCCCCTACCATTTTGAAATGAAATATGGAAGGCAATGGAATACTACAAATGAATTACAGAGAAAGGTCTCTTCTCTTTTCCTCCCTTTTCCTGCAATCCCTCTGCTTATAATCCAAGCTGCTTATTTCCTTTGGAAGTGCAGTCAACTAAAGAGTCTCCTGAAAAATGGCAAGTGGAAGAGAACAGTCTAGCAGTCATTCTCATGTGAGGGTCCAAGAGAAAATTAAGCCATAATGCCAGCCTAAGGTACCTATTATATATAATGAATTAACTTCTTTCCTGTGCAGGTAGGATGGTAGCATTTACCATCCTTGGGAAAAATGAGAAAAGAGTCATCACTTTTCTGGTAGAACCTGAATGATAAATCAGAGGTCTGGAAGAATGCTGAGCTGTTCAAAGAAGAGGAAGAAAGAATATAAAATCTTTTTCCTGAGGAGACTGGCAGGCTATAGTCCATGGGGTTTCAAAAGAGTGAGACACAACCTAGAGACTAAACAACGAAACCATCATCCCAGGTTCGTGTAAACAATGAGATAGAAATTTAGGGACGTAGACCAAGACAATTTTCCTTCTTTGATTATCCCATGTCCCCTGAAAACAGTCAGCCTGGGAATATGCCAATTAGCCATATACTGATAATTAGTAACAAAATAACCTATGGGGAATGATGTTCTAAGAACAAGAAATTTGGGATTCAGTATAAAAAACATTATCTAGTCCTAAATAAAGCTGTAAATGGTCATTTAAATAATTCTATGTTCCTTGAAATATTTGGTTTCTGAAGTTAAAAAACATGATATAAAATAGAAATTCTTTTCTCTCTTTCCTAAGATCTAACTAACATGGCAATAAAGAAATTTTAAAAGAGGAATTCTGTTTCTGTCTGTGTCATGGGAAATAGATGGGGAAACAGTGTCAGACTATTTTTTTGGGCTCCAAAGCCACTGCAGATAGTGACTGCAGCCATGAAATTAAAAGATGCTTACTCCTTGGAAGAAAAGTTATGACCAGCCTAGATAGCATATTCAAAAGCAGAGACATTATTTTGCTGACCAAGGTCCTTCTAGTCAAGGCTATGGTTTTTCCTGTGGTCATGTATGGATATGAGAGTTGGACTGTAAAGAAGGCTGAGCACCGAAGAATTGATGCTTTTGAACTGTGGTGTTGGAGAAGACTCTTGAGAGTCCCTTGGACTGCAAGGAGATCCAACCAGTCCATTCTGAAGGAGATCAACCCTGAGATTTCTTTGGAAGGAATGATGCTAAAGCTGAAACTCCAGTACTTTGGCCACCTCATGTGAAGAGTTGACTCACTGGAAAAGACTCTGATGCTGGGAGGGATTGGGGGCAGGAGGAGAAGGGGACGACCGAGGATGAGATGGCTGGATGGTATCACGGACTCGATGGACGTGAGTCTGAGTGAACTCCGAGAGATGGTGATGAACAGGGAGGCCTGGCGTGCTGCGATTCATGGGGTTGCAAAGAGTTGGACACGCCTGAGCGACTGAACTGAACTGAACGTATTAAATGGCAGTTTCCGAGGTGGCTCAGTGGTAAAGAATCCGCCTGCCAAGCAGGAGACAAGGGTTCAATTCCTGGGTCGGGAATATCCCCTGGAGAAAGAAACGGCAGCCACTCTAGTAGCCTTGCCAGGGAAATACTATAGCCAGAGGAGCCTGGCAGGCTACAGTCCATGGGGTTACAGAGAGTCCGACACGACTTAGTGACTGAAACAACAACAGCATGCTAGCTATCCAAATGGTCCTCATAAGTAAATGCTGACAAAAGACATTTTTAATTACTGCATTTGCAGAGCAGGTACAAAATAAAGAACTCAGAGAATCAAATGAAGACATAAAAGGAAAATAAGCCAAAAAAAGAAAAAAAAGCTGACTTTTTACTTTTTATTAAGTTTCTGTGGAGACGTTAATCTTCTCATTTTATGGCTATCCAGGTTGTGGAGGAGAGAGAAAATGTCACAGACCTCCTCAAGAGAGGCAAATCCCCCCCTTCATTCCACCCAAATAAAGCTGGGACCTCTAGGAGCTGATTTGTAAGTACAATAATGAATGAAAAGTAAGTCCACCTTCTCAAATGGCATGATACAGACATCGCACTGTCTTGGCTTTGGTGCTGGGTACAGGGGGGAAAAAGGATATCCACCCTAAGAATGCATAACTACAAACTACCTCTCATGCTACCAGCGTGGTACGAAAAACCTCAGTCAAGTGATTTAATATGAAATGGTTGGCTATGCTCCATGCAGAAGTAAACACAAATCTTCTCTAATGGAATTCACCTGCAATCCAGGCTTCAAAAATTCCCACAGATAACATTCAAATAAACCATGTGCTCACAGTCTAATATCCCCAAACATACAAAAACACAAAGAACAATCACTGAGAGACGTCAAAACCAATCGACAGCAGAATCAGATCTGCATAGATCACAGGTAATTGTATTACTAGGCACAACATATAAAATTGCTATATCTGATATGTTTAAAGAATAAAAGAAAAGCTTCCAAATATGAGTAGGAAATAGATTCAGAAATAACTGAACAGATTGGGCAAAGAACCAAATAATCCTTCCAATATTAAAAATATCTTCCATCTAGGTATAGAAACCAAGTGGAGAACATAGCTCCTACTCTAACAACAGGAATAAATCAGATATCCTATAAATATCATGGTTGAGCCTCTTACAGAGCTGAGGCCACAGGTAAGCTATGAAACTAAAATCCAAAAGGATGGCAATGCTCTCCAGGAAGAAATGAAACTCACGTCTTTGCAGAGCAGCAGAGATAGGAGGTAGCCACCACATAAATGGGCAAGAAAACATCTGAGATTTTAGTTAAATGTTAAGGAGCATATTTGGGCTGGTGAGATGGTTGAGAATGCCTGAAAGTCCCAGACATAAGAGAAGTCTTCATTCACCCACAAAATCATTTCCCCTGATCTTCATGGAATGTTTACGAAAAAGATTAGAGTAAGGAGAGGAGAGTTAAAAGAGATTACGTCCATGGTCAAGACACACCCAAGTGTGAGGGTGAAGAGAACGAGGGTAAATCTCCCTTGATCTGAAAGTTTTGTAAGAGACAAAGTTTGTTGCTGCTGGGAGAGGGCAGGAAAGTTTATTGTGCTCTCTCGAGCAGAGTCCTTAGCTCTCAATCTGATTTAAGGTCACTGCTCTTTTCAAGCTGTAAGAAACCCGCTTTGATCTCAAGTTATTTTGATCACTTTTACAAGATTCTCAAATATGGGGAGAAGCAAATTATATTATCTAACAATCTCAAAGCGACTTTTTAGGTAAATGAATAGAATAATTATGAAACATGAAAGCAGTTCACTGATTCCCACAATTGAGTTGAGTTACTTGCTTACCCAAAATTTATTTGGCAAAACTGAGACTCTTTTTCTCTGGTAAATATCAGCACTCCATAGTGAAGTGTGGTAGAAAACAGGGCCATTTCACCTCCAGGTAAGAAGAGGCAGTTTTTAGTAATGCTACAATCATGGGCCTTCCTTGACCACCACCAAAAAGTATTATCTCCTCCAACTTTCAGAGACTTTCTAGATATCTGGAACTAACTCAGCTCTCTTAATTAAATCAATAAATGAGAGAGTCAGAAATTTTAAATGCAAAATGACTGTATGAGATTTAAATATATTGAGGATTTTATTCTACATGTGAGTGATCTATTAGAGCAGATTATAACTACCTATATATGGAAAGAGATAGAGAAGTAGGTGTTTGAAAAAGGAAGTTGGATAATTTAATTTCATAACTTGAGAAATTTGTCACAAATTAAAACCAAAAAGTAACCATGAAAAGTGAAGTTTTCATATGGGTTTTCTGGTTCAATAAAAACTAATACCCTTCACTGAGACCCACATTTCTTAAGTTATCATAACTTTATTTAACAAATATTTATTGAACTACTACTATGTGCTAAGCACTGTTCTTTCATTTAGGCTACTTCAAAACAGAACAAAGATCCCTATCTTCAGGGAGCTCAATATCAATAGAGAGAGAGAGAGAGACAAAAACAGTAAACCTCGTGCTGTGCTGGGCTTAGTCGCTCAGTCATTTCTGACTTTTTGCAACCCCATGGACTGTAGCCCACCAGCCTCCTCTGTCCACGGAATTCTCCAGGCAAAAATACTGGAGTGGGTTGTCACGCCCTCCTCCAGGGGTTCTTCCCATCCCAGGGTTCGAACCCCAGTCTCCTGCATTGCAGGCAGATACTTTACTCTCTGAACCACCAGGGAAATCCATATTTATACTTACTCTCATGCAATTCCATTCCTTCCCACTTGGCTCACAGGCAGACTGCCTCCTTCTCATCTGGCTGGGGCCCTTGTACTCCAAGTGTGTCTCTCTTAGTGATCCTTTCTGAGGCTCCTTGAAGGTAGGGTTTCCTGTTAGTCTACCCGCTCCTTCAGCTGTTTTGTTCATGCCACTGTCTTAAACTTCCATCTATATTGATGGTTTTCTAATCTATATCTTTAGCTCTGACATCTGAGATCCAAGCAGTAATTTCTGACCTAGTACTAGACATGTATATTCTAATGGTATCTCAGATGCAATGGATCAAAACTCAAATGTAACTCCAACCCCAAATATAGTCTTTTTCTGTTTCCTGTTCCAATAATGTGAGACATCACTACTATTATTATAATTATACTTATAATTATAAATATCATAATATTTAAAAGAGGTAAGATAAAAGGTCCAGGTGACAATGAGAATAATGATTATTATATTTTAATATACATATAAAAATAATACAACTGTAATTATAACACATTAATTATAATTATATATTAATATATACTATTATAGTATATAATTATTATACCTCATTTTTTAGTCTCCCGTTTATAATCAGTCAGATCCTATGAATTCATTTTTTGTAGTATCTATCAATCACCAATGCCCACCCAACACCTTTTACCAAATACCTGCATTCACAACTCTCACCAGCCATATCCATTTACAGAAGAATATCAGATCAAGAGTATCTTATGTGTTGAGACTAGCCTAAATAATATTTGCCATTTCCATTCTTTTTGATAAATGAGGTTTTGAATTTTTTGTTGTTTTGTGTTTCCTTTGCTGGCACCTAGTAAGATAAGTCGGAGAAGGCGACGACATCCCACTCCAGTACTCTTGCCTGGAAAATCCCATGGACGGAGGAGCCTGGAAGGCTGCAGTCCATGGGGTCACGACGAGTAGGACATGACTGAGCGACTTCACTTTCACTTTTCACTTTCATGCATTGGAGAAGGAAATGGCAACCCACTCCAGTGTTCTTGCTTGGAGAACCCCAGGGATGGGGTAGCCTGGTGGGCTGCTGTCTATGGGGTTGCACAGAGTCGGACATGACTGAACTGACTTAGCAGCAGCAGTAAGAAAAGTGCTTGATCCCATTGGCTCATTCGTATGAGTAAGGGAGATAAATTGACTTCTATGTAAATAAGTCTTAAGACCACATCATAATAGAAAATTTCACAAGGGGAAGTACTTGAGCTGAGATATAGGGGAAAAAGTAAAAATCTGAAAGACAAATAAGAGAGTTGGGAGAAAATTTCATACAGAGAGAACAGTATTGGACAGCATACAATTTTCAGACAAAGCCTGAAGTTTATAGTTCTATGGGAGAGAGAAAGAAATGAAGCTAAAAAGAAAGCAAGAGTGAAATTCTATATCCACCAAGGAGCCACTGAAGAGGTTTTAGTGAGGGAGTAACCTAAGATATATAAATGTTAGGAAGATGCCACTGTATGGGGTGGAAAGACTTAGTTTAAGTCATTTTTTATCCCCCTAGAACCTAGTACAGTGCTCTCAAAGAATGTGTAAGAGTCAGAAATGAATTGCATGAGATTAAAGTAAATGATGGACACACTGTAGAAAGCAATGAATGACTGTGTTGTGTGCAAAGCACAATTCTGAGCTGTCTAATCTATAAGGGGACATATCGGGCTGTTGTGAAGTTGAGACCAGCCTTGTGAGCCCCTCTCTTCCCATTTGAAGGCTGGTGGTTGCCATGGTTACAGTTGCATGGGTAGGCTTATTTATAGTTATACACTATCTTTAGTGAATTCCACAACAGATGAGAGAAAAATTCAACTGTGAAGCCATCTAAGTGCATTGGAAGCACTTAGGAAGAGCAATAAATTAAATATACACCAGAGAATCTCAAAAACACTACAGAGAGCCCCATTCTAAATAAATGCTTTGTGAACAGTGTTCTGAGTGAGTTGAAAAAAATAACCCAGGCTTTTGTACACCCTCCTCTAGCTCTGCCTTTACAATCTACAAGCATATCAATGTTAGAATAGGCTTCAGCGATTAATTATTTTTACCACTTATCATATAAAAGGCACAGGCACTGTAAGTCTTACAATAATAGCATGAGGTAGGTACTATTTTTACTTCCACTATGCACATGAGGAAACTAAGATACAATAAGGTTAAGAATTCCCCGATGCCATTCAGTTGGTAAAGACCAGAGCTGAGCAACAGCCCAGGCAGTCTGCTTCCAGTGACCTTAATCATCGTGATATACTGACTTGCTTTGATATCTATAACAAAAAAGCCTGGTGACCAAAAACTCCATTCTCCCAGAATTCACTGGGAGGCCAAGAAGCCATATTTATCTCAGTCTACAGTGAATACAAATCTAAAAGGATTACTAGCTCATGGAGAAGACTGAGAATTTATGCTATAAAGCTATATATGCCCAAACTTGAAATCGCAAACAAAACAAGCTAGGGGTATGCTACTCCCATTTCAAAAGGAGCTGTAGCAGGATACTTTTCTAAGGAAAATGTCTTTGTTTCCTAACAAATTAAATACAATTCACAGAACATTGATTGTGTGCACAGGCCAATTTTTGGAACACATTCACTATATACTACAAAGTAACATGGTAGGCTTATTAAAGAAGGATTCTATTGTTTTCTTTCATGTATCTTGGCAAGTCAATGAGGCATAAAGGCAGGGACATAAAGATGAATAATTCATATCACTAGAGGCTACTTTTGGAGAAGGCAATGGAACCCCACTCCAGTACTCTTGCCTGGAAAATCCCATGGACTGAGGAGCCTGGTAGGCTGCAGTCCATGGGGTTGCACAGAGTCGGACACGACTGAAGCGACTTAGCAGCAGCAGCAGAGGCTACTTTAGAGATCAACCATGTAACAGATGATAAACTAAAAGAACCAAGAATCTAAATACTTGTCCAGCATCACACAGTAAAACTGGGGTTAAAACCAAGGTTTGGTGGGACTTCCCTGGTGATCTAGTGGTTAAGACTTTGCCTTCCAATGCAGGGGGTGTGAGTTTAATCACATCGGAGGGGTGTGCTTTCCAATGTGAGGTGTGGGGTGTCATCAAGGAGCTAAGATCCCACATGCTTCATGGCCAAAAAATATAAAATAGAAGCAATATTCTAATGAATTCAATAAAGACTTTTAAAAATGGCCCATATTAAAAGAAAAAAATCTTAAGAAAAAACCCCAAGGTTTGGTAACCGTATCTTTGACTCCTGTACTTTTCTGTAAAGCTTCCTGTCATCTCTGACACTTCTTCACATGACATGATCACCACATGCATCTTTCCTCCTAAACTGGGGGAAAGGCTAGAAAAAGATAAGATAGCAACTGCTACTAAGGAGTTGAAGTCACAGACCTAACAATGAAGACTTATCTGGCTCACTCTGCAAGAATGCCAAGGTTGAAAAACCTTTATCTAGCCTATCTTTATTTTATTTAAAAAAAAAAGGCTATCAAATAAATATTATGAAACAAAGAGTATTCTCTCTACTGAAATAAAATAGGAGCTCACATAAGGCTCTAGTGGCATATAAGGCTCACATAATGACAGAAGAGGTCATTAGATATCACTCAGAAAAAAAGAAATTACTTTCAAATACCAAAAACTAGGGGAGAGAATTTTGGAAGGTATGTCATTAATACAAACCTGGGTGAAAGGTGCATGTCCAACTGGACCATGATTATAGATTTATACAGGTCTTGATCTGCAGTACTTTGGCCACCTCATGCAAAGAGTTGACTCACTGGAAAAGACTCTGATGCTGGGAGGGATTNACTGCAAGGAGATCCAATCAGTCCATTCTGAAGGAGATCAGCCCAGGATTTCTTTGTAAGGAATGATGCTAAAGCTGAAGCTCCAGTACTTTGGCCACCTCATGCGAAGAGTTGACTCATTGGAAAAAAATTCTGATGTTGGGAGGGATTGGGGGCAGGAGGAGAAGGGTACAACAGAGGATGAGTTGTCTGGATGGTATCACTGAATCGATGGACGTGAGTCTGAGTGAACTCCGGAGTTGGTGATGGACAAGGAGGCCTGGCGTCCTGCGATTCAAGGGGTCGCAGAGTCAGACATGACTGAGCAACTGAACTGAACTGATTGCAACTGGATACATTAGTCGCTGGTTAAATTATCACACTATCAAAGAACAGATTCATACTTGCTGAAGAGGTGAGGGCAGAAAGGGCCTCACCACATGTGGATGCAATGCAGTTTTAAAACAGCTGGAATGGAATTCCCTGGCAGTCCAGTGGTTATGACTTTGCACTTTCACTGCCAAGGGCTAGGGTTCAATTGCTAGTTGGGGAAATAATACCCAGGAAGATGCCCAGCACCGTCAAATAAATAAATATACATAAATAAAATTTTAAAAAATTAAAAATAACCAGCTGGGATGAAGTCTTAGTTCCAACACTAACCTGGCTGGCTCTCTGAGCCAAGTTCATCCTGGCTCTGATGGCCTTTGGCACTTCTCCAATGGGACCCCCATCACATTTTGTCTGCTAATTCCTGACACTAGCTTTCAGCACAGCTTGCTAATTGAACTGGCCTCCCAGATGGTGGGCTTCCCTGGTGGCTCAGAAGTTAAAGCGTCTGCCTAAATTGGAAAGAATCTACCTGCAATGCAGGAGACTTGGGTTCAATCCCTGGGTCAGGAAGATCCCCTGGAGAAGGGCATGACAACCCACTCCAGTATTCTTGCCTGGGGAATTCCATGGACAGAGGGGCCTGATGGGCTACAGTCCATGGGGTCGCAGAATCAGACACAGCTCAGCGACTAACACTTTCACTCAGATTCTGCCCATGCCATCACAGAGTCTCCACAGAATTAATACTTGTAAAACCTGGTTTGTGATACAAACTTTTTCTCCCTCCACTGCCCCCTCATTTCTTGTCAGTTCTTTATTATTCTAATCTAAATTTTGAGTTTTTAAGTATCTCAAGATCTTGCCCCTCGATTGCTTTGCCTTTGGCATAGCCTTACAATAGTCTAAGATGAAAATACTTAAAACCCTAAAGACGTTAATAAATTTCAAAGGCTGCTGTCTGCCACTGCAGTTTTAGTAGCATGCTGCAAAGCATTGAAAAGAATGAAGAGAACGAAATCAGAGAGGCAATTGTACAGTTAGACCCAAGGCCAGAAAGAGCAGAGGCAGGAATCATGGAGACATTCCAGAGCACTCTCCATGTAAGGAACTGGGCAGCCCTGGCTGATATTTTGAGATTTTGTATATACAAGTGTGATGACAGGCTAGGATCAAGGTGGAAAGAATACCGTGGACTGCCTTTGAAGGTACCTAAATAAAATAGTTATGTGGTGCTCTATGGAATGCCACCTGAGAGGGAAAATGTAATCCACCTTCTGGAAGATTTGCCTATTTTATCAGCTCACTTACCATTTGGGATACCAAATTTTACACAGTAGCAACTTTATCTCACTGAAGATCAGAGGATAATTTGAGGAGCTTGCTCCTGCATTTTCACTGATAATTTTGAGCTTGCTCCTCAAATTATCCTATGATCAACAATCAAAAGCAATAAATAGAAAGGAGTGTGGAAGGTCACAGTGGTATGATCTTTTAACAGGGAACTTTTAAAAGACAATTCAATAGCTGTGCACTCACTATTTTTTCTAATAAAAATAGCATATTTAAGGGAAGTGAACACTATTTCATTCCAATTCAATAACCTAAATCACAGCAAAATATGAATTTTGTTTTCTAATGAGCCACAGTTCTGGATGCTGTTGATTTCTGAAATAAGATTCTACACTGAAAATCTCTCAAGGTTTTATGATTGCCTTTTGAAAGATGCATGATACAGAATAAAGATCCAATAGCTCCTAAAATCACTTCAAAATTCACATTCCAAGCGNTCCAATGAGCCACAGTTCTGGATGCTGTTGATTTCTGAAATAAGATTCTACACTGAAAATCTCTCAAGGTTTTATGATTGCCTTTTGAAAGATGCATGATACAGAATAAAGATCCAATAGCTCCTAAAATCACTTCAAAATTCACATTCCAAGCGTAATTAGCATGAAATTTTATGGATTTAGTTTGAAGAATGCTGCAAAATAATTCCTTATTCAAGGAAAATTAGACATTTAGATCACCATCAGTTATCTTTGTTCATATCTTATTATTAAAGTGAATCCTAATTCTATTCATTGAGAATTCCTTTCTTATTTGGAAAAGCAGTGTTTCTTCTCATGAGCTCAATAACTGCAAGACTATGGCAGGCAAATAAAATACACTTATTATCTAGCCATCATTGGTCTAGTTTTCTTTCACACTGGCAAATATCTCGAGTATTAAAAAAAAATCAAATTCTTTTCAGAGCATGATATATAAAGAAAAACTAATTAGATTTTGGTTATATATTCATTCAGAAGTCAACAAATATTTATTTAAGAATATTGGCCACCTAGGCCTTATGTTAATATTATCAAAGTTAACTAATTTATTATAATTTAGGTTCAGTTCAGTCACTCAATCGTGTCTGACTCTTTGCGACCCCATGGATTACAGCATGCCAGGCTTCCCTGTCCATCACCAACTCCCACAGCTTGCTCAAACTCACATCCATCAAGTTGGTGACGCCATCCAACCATCTCATCCTCTGTCATCCCCCTCTCCTCCTGCCTTCAATCGTTCCTACATCAGGGTTTTTTCCAATGAGTCAGTTCTTTGCATCAGGTGGCCAAAGTATCAGAGTTTCAACTTTAGCATCAGTCCCTCCAATGAATATTCAGGACTGATTTCCTTTAGGATGGACTGGTTTGATCTCCTTGCAGTCCAAGGGACTCTCAAGAGTCTTCTCCAACACCACAGTTCAAAAGCATCAATTCTTCAGCACTCACCTTTCTTCACAGTGCAACTCTCATATCCATACATAACTACTGGAAAAACCATCTTTGACTAGATGGACCTTTGCTGGCAAAGTAATGTCTCTGCTTTTTATTATTAACTTATATTAAATTAATGTTAAATTTATATTATATTAAATTTTATTATAATTTAAGTTACTGCTATACAAAATGAATACTAATTTACTTTAGTACTGGCTGTCATTTATGAATTCACAAAGATATTTGAATTTTTTCTCAGAAACTTATAAATGGTACTTGAATTTCATAATGTCTCAGATGAACTTTGGCTAGAGTTTGGTAAACAACAGAACACAACACAACACATACACACAAGTTGTGATCATCTGTTTATTCAGCTGCTACAAGAAACCCATTTTTCAATTTAGGAAACGTCTCTCCTCTATTCTCAGACTACATGGTATCAGGAGGGTGGTCTCTACCTTCTCTTTTCAGAGGTGAGCACATGATCAAGCCTGGTCAATCTCAATGTCCATCCTTCCATTTTTGATCAAATATGATTCAGGATGATCAGATGACCCACATCAGACTAATCAGAGGCCTCCATGGCCTCTGAACTACTAGATTATAGAGGCAAAGAATCATCTAGAGGCTAAGAATCAGGAGATGGTGAAGGAGAGGGAAGCCTAGTGCACTGCAGTCCATGGGGTCAAAAAGAGTTGGACACAACTGAGCGAATGAACAACAAGAACCATTTAAGACAATGTGGTTAAGGACAGCTTTGTGGCCATATCAAGAGAGGCTTCCTTAGAATGAATTCAGAAGAGGAATGTAGATTTAGAAAAGGAAGAAAACAAGAAAGCTTCTTAATATCAATCTAACCTCATAGTTCAACCATGTCTAAATATAGCTTGATCTCTTGAAAATACCAGCCTCAGGAATCAGTAGATTCCAATGTGTGCTTCTTTGCTAAAACCAGCCTGAACTGCTCCTGACTTTTGCCACTGAGAGAGTACAGCCAATATACATATATATACCCACAGACTTATGATCCTCTGTTTGCAAAATTTATTTTTTTTTACAGCATTATGAATCTATTTCTCTCTCTCTCTTTCTCTGTCATACACACAGTTCTTAAGAAACCCAGTATTTGTCTTACAGATAGCAAAAAAACCTGACAATATGGTTTTTCCCTTCATGGCCAGTAGAATTTTACTGAAACTCAGCAAGTCTTTATCTGATTGATGTGCAGCAACATGTTCTGACTGCTTGCAGAAACTTTTTCAGCCATTGACACAAACGTGACAATACTTCAAATTGTGCATCAGCCCTCCATCTGTATAGCATCATTTCTGCCCCAACTCTGAAAACTTAGCTCACATTTGTCACGGAGTTGGAGTTACATAAATTACAAAAAAATGTTGGTCTGAAAATGATGTAACACCTGCAGGTCCTCACCCATGACTCCAGAGGCATCTGCTTTTAGCTGGAGCTTTATTCCTTATCAATGGCAAATTGAGACTGGTTTAATTATGCAATTTCCAGGTCTTTGGCTGATAGCATATTGTCAGTCTGCTCCATTGTAGCAGAAATCCATAATTGTCTTCAGCTGCAAACAAATGTAATGCTGACTCTAAAAAAGTACATGTCTTCTGTTCCTCTGATCAATAGCTTCAGTCTGTCCCGTCAAGATGCCATCAGTACACAGCATCTCAAGGTTTTGCTACATTTAATATAATATATATTGTGGGATTATTTGACACAACACTAGCTGTTAAATTTTCTTTCAAGATGGTAGCATTGGGACTACCAGGTTACTAAGTGGGCTTATATTGTATTGTATTCTAAAGCTAGAGCAGAAGAAAAGCTGGAGTATGAAACTGACCCCTAACATACAAACATAACAGCTTTCCTGAGTTCAAATATCAGACTTTTGAGCAAGTTGCCTAACTCCCCCAATCCTCAGTTTCCTTATCTGTAAAATAGGAAAATGCAGAAGTAGTATATAATCAGAGGTTTCTGATAAATTACATAATTCATTGAGAGTTCAAGAAACACTAGCTACTAATATCAATTACTAATAATATTAACTGTCAATAGACATTGTTGTCTAGTCTCTAAGTCATGTCCAACTCTTTGCAACCCTGTGGACTGTAGTCTACCAAGCTCCTCTGTCCATGGGATTCTCCAGGTAAGAATATTGGAGTGGGTTGCCATGCCCTGCTCCAGGGGATCTTCCTGACCCAGGGACTGAATCCGCATCTCTTAGACTCCTGCATTGGCAGGTGGGTTCTTTACCACTAGTGCCACCTGGGAAGCCCACAATAAGTGTACTTGTATGTATTTAGTGTTCAGCATGAATCAGAACTGGTCAGACAAAAAAATCCTACTCTCTAAATTCTTATTATTATGGAAAAGACATCAGCAAGGATAACTTTAACACATAAAGTAGCCTTTCCTACTATTTAACAAATTTCTTTTACAATAGTATATAGCTCAACACTGTCAGACAGCCTTTTCTGTGAACAATGATGCAAATGTCATACAACTGCACCATCCAAAATGATAGCCACCAGTTACACACACTACTGAGAAGTTGGGATGTTGCTAAATGGGAAACTAAACTTTTTATTTTATTTCACTGTAACTAATTTAAATTGCAATGACTGCATGCAGCTGGTATAGAGGCAGAACATCTTCAATCCCTTAGACAATGGTTCTGCCATTTTTTTTTGCATTGTATATTATAATGATATGATTTTAGGTTGAAAATATATTGCATTATAAATCCCATTTAAATGCAATCTCCAACAAATGGTACATTTACATATAATATATACCCACCATGTAGACAAACAAGTTTTGACATTTTACATGCTAATTAATACAGACTGAAAGTGAAAGTCACTCAGTCATGTCCAGCTCTTTATGACCCCATGGACTGTAGCCCACCAGGCTCCTCTGTCCATAGGATTCTCCAGGTAAGAATAGTGAAGTGGGCTGCCGTGCCCTCCTCCAGGGGATCTTTCTAATCCAGGGATTGAACCCACATCTCTTAAGTCTCCTGCACTGGCAGGCAGGTTCTTTACCACTAGCGCTACCTAGCAACCCCATAAATGTAGATTAATTATGTTTAAAAAAGTGTAATTTTTTAAAATATGCTATTTTGATACTTGGGAGCCAAGAATATAATGAAATTAAAATTTAACTATGAATTACAGAATAAAATAGATTCAAAACTATTTTATTATGGATGCCTGATATTCTTATATTAATGTGCAAAAAAAACAATTAGTATTTCAATATTTTGCTTCATTTGTCTGCTTATGCAAACTCTTATAGTAACACCTGTGGTTAAAAATAGCCTTTATTCCCACACATGAAGTTTTCTAACATTGTCCATTTAAATAATGATTTTTAAATTATTCTTATATCTCCTAATGTGCTACATGAGAATTTTGATCAAGTGGATGCAGCTTACAGATTTGGTCAAGTTCATATTGAAGAAAATTTAAGAATTATTAATATTTTATATTCTTCATTAACCTGATATATAGCAGTTTCTGTGTTCCTTATGTCATGGTCTTAAGTAATTGTCTAGCCTTAATAATAACTTTATTCTTATAACCATGAATAAAAATAATTTACAGCTGATTGATGGCCAGGTCCATCATGGCTGGTAGTTGATATTCAATTCACCATGTCTGGCTAAGTAACTGAGTCACAAACACATTCACTTGATCTCCATGATATGTGCTAACTACATACTCAAGAACTATATGTCCACTTTTAAAGGGATATTTTAAAAATATCCCTTTATCTGTTGACATTTAACATAAATTTAAGCAGGCACAATTATTCCTTTTGATACCATGAACTCCTTGGGACACTTTCTCTAGACCTCAGAATTTCTCAAACCACTTGCTGTGTAAGGCTGTCAAATAATACTGGAAACCTGCTTAACCTTCATGGAATATTCAGACACCCTAAAGAGGTCCCCTGCTCTCTGGACTCATAGAAAACAACTGCAACTCTGAACACAACTGGGCATCTGATATGCAGACTTAAATGAGAGGATCAGTAAGGAGAGAAGATGTGAGAAAAGCCATATCAAAGTCAAGATTAGAACATGGAGGCCCCCAAAATACATCAACATGAAAGAGAAAGTCTGGTACCTTGCACTAGGCATAGCAGCAGGTCCTAGAGATTAGACGGGGCAATGGAAGAAGAAAGGGCAGAAGAGTGGACTTACCCACTCATGACCTCACTCCCATTAGTTTCTCCAGCCTTCTCCCAATCCCAAAGAGCCCAAAACTCCTAAAAGAAAAAGAGCATGGTAGGAAAAAAAAAAAAGTTATATACTGGGGAATCTAAACAACTCTGGTATTTTTAGTTTGAAACCATCTTGTATTTATATCATGAAAATTGTAAAAGGCTACAAACCAGGACTTTAGATGACCTTAAGCCAAAAATTCAGATAAATTTCTGATCAAATTATCCTAACTTGGTTGTGTCATCTGTTTCCTTTTGGAAATCTAAAGGAGACACAGTCCCATGAATATACAAGAATNTTTATATCATGAAAATTGTAAAAGGCTACAAACCAGGACTTTAGATGACCTTAAGCCAAAAATTCAGATAAATTTCTGATCAAATTATCCTAACTTGGTTGTGTCATCTGTTTCCTTTTGGAAATCTAAAGGAGACACAGTCCCATGAATATACAAGAATCTACATTTCCGTTCATATCTTTAGCCTCTCACAAAACACAAGAGGTGCTGTTGTCACTTTGAAATGTAGTACTACCTCTCCAGCTATAGCATCCTTTCTTTGTTTCCATTCTTAGGGGGACTACATTGGCCTTTTGTCATTAAATATTTTTACTGTATTTATACTAATACCAAACTCTTTTGGAAAATTGGAAAAGGCTATAAATCAGGACTTTACATGCTCTTAAGCCATAAATTCAGATAAATTTCAGATCAAATTATCCTAACTTGGTTGTTAAAAAAATTTTTTTTAATTTTTATTATTTTTTAAATTTGACTTTACAATACTCTATTGGCTTTGCCGTACATCGACATGAATCCACCACAGGTGTACACAAGCTCCCAATCCTGAATCCCCCTCCCACCTCCCACCCCACAACGTCTCTCTGGATCATCCCCGTACACCAGCCCCAAGCATCCTGCATCCTGCATCAAATATAGACCGGCACCTTGTTTCAAAATTTTTTTTAATTTAAGAACTTTAGAAAACAGTGAACTAAAATGGACTGAATGGGTGAATTTAACTCAGATGACCATTATATCTACTGCTGTGGGCAAGAATCCCTTAGAAGAAATGGAGTAGCCATCATAGTCAACAAGAGAGTCTGAAATGTACTTGGATGCGATCTAAAAAAATGACAGAATGATCTCTGTTAAGTTTCCAAGGCAAACCATACAATACCGCAGTAATCCAAATCTATGCCCTGACCAGTAATGCTGAAGTTGTGGTTGAACGTTTCTATAAAGACCTACAAGACCTTCTAGAACTAACATCCAAAAAAGATGTCCTTTTCATTACAGGGACTGGAATGCAAAAGTAGGAAGTCAACAGAAATACCTGGAGTAACAGGCAAATTTGGCCTTGAAGTACAGAATGAAGCAGGGCAAAGGCTAATAGAGTTTTGCCAAGAGAACGCATTGGTCATAGCAAACACCCTCTTTCAACGACACAAGAGAAGACTCTACACATGGACATCAACAGACAGTCAATACCAAAATCAAATTGATTATATTCTTTGCAGCCAAAAATGGAGAAGCTCTGACTCTGCCACCCCATGAATCACAGCACGCCAGGCCTCCCTGTCCACCACCAACTCCTGGAGTTCACTCAAACTCATGTCCATCGAGTCACTGATGCCATCCAGCCATCTCATCCTCTATCGTCCCCTTTTCCTCCTGCCCCCAATCCCTTCCAGTATCAGAGTCTTTTCCAATGAGTCAACTCTTCACATGAGGTGGCCAAAATACTGGCATTTCAGCTTGAGCATCATTCCTTCCAAAGAACACTCAGGGGAGAAGCTCTATACAGTCAGCAAAAACAAGACCAGGAGCTGACTGTGGCTCAGATCATGAGCTCCTTAATGTCAAAGTCAGACTGAACTTGAAGAAAGTAGGCAAAACCACTACATCATTCAGGTATGACCTAAATCAAATCCCTCACAATTATACAGTGGAAGTGACAAATAGATTCAAGGGGTTAGATCTGATACACAGAGTGCCTGAAGAATTATGGAGAGAGATTCATGTCACTGTACAGAAAGCAGTGATCAAAACCATCCACAAGAAAAAGAAATGCAAAAAAGCAAAATGTCTGAGGAGGCCTTAAAAATAGCTGTGAAAAGAAGAGAAGCAAAAGGCAAAGGAGAAAAGGAAAGATCCACCCATTTGAATGCAGAGTTCCAAAGAATAGCAAGAAGAGATAAGAAAGCCTTCCTCAGTGATAAATGAAAAAAAAGGGGAGGAAAATAATAGAATGAAAAAGACTAGAGATCTCTTTAAGGAAATTAGAGATACCAAGGGAACATTTCATGAAAAGATGGGCTCAATAAAGGAAAGAAACTGTATGGACGTAACAGAAGCAGAAGACATGAAGAAGAGTTGACAAAAATACACAGAAGAACTACACAAAAAAGATCTTCTTGACCCAGATAACCATGATGGTGTGATCACTCACCTAGAGCCAGACATACAGGAATGCAAAGTCAAGTGGGCCTTAGAAAGCATTACTATAAGCAAAGCTAGTGGAAGTGATGGAATTCCAGTTGAGCTATTTCAAATGCTAAAAGATGATGCTGTGAAAGTGCTGCACTCAATATNTAAAAGCTAAGACATTATTTTACTAACAAAGGTCCATCTAGTCAAAGCTATGGTTTTTCCAGTAGTTATGTATGGATGTGAGAGCTGGGACTATAAAGAAGGCTGAGTGCCGAAGGATTGATGCTTTTGAACTGTGGTGTTGGAGAAGACTCTTGAGAGTCCCTTGGACAGCAAGGAGGTCAACCAGTCCATCCTAATGGAAATCATCCTGAATGTTCATTAGAAGGAGTTATACTGAAGCTGAAATTCCAATACTTTGGCCACCTGATGCAAAAAACTGACTCATTTGAAAAGACCCTGATGTTGGGAATGATTGAAGGTGGGAGGAGAAGGGTATGACAGAGGATGAGATGGTTGGATGACATCACTGACTCAATGGACATGAGTTTGAGTAAGCTCTGGAAGTTGGTCTTGGACACGGAAGCCTGGTATACTGCAGTCCATGGGATCACAAAGACTTAGAGGCAACTGAGCAGCTGAAATGAACTGAACTGAACTGAAACTTTTTTGATTACTATAGCATTGTAATCTATAGTTGGAAATCAGGATATGTGATGTCTCCAGCTTTTTCTTGCTCAAGACTTCTTTAGCTAGTCAGGGTTTTTTGGGGTTCTATACGAATTTAAGGATGATTTTTTCTATTTCTGTGGAAAATGCCATTGAATTTTAACATGAACTGCACTGAATCTGTACATCACTTTGGGTGCAATGAACATTTTAATGATATTAATTCTTCCCATCCATGAATACAGATTATCTCTCCATTTTTTTTGCATCTTCTTCAATTTCTTTCATCAATATATTATTGTTTTCAGTGAGTAGAAGTAGTGATTACTGGAGCCTGGGCATGAGGGAAGGAGGAAATATTGATCAAATGATACAAACTTTCAGTTATGAGATAAATGTTTGGGAAACCTAAAACTTATGTTCATCATGGTCACTATAATTAATAATATTTGTACACTTGAAATCTGCTAAGAAAAATAGATCTCAAGTGTTCTCATCACACCAAAAAGAAGTGGGGGTAATGTGTGAGGTGACTGGTATGTTAATTAGCTTGACTGTGATCATTTCACAATGTATATGCATACTAAAATATCAGTTTTATTTATTAGTTATACCTAATAAAGCTTGGGTAAAATAAATAATACACACACACACACACACATGGATTTAAAAAATCAGAAAGCTAAAATCACCTCTCAGACTCCCTTAGAGCTATATTTCTGTACATAAATTTGTTTCTGACAATAAGGAACATGTACTTGAGGTTTGGAAGGCGGAGTAAAGCAGAATCTATCTTCCTAAACCTTACCTGGATGTTTCAGCTAGAAAGCACTGTCATGGGAATATGAGTTTTCTCTGGAACAGTGTCCATGCTCAAGTTACCTTGTTGATGAGATGTAGTGGAGGTGGCTGAAGCAGCAGCAATGATGTTATGCTTTGCTTAGCCGACCCATGGTCAAAGCTATGATGTCCATGTTCTAGCTCCCTGTGTTCCCAAAGATATTTTCAGTAATCAATGGCAGCAGCTGATCAATTCTGCCATAGCCCCAGTAGTGATATAAAAGGTTCAGTTCTTTCTTTTTTTCTTTTGATGGTAATTCCTAAACACTCAGCCTAGAATCTTCTCTATCAGTGCTTGCAACAATTTTTAAAGCAATAATTCCATATATTAAACCTACTACTGCTCAAAATACTTAATGTAGAAACCTTTTTTGAAAGTTGGCTGATATAAGATCCAGGTGTTGCCAGATACCTAGGTATCAAAGAAGTGAGCTATCAGCCATGCATTTGTCCTCCTCGTGGGAACTAAAAGGGAGAAATTTCTTGCAATGGGGAAAATGAGTCATGAACGAATCCATAAAGGTGTCCATGAGTGTAAGAGTCAACTTTATGCCTATATTATGTGATGCTATGCTAGACCAGTGGGACAGTGCTAGTCAGTTAATAAGAACTTTATTGCTTCTCTGATCTCATGTCCCTCCTTGTGGTCCAATCTGCAGTGTTCAGAATCTAAAGTAAGAAGAATAGGAGTACATGTGCTAAGAAGGGAATGAAAGAAACTCAGCACATGTTCCTCTTCTCCAAGTACAGATTTTCTGCTTTAAAAAGGCCAAACTGGAGAGGGAGAAAAGTCTCAACTTTAAATCAAGGTTGAAGTATGTCATTTTAATACTTCAAGATTGAAGTATGACATTTTTAGTATGATAGCACACCAGATATTTTAATTATTGAACTATGTTTTATGTATTAAAACACAGTTTTAATGTGCTTTATGACCTTAGGGTTATGTTATTGGAGAAGGCAATGGCAACCCACTCCAGTACTCTTGCCTGGAAAATCCCATGGACGGAGGCGCCTGGTAGGCTGCAGTCCATGGGGTCGTGAAGAGTCTGACACCACTTTTCACTTTCATGCATTGGAGAAGGAAATGGCAACCCACTCCAGTGTTCTTGCCTGGAGAATCTCGGGGACAGCAGAGCCTTGTAGGCTGCCATCTCTGGGATCACAGGGAGTCAGACACAACTGAAGTGACTTAGCAGCAGCAGCAGCAGCAGCAGCAGCAGCAGCAGCAGGGTTATGTTATTATCGAAGGGTAACAAGAAAAGCAATGAGTCCTACTAGGGTATTCATTCAGTGAAAATTCTCTTTATAAGATGCACTAGGACTCTAAAATACAGCTTTAGTATTATATACCAAGCATTGTGCTTGTTTATTATCAGTTACTCTGTTTTTACATTCCATTGGTAACTTCAGTTACACTGGCAAGAGCTAACAAGAATGCCCTTAATGTGGTCTGATATCTTTTCTCATAATCTCCACTTATTCCTACCTTCCCTTGTTCTCCAAAATATATGTTGAGAAAATCCCCAATCTTATAATTACTGCTTGTAATAGTCATAATATTTAATAACTTTTAATATCAGGTCATAACTTTTTTAATCTTTTTTTACCCATTTTAACAAAATATCATTGAGTACCAATAATGCAGTTCCAATGAGAAATTCCATATGATCTTGGGACTTAGGAGAAACATGTTGCTGGATACTGGATAAAATGATTACAGGACTTTCCTGGTGGTCCAATGGTTAAAACCCCACCTGCCAATGCAGGGTACATGAGTTCTATCCCTGGTCCAGGAAGATTCCACGTGCCACAGGGCAACTAAGCCCGCAAGCCACAACTACTGCCTAGAGCCTGTGCTCTGGAACAGGAGAAACTACCACAATGAGAAACCTGCACAGTGCAATAAAGAGTAGCCCCTGTCGCTTCAATGAAGACCCAGTGCAAAAATAAATAAATAATAAAAAACGATTATAAAGACCAACTGCCAGATTCAATTGTAAAACTGGGAGCAATACCTCTTCTCTTAAGAGTACTCTGTGGATTAAGTTCAGCAATACTTGAGAAGATGGACAAGATCAAGGCACAGAGGAGTCATGTAAAGGTTGACTCTAAATCTGATTTCAGTTTCACTCAGTGCAGGTCTATTTCCATATCCTGAACTACAAAAGTCAAAGATTCTTAGGCTCCAACAGCATAAAGCACAATCTCACCACTGAGTTGCAAAATTCATTTGGATTAACTAAAATTTATTTGGCGAACAGAAAGAATGGAGACTAGAAAGGAAACACTTTTTCCAGGAAAGCTAAAGCACATTGCTAATCAATAATAATCATGTCCCATGAAAGAAATTTATTTTTGACTGAAAATGAGTAAGTTGTAGCTAATGGCAAGATCTACCACTGTATTAATATAGTTTCACTGAAATGCCATTACCTTTTTCTGCCTCACTTCCTCTATCTTTAAAATGGTGGTTATGGTTATAGTTGATGACTTTTATGACTGTCAAATTAAAAGTTATGTTCACAGTAGGGATTTGTGGGTTTTAATAACATCTTCCTCTCCATGCAGAACTGCCAGCAGCAGGAAGTCCTTGGAACTTGGACACTGATACAAATGTGTACTCCTATAATCAAAGTTACATATATGAGTTTGTAAAATAACATTAACAATGTCCCTTGTCTGCCATATAGTCCCCAAACGTTCTCCTTCCACAGCTGGTAAGAGGAAAATCAGTCTTACAACTTTGTGACAACCTTCAAAACTAATTTCAATGGGAGCAGGAAGCCTTGCAAAGATAATAATGGTCATCTAAGGAGTACTTTGGAAAATCAGACCTATTTTTTAGAAAATCAGATACTTCGCAGTCCTGAGTATCAAGAAAAGTCCCTAGTATGACCAGATCATTTGCTTAAGGAAGTCTCACCCAGGTGGAGCAGAATGTGCCTAGAGCCCGCAAGGAGGTTGTTTTCCTTAATGCCAGATTTTAAAGTGAGAAATACAACTAAGGAAAGTGACCTCCAGTCCAGTAAGCACACACTGTGTAATTTTTCCTCCTAATTTTGCTTTTGTTTGGGACTTCCCTCATGTGTTATTCATTTAATTGATCCTATGCCTGGAAAAAGCAGAAATTCATTTGAATTCAGGGTGCACTGTCAAGAGGCTGGAGTCTCAGAACTGAAAATACATAACTGCTATTCTCAGATGACTTATACAGTGATGTTTAGAAATGCTGGCATACTGGAGAAGGTGACTAGGAGTCAAATTTTAATGAATTCTCAATGGGCATCCTGGAAAGGCTGTGGAAAGGGCATTATAAGTGATGGTTTGTGCCCAAGACACTGGAACACAAACTCCCAGTAAGAAGCACGAGTGGATATTGCTGGTGCTCTACCCAGACCTCCCAGACTCCTCAGCTCTCTCTGTGTACCTCTCTGCCAGCTCTGGTGTGCTTTTGCTTCTAGCAGTCCAGACTTGCAACCTTTATTTGAAGAACTTCTCTGGGACTGCTATATCCACTTGGCCCAAGCACACAGAAATCCAGAAGTGCCTAGGAGTTTACATCTCCAAAGAGGATGACTAAGGATACAGAAGTATGAAACTCAGCCCTGTTGATTTGGGTAAAAGCACCGAAGCATAATTTACATTCCAAAGTTTTCCTGGGGGATCAAGCTGATGCTACCTGCTGTGGGATTCTCCACAATTGCACACATGGATGTTTCTGTCTTCCTCCCAGTTCTACTCTCTCCAGTGCCTTCCTAAGTCTCCTGGGAGTATGTCCTTAACCAATCACTTATACACAAACCCTCTTCTCAGGGTCTTACTTACAGAGATCAAAATAGAATAAATCCAGTCTCTTAGGAAATGCTATGGATAAAAAAGAAGCAAACCTAAAATACAAGAGAATGTAAGTATATACCATTCGTAGTAGCATTATTTACAATAGCTGAAACAAGGAAGTAACCCACTTGTCCACCAACGGATAATTGGATACACAAAATATGGTATATACATATAGTGGAATATCATTTGGCTTTAAAAAGAAATTCTGACACATGGTACAACATGGATAAACTTCAAGGACATTATGCTAAGTGAAATAATCCAGTCATAATAAGACAGACACTTTTTGATTTCATTTATATATATTTTTGTAGTAGTGAAGTACAGAGAGACAGAAAGAATGGTTGTTGTTAGAGGCTGGTGGGTAGGGGAATAGAGAGTTATTGTATAACAGGTACTGTATTTCGGTTTTGCAAGATGAATTCTAGAGATGGATGGTCATGATAGTTGAATATGAATATATTCAATATTCACACAGAATGGCTCAGATGATCGATTTTAAATTGTGTATTTTTTATCACACACACACACACACACACACACACAAACCCTGAAAAAAATACAAGATCCTTACCTGGAAATCATTCATGGGATATGGGATACCAGACTTGGAAAGGACTATTAGAGATAAGATACTATGGGGGCCTATAGATTGATTATCTTCCTGTGTTGATTGAGGGATATAGGCTTTAGATTCCAGACATCCAAAAAGGGTTAAAAAATGCTGAGAGAGTATAGTGGCCCTCTTTGGAATCAATAGGCCGACTACAAGTGGCTGGGTCAGAGCAAGAGAAGCAGGTTATCAAGATTTCCAGGTGGTGAAATGGAGATCAGACACCAGAAACTGTTGTAGGAAAGAGAGTGGGGTGCAAGAGAGTGGTCATATCCCAGGTCACATCTGAGTCCCTGGGATGGCCGCCAAGTGTGGGTTCTTGGCTTTCCATAGCAAAGAATTCAAGAGCAAGTCTTAGTAAAGTGAAAGAAGGTTTATTCGTGGAGGAAACACATTCCATAGACAGAGTGTGGGCCACCTCAGGAGGCAAGAGAGGCAACAGGGTATGGTGACTGTCAGTTTTGATGTGTGCTGAGTAATTACATAGGCTAATGAGTGGGAAGAATACTCCAGCGATTTAGGGAAGATGTGGGTATTTCCAAGAATTGGGCCACTGCTCACTTTTTGACCTTTATGGTCCTGACACCTGTGGGTGTGTCATTTAGCATTCTGATGTGTTACACTGAGCATACACTGAGGCTCTAGGTCTAGTGGAAGTCAACTTGTCTGACATCTTGGACCTTTGGTTCCGTTCAGTTTATACTGTGTCTCTATGGGCTATGTCATCCTTTTAAAGGTTGTGCCCTGTTTCCTTCCTGTCTCAAAACTACAGAGAAGACTTTAATAACAGCCAGTGGGAATTTATGAGTCACCCAGAGATAGGCTCCTAGGAATTCATCACGAATCTTTGTGGGCTGAGTCTGACAGTTGTTACATCTTCGAGGGAAAATGACATGCAAACAAATTTGCCTCCATCACAAAAGTCAAAATGCAATGTACATCATAAGGAATATACAAACTGCATAACTATGAAAATGCAAAGAAAAAGAAATTGCTTCCAGATGAGGAGATCTGCAGCAAGAACCTATGGACAAAATCATGGGAATGGTGTATTACAGGACATAATCCTAGAGATTTAGGCCGACTGCAATACTAGTTACAAATGCCACAGCATATTGATTAAAGCATTTATTGAATTCAGCTAACTCTGAAACTTACTCGAGTGTTACTCACATTTAAATGTCACATACAGACACTCAGGCATTCCAAATGTTCCCAAGATGTACAAAGTCATTTGTTACGCATGCTCATAGGTCACACACCAATACAGAAGTTTCTTTTCACTGCCCGCTTAGTCAGACTGCTGATAAGAGAACTTCAAGAGCACAGCCAGACACATTCTCTCATGGAAAGGTCCTTCCTCATAAGATTCTTTCTAAAGTATTTTGATCTCAAAGGAAGGGACCACTCCAACTTTGGTCTTTCACTTTCCCCCTCATAAATGACAGGCTAATCCGTTAGATGGACTTCCAGAAACTCACAAGATGATGACAATTTCTCTACAAAAAGTAGGTTTTGCTGGCCTTTGTAGTACTAATCACGGCAATTATGGTAACTTTCAATCACAAGCAAATTCAACATTAACAAATTCCTAAGGTTTTTATTGAACATAATTTCTAACAGAAATTTCTATTTTATAACTGAAAATAAAAGCTGCAGAGGGGAAAACTTCACATTCACAGTCTTTGCAACCAAACTTAACCCTCTCTACTGTTTCTTGTCTCAGTGAGTGGCACCACAGTCTACCCAAGTGCTCCGGCAACCAACCAGCTGGATGTTGCTCTTTCCTATCTCTGTTCACCCACATGCAATTACCTGCCATATCCCACTACAGCTGCCTTATTTATATTTCTCAGTTCTCTGCTTGAGACTCAACTTGATTTTTTTCTAAATTCCTCTGTCAAATCCCACAGCATTCCAAGTGAGTTCACTTCCAAAATATATCCTAAATCTATCACTTCTCTCCATCTCCGCAGCTAATACTATGGTCCAACCTGAGCCTTTCTTCTGGATGACTACATGCTGACTCTTGACTCTTCCAGCTTAGTCCTCCTTCACTTCTGTCCACTTAAAATTCAATTTCCTTGTAATGGCAAGAATGATCATTTAAAATTGGATTCCGTCATTTGCCCATTAAAATGCTTTATTGGCTTCCTATGGCAGCTTAAATCCTGTCACTCCTCTGATTAAAATACTTTAGTGACTTTCTGTAGTAGTGAAAATTAAACACTACAATGTCCTATGTGGCCTGCCCTCTGCCTACCTTTCTAACTTCATCTCACATTTCCACTGCTTGCTTTGTTTTATCATGCAGGATTCTGGCATTTCCTAGACATCTCTGTACTAGGAACAGACACATTCTGGCTTTTTATGTGCCTAGCTCCTTTTCATCCTTTTAGATCTCAGGCTAAATATCTGGATTCATGTCGATGTATGGCAAAGCCAATAGAGTANTGCTTGCTTTGTTTTATCATGCAGGATTCTGGCATTTCCTAGACATCTCTGTACTAGGAACAGACACATTCTGGCTTTTTATGTGCCTAGCTCCTTTTCATCCTTTTAGATCTCAGGCTAAATATCTGGATTCATGTCGATGTATGGCAAAGCCAATAGAGTATTGTAAAGTAAAAAAAAAAAAAAAAAACCTTGTACCATAGCCATAAAAATGCTTCCAAAGGCAAAATAAATAAATAAATAAAATTTAAAAAAATAAAAATAAAAATTGTTCCCATAAAAAAAAATATCACCTTTTTGAAAAAGTCTTCCCTACTTCTGTTCCTGTTCCTATCTCTGTTCCAGTCTTCCTTATTGCTCTTTACCCTTTTATTGTTTATGGAAGTATTTCTCCTCCAAAACTATCACAACTGGCATCCATGTGGTTTACTTATGCTACCTCCACTAGAAGGTAAGCTCCTGGAGGGCAAGTATCATAAAGTGGAAACAGTGGCAGATTTTATTTTCTTGGGCTCCAAAATCATTGCAGACAGTGACTACAGCCATGAAATTAAAAGATACTTGCTCCGTGGAAGAAAAGTTATGACAAACTTAGCATATTAAGAAGCAGAGATGTCACTTTGCTGACAAAGGTCTGTATGATCAAAGCTATGCTTTTTCCATTGTTATGTGTGGATGTGAGAGTTGGGCTACAAAGAAGACTTAACACTGCAAAATTTATACTTTCGAATTGTGCTGTTGGAGAAGACTCTTGAGAGTCCCTTGGACATCAAGGAGATCCAACCAGTCAGTCCTAAAGGAAATCAACTCTCAAAATTCATTGGGAGGACTGACTGATGCTGAGGCTGAAGCTCCAATACTTTGGCCACCTGATATAAAGAGCCAACTCATTGGAAAAGACTCTGATGCTGGGAAAGATTGAGGGCAGAAGGAGAAGGGGGCAACAGAGGATGAGATGATTGGATGGCAATCACCGACTCAATGGACATGAGTTTGAGCAAACTCTGGGAGATGGTGAAGGACAGGGAAGCCTGGCATGCTGCAGTCCATGGGGTCGCAAAGTCGGATACAACTTCACAACTGAACAACAATTATGTCTTATTCACTGTCACATCCCCAATATCCAACAGTGTCTGATTGCTACTGGGTGCTAAACAAAGATTTCATGAGTGAGTGAATAAATGAAACACAGGGCTGCTACATCTTTTTTTTTTCTTTCTTTTTAATTTTTGCTCTTAACAACTTGACCATTTGGGATCATTTAAAATATAATCACTTTATATTTGAAAATCTGACCAAATCTTACTCAGAGCCAAAAAGAAACTTGTATTCTGTGAGAAAAAAACAAAACAAACTGATGTTTTTCTCCACATGTTGAACTGATCAGTTTAAACAAGGTCAATAACTGACAAACAATTGCTCAGAATGGGTAAATGACTCTAACAGACCTTTTCAGAGTCACACTGTCTGAGAGATGGCAATGCAGATAGTTCCATTGTCAAATTTTTCAAATTGTTTTATCAGTTCAGTTCAGTTCAGTCACTCAGTCATGTGCGACTCTTTGTGACCCCATGAACTGCAGCACGCCAGGCCTCCCTGTCCATCACCAACTCCCAGAGTTCACTCAGACTCACGTCCATCGAGTCAGTGATGCCATCCAGCCATCTCATCCTTGGTCGTCCCCTTCTCCTCCTGCCCCCAATCCCTTCCAGCATCAGAATCTTTTCCAATGAGTCAACTCTTCACATGAGGTGGCCAAAGTACTGGAGTTTCAGCTTTAGCATCATTCCTTCCAAAGAAATCCCAGGGCTGATCTCCTTCAGAATGGACTGGTTGGATCTCCTTGCAGTCCAAGNCCTGCCCCCAATCCCTTCCAGCATCAGAATCTTTTCCAATGAGTCAACTCTTCACATGAGGTGGCCAAAGTACTGGAGTTTCAGCTTTAGCATCATTCCTTCCAAAGAAATCCCAGGGCTGATCTCCTTCAGAATGGACTGGTTGGATCTCCTTGCAGTCCAAGGCCAGGCCTTTTCTTCATTTGCCCTTTTTAATATTTGATAGATTCAGGGACATTAAAACCCTGGCAATTATTTTTTGAAACTAGGCAGCAGTACTTTTTAAAAAATTTTTATTTTTCTCCTTCTATGAAGAGTTTTATTTTAGAGTCTTAAGAGAATATCCAAGTTGGATGGTACTTTTTGGCCTGATTTCCTCATTATTCAGTTATGCTAACTGGATGTGTTAAATGTGTGAATACTTGAAGAGGATGCAAGCTGACACCCTTGTTTCTAGGAAATTTGTTCCTTATAGTCTGCATAGTTTATCATCTTTTGTTAGTGCTAATGGAGATTAATGATCCGATACTACAGATGCTATTATTTAATAAAGTATGACTTATATAAAATACATTTAGTTATAATTCTAACAATGTAATGCACACTCATTTTAGAAAATTTGAGAAAGACAAAAAATTCTAAAAAGTACAAAACTAATCATCTGCCAAGTTCCACCTAGAAACAACCCCATTCCTATATTTTGTTACATAGCTTTCCAATCTTTTTATCTACACGCAGACATATCTATTCATTCACTCATTCATTCAACAAACACTTACTGAGCACCTATCATGTTTCAAAAACAAGTCTAGTTGACGCTGAACAAGACAGATGAGATTCATACATTTCATCCAGCTTCCCACATAGAGGACAGCAAATGAGAGCACTACCAAATAAGCTGATTCCCATCAGTGGTAACAGCTATGAAGGACACAAAACAAGTAATGTGACAGAGTGAAGGTCAGAAAGGATGAGACATGGAGGGGTAGTTACTTTACAGAAGATTAACAGGGAGGACCTTTCTAAGAAGAGAATATTTGACTAGACCTGAAGAATGAGGATGCACCAGTCATAGGAGGATGTGCGGGAAGAGTATTCCTTGCAGAGGGACCAACACATGCAGAGGAGTCTGTTTCTAGTAACTGCCACAAGGTAAGTATGGCTGGGACTAGAGACTTTCTGTGAATGTCTTTTCACTTATGTTTTTGACCTAGAGAACTTAAATCTTTATGTTATCAAGTCAATCATTTTTTTCTCCGTGGTTTCTCCCATTACAAAGCCTCTTACCTAACGTTCAATCAGAAAAATATTCACCTGCGTCTTCTTCAAGTGCTAAGGAGGTTAGCTTGGAGAAAAAGAAAGGCTTTGACCTGGTTTCATTAACATATCCACAGTTAATTACGACATATGATGAGGATTTAAGTAGCACGATTCTCCCCTACATAATAATCCAAGCCTGAGCTCAACTCTTTTAATAATCCTTTTTTCTCTGCTAATTGTGAGGACATAATTACCATATACTTATATCTTATATTGAAGGCTTATGAAGAAAAGAATGACATGAGAGGAGTGACCCTCCACCTCTTTTAGAACATTTATCTTGGCAATAGTTTGAAAAAAGAACTAAATGGCCAAGAGCTTGAAAGGTGGAAGACCAGTTAGAAAACTATGGTAGTCATCCAGACAAGAGGCCAAGGTCTTGAATGAAGGTCATGACACTAAGAATGGAGAAAGTCGTAGGTAAGAAAAACACTGAAGATATCAAATAAGCAGAAGTCATCAAATGACTGGATGCATGACTGAGAAAAACAAGGAGAAAGAATCAAAGATGATTCTGAGTATAACCCAGAGTGCAATGCCTCTGTATCTTGACTCTTGTTGCTTCTTCATACTCAAATGCCCACTCCTCTTCATTATTCAAAATACAAATTAAACACTGGAGCAAGGCAAAATCAGCCAGCCTTGGAGGGTGGGAGGAGGGAGGTTTAAGAAGAAGTATATGCACATAGCTGATTACAGCAGAAAATAATACAACACTGCAAAGCAACTATACTCCAATAAATAAATAATTTTTAAAAGAAAACTTGGAACATCAGAATGAAGGAAGAGCATCAGAAAGGGTAAATATCTGGTTATGTATAATAAACTATTTTTGACCTTATAAGTTATTTAAAATATGTTTGAAGATTAAAAACAGAATTATAACATCTGATTAAGCTTTCAGTGTATGCAGGTATACCATGTAAGAGAATGACAACCTAAAATGGGGAAATGCTGTGGAAGTGCTGCACTCAATATGCCAGCAAATTTGGAAAACTCAGCAGTGGCCACAGGACTGGAAAGGGTCAGTTTTCATTCCAATCCCAAAGAAAGGCAATGCCAAAGAATGCTCAAACTACCACACAATTGCACTCATCTCATACACGAGTAAAGTAATGCTCAAAATTCTCCAAGTCAGCAATACATGAACCGTGAAATTCCAGATGTTCAAGCTGGTTTTAGAAAAGGCAGAGGAACCAGAGATCAAATTGCCAACATCCGCTGGATCATGGAAAAAGCAAGAGAGTTCCAGAAAAACATCTATTTCTGCTTTATTGACTATGCCAAAGCCTTTGACTGTGTGGATCACAAGAAACTGTGGAAAATTCTGAAAGGGATGGGAATACCAGACCACCCAACCTGCCTCTTGAGAAATCTGTATGTAGGTCAGGAAGCCACAGTTAGAACTGGACATGGAACAACAGACTGGTTTCACATAGGAAGAGTACGTCAAGGCTGTATATTGTCACCCTGCTTATTTAACTTATATGCAGAGTACGTCATGAGAAACGCTGGGCTGGAAGAAGCACAAGCTGGAATCAAGATTGCCAGGAGAAATGTCAATGACCTCAGATATGCAGATGACACCACCCTTATGGCAGAAAGTGAAGAGGAACTAGGAAGCCTCTTGATGAAAGTGAAAGAGGAGAGTGAAAAAGTTGGCTTAAACCTCAACATTCAGAAATGTAAAATCATGGCATCCAGTCCCATCACTTCATGGGAAATAGACGGGAAACAGTGGAAACAGTGTCAGACTTTATTTTTCTGGGCTCCAAAATCACTGCAGATGGTGACTGCAGCCATGAAATTAAAAAAGCTTACTCCTTGGAAGGAAAGTTATGACCAACCTAGACAGCATATTAAAAAGCAGAGATATTACTTTGTCAACAAAGGTCCATCTAGTCAAGGCTATAGTTTTTCCAGTCATCATGTATGGATGTGAGAGTTGGACTGTGAAGAAAGCTGAGCACCGAAGAATTGATGCTTTTGAACTGTGATGTTGGAGAAGACTCTTGAAAGTCCCTTGGACTGCAAGGAGATCCAACCCGTCCATCCTAAATGAGATCAGTCCTGGGTGTTCATTGGAAGGACTGATGTTGAAACTGAAACTCCAATGCTTTGGGCACCTGATGCAAAAAGCTGACTCATTTGAAAAGACCTTGATGCTGGGAAAGATTGAGGGTAGGAGGAGAAGGGGATGACAGAGGATGAGATGGTTGGATGGCATCATCAACTCGACAGACATGGGTTTGGGTGAACTCCGGGAGTTGGTGATGGACAGGGAGGCCTGGTGTGCTGCGGTTCATGGGGTCACAAAGAGTCGGACATGACTATGTGACTGAACTGAACTCAACTGAAAATGGGGAGAGTAGGACTGATGTGGTAAGATTTCTCCATCCCCCCTGAAGTGGGAAAATATTGACTTTAAGTAGTTTGTGAAAAGTTAAGAGATATATTGCAATGTATTTGATTATGATGTATGTTGCATCATAATTGCTGTAAACTAAACACAAAAGTACCCCAAGAAAGTCTTTCTTCTTAGCATATTAGAAACAGAAATTAAAAAGCCAAATCTACAAATTGAGTTTCACAATGATGTTAAATGTTACTACTTGCACCTATTCCATCTCCCTCTCCCAAAACCTTGCGTATCTAGAATTTAGCTCAATGGACTGAATCATATGTGTTTCGCCTCCAGCTTCCCAAATCTTTACTTCTTTTTCCTTCAGGTCAACCAATATCGTTTCTTTCTCTACTTCATGCTAGATTAGCCTTACCAACAGGAGGGACTCACTTGACTCTTACGACTGTGATAAAAGGTAAGATGTTTAGGTAATTCTTGGCTATCAGTCACTCAAGAAACTGGATCAAAGCCTTTCTTTTTCTCCAAGCTAAGCTCCCTAGTACCCTAGTGAATGTCTCTCTGTAGAAATTCTTCCAACCCAAACACTTAGGTGGAACAAGTCTCCTCAGGTATTCTTCCTGGTGGTTTCAGAGGTGAGAGAGGCTATCTACCCTTTCCTCTGTTGAGTCAGTTTTTCTGGAATTGAATTATAAAAAACAAACATAAATATGAAAACGGTATGCTGCTAATCACTGCTACCTGTGGCATTCTAATGGACAAGATTATAAAAGTGTTTATCATTTACTGTAAGAATGCTGTTAAGACAGCAGATTGCTGGTTGCCAAGGGACTAGTCAGTGGGTGTGGAGTTTTCGTTTTATGAAAAATTCTGGAACTAGACAGTCATGGTGGCTACAGAACAATGTGAATGTACTTAATGCCCCAAACTGTACACTTATAATTATAAATGTTATGTTATCTGCCTTTTGTCATAATTTTTACGATTGTGTTTGCTTATCTTGTTGAGGATATTGTTAACTAGATTTCAAAATGCCCTCTCTATAAAGATCCATGAGAGGAATGTCACATTTATGAGTTGCTCAGTAGATCACATTTTCCTTTAACAATGGCCAACAGGTAGATTTAAGCCAACTTTCTGGGCCTTCCCTGGCAAGTGCATAGGATTTCACAGCTTGTCCTTTTATACTAAGGTAATTCCAGGCTCCACTGTACTTTCCTATTTTTACTTTTTTCCTTTGCTTCTCTTTTCATTCTCATTTGTCTTGCTACCACATACAGATCTCTCTAAGACACCTTAAATCATTTTAAGAACCTAGCAGAATATAAATAACCTAAACATCAAAGAATGAACAGAGAAAGTGTTTACTTATTTTGTCTCTCATAATGAGGTCCCTTTTCCTGATACAAACTCCAAAATGGTCCTTGCACTGAAGTCTCCAAGAAACCCTATTTAGACGTGAGACACATTTCTGTTAAATAATTAAATTCCTCACAGCGAACATCTTCTGTTTACTGACTTTATTCACACCTGGTATTTTTCATTGTTAACTGAACACCAATCATCAAGTACCATATTACAAATGCGGTGATAATGATGAAATTTCCTTATTTATGAGTAACGGCCACTGTTGAGAAAACAGACCACACTTTCTATCAGGTTTTTATTGCTTTCCATGATTACAAGGAAAAAGAAGTTTAGCAATACTTTTGTCCAAAGTGCAAAAAAAATATTGGTACATTTCGAGTGAATGTAGAGAACTGCTTCTCAGATAGTGGTACATTGGTACATTGTAATATTGGTACACTGGAAAAAGGAATCATAGACAATTAGAATGCACATTTTTCTTATTTTGTGGAAAATTGAAAAGAACATAAATAAGTCCTCAAAGCACCAATGAAAGCTTGGGGTGGGGGAGGGTTGGGTCCTAAACACAGAGACTGGCTACAATGACAGAATATCTTTATATAGAAGTCTCTGTAGTTGGTCTGAAACAAAGATTGAATAAATGGACATTTGGGATAAGTCTTGGAAATCAGATGTGTCATCAGGCTTTATTGTTGACCGATAAAATGGTGGCAATATCAGTGAATTTATCTGCTCACTCAACAAATGCAGGGTGGGTCTGAAAGCCTCCAATGTTAGTCACTTGAGGCCCACTGTGGACCACAAAAATTGTAGAAGGTGGAAAAAGAAGTAACCAGAACCACATATATACACTTTAATCCCTACCTTTAAGATATTTAACTGAACTCTTCTGAATTCTCTCTTGAGCCAGAGAGAGTGAGTGGTTAGAGGTTAATGTCAGATGTATTACCTGGTATGATCTTATGTTGAAAGAGTATCAGGATTCATAATTGTCAGAAGACAAGTTGTCATCATGCTAGAAGATGTTGATTTTCTGGCACAGGCAAGTTCTCATTGGAAGCTCACATTCAAGCAAATGAGAAAACACTATCTGAGAAGCAATTCTCTACACTCAGAGTAAATGGCAAGACCAGAATTCAAATCAGGATATTGTTTGCATTAAGCACCAGTCAACCTAACCATCACACCCTGGTGCCTCCTGAGCTCCTCCAGCAACCATAACAATGTTCTCTGACACATTTGAGGAGCCAAAGGAAACGCTGCTGTTGCAAATATTTAAAAGTTCAAAGAATAGTGGTTTCTCCTAGGTCATTCGGATTGTGAGTGCAGAAAGCAAAAATAAAACCTGGGTGTCCTAACAGTCCAGAACTTTTGCACTATAGTTAATGCATAAGTGTGCACATGCACGTGCACACACATACACACACAAACCCACCCCACACCCACACCCACAAAAAGTAACAGGAACTCAATCTTACACCTGGAGGCTGCTGATGCCAGGCAAAAAATGCATCACCTTACACTGAAGAAGCTGTGAAAGCAGAAAAATCAATCTACCATTTTAATAAAAAATGTGAGAACCTGAGAAGATGAGCTATGGTGCAATCACTTTGGGAGGATCTAGCTGTTTTGCGATTAATCATTTCTTACTTACACAGTCAGCAGAACTTTATTTAAGTCCATTCAGTGTTTGTCTGGTCCACTGTAGAGGCATTTGCAACCAAGTGAGATGAGATTACAAAACCATCATTGTACCCTAAGGACTGGGACCTGTGCTTATAATAGCAGTCTTCAAAAGGAAAAGATTAAACCTGGGGAAAGACAATCATTCTTCCCAAGACTGGAATATTGAAATTTCCTGGCATGACACTTACATTCTAGCAATTACAAATTTTGGATTTAAGATCTTAAACTACATCTATAATCAATCTTCAATCAGTGCCTTTCTGTTTTAAGACAGAATTTGAATAAGATTAGATTAATACTTTATAACTGGGGTCTTCGGTTTCCTTAGAGATCTGTTTCTCTTTGTATTCCACTCCCGACCTATTAATAATTTGGGGATGTCTGTGACTGCCTCAGAGGCCTTCAGGCTACTCCTTCCAGGTGTCTGATGCATAAAATCATTCTAGTGGTTATTGAGGTACCTGGTGAGAATGGGAGCATTTTCTATCATGCCACTTAAATGGAAGACTCTTGAGAGTCCCTTGGATTGCAAAAAGATCAAGCTTGTCAATCCTAAAGGAAATCAGTCCTGAATACTTGTTGGAAGGACTGGTGCTGAAGCTTAAGCTCCAATATTTGGGTCACCTGATGCAAAGAGTCGACTCACTGGAAAATACCCTGATGCTGGGAAAGATTGAAGGCAAAATTTAAAAGTTTAAAGAACAATGGTTTTCACTAAATCATCTGGATTGTGAGTGCAGAAAACAAAAATAAAATCTGGGTGTTCTAACAGTCCAGAACTTTTGCACTACAGCTCATGTATAAGTGTGTACATACACACAAACCCACCCCCCTCACCCACACATAGTAAGACTTATAGGAGAAGGGGGTTGCAGAGGATGAGATGGTTAGATGGCATCACTGACTCAGTGGACTTGAATCTGAGCAAACTCAGGGAGATGGTGAAAGACAGGGGAGCCTGGCATACTGCAGTCCATGGTATCACAAAGAGTTGCTCACGACTTAGTGACTAAACAACAAATCGACCCACTTGAGCCAGCTGAATACCCAAGACACCATGGATCTTCCTATTCACTGGAAGACACTAGTCCAAAACAGCAACAATGCCTCCCAGGATCCATGTCCACTGATCTGACAGCAGCACACTCCCTAGGTCCAAGCATACTCCCTAGGAATGGATATAAGCTGTAGTGCATCCAGGGTTAATGATTCTTCTTGAACCAAGTTCAATTGCCATTAGGTTCTAACTTTAGGAGTGTCAAGTGTCAGCATCAACCCAGAGAACACAAACAGGATCCCTTTTCCAAATACCATATTTCCTTCTAAGACAGAGTCACCTGAAGCAGGAAATTTCTTCATATCACTTCAATTTTCTATGGCCTCAGTTCAGTTCAGTTCAGTTCAGTCGCTCAGTCGTGTCCAACTCTTTGCGACCCCATGAATTGCAGCACACCAGGCCTCCCTGTCCATCACCAACTCCCGGAGTTCACTCAAACTCACATCAATCGAGTCAGTGATGCCATCTCATCCTCTGTCGTCCCCTTCTCCTCCTGCCCCCAATCCCTCCCAGCATCAGAGTCTAGTGAATTGCTTAGTGAAGCAAAAACCCAGAACATAAACACAAAAGGTACATTTGGTGAGGAATAGAATATTTTACCTTTTTTACTTTCATTCCAATCCTAGACATTTTTACCTTTTTATGACTCCATCCCCCTATACTCCATCGTAAGGTTGAGATAATCATAAAACCTTCATTTAAGTCTGTACCCTGATAGCTCAGTGGCCCTGGCCTCAGCTTTACCAGCCTCCACACAGTTGCTTGCTGTTATTCTATCCTGAGTTTAGTCTTCCTTTATCTTGGTGCCACGCTCTCTCCATCTTCTAAAAAGACTCTCTCATTTGTTTCCTAGCTTCTCTTCCACTGCAGCACCAGAAATACTCCCCAAGTGAACACACCTTGGGCAATATCATCCCAAGAAAAGACCTTATTACCCACACTTCAGGTCCTCTAACAGAGTCTAGCCTTGGCCCACTGACCACACAAACTAAGACCTCACTGGCTCTACAACCCCTCTGATTTTGTTGACCACTCTGGTTTCACTGTTAGATCCACTGACCAGTCTAGTTTCTGAACCAACAGTATCTTCAGAATAACTGTTAAATGTTTCTGACCTCAAAAACTTGTATAGTAGGAGATGAATATATCTCTTGTCAATCTCCTCTAAGTCTGTTTGGCAGTTTTCAAGTTTATAATCTTGCAGATCAATGCTATTTACTGCAGTCCTGTTGTTTGAGGTACAAAAGAATCTCTTTGGGTAAAGGATAAAAGAAATTATTCTCTTGAAAACTATCCTTCCTTCTATAGTTTTTTCCTCTTTCCATCTTTCAAAGTATTCATTTACCATATTTAGTATATGGTGGTAAATTTTTGACTTTATTTGACTTTAGAACAGATGACTAGCACTCAGAAAGAATATTTTCACAGCATAAATTATATATTCTAATTCCTTCCATCAGTGCCTTTCAAGATATGAATTACATATGCTAGACCAAATGATGTTTCCACACAAGATAGTTATCAATTTTTATGAAAGATTAGTAACAGCATATTCCATTATTAGAGAAATGCAAATCAAAATGGCAATGAGGTATCACCTAACACTGATAAAATGGCCATCATCAAAAAGTAAGAGCATATTCATTCAGATCCCATTAATTTGATATTTCTCATGAAGCAGGACGTGATTTAGCTCTATTCTGTGGCAATCTTAAACAGATTAAGACAAAGTGAGAAGAGCACTAATCTCTTCTAACTGCATTTTTGTGAAGAACTCTAGAAGCATCAATATAACACACATCACAAAAATCTTCCTTCATCGAATCATTGTTGATATTTTATTTGTGCCAAACAGGTACCCTCAAGGAATTTACAACTTGGTAACGACACACTAAAAGTTTTCCTAGTTAAAAATTATTTTTGTGATTGGATTTTAAAACTATCTGGTAGGAGGACTGCCCTAGTGGTCCAGTGGTTGGGACTTCCTCTTCCAATGCAGAGGGTGTGGATTCAATCCTTGGTCAGGGAGCAAAGATCCCACATGCCTCTTGGCCAAAAATACAAAACACGAAACAGAAGCAATATTGTAACTAATGCAAAAAAGACGTTAAAAATGGTCCACATCAAAAAATATATATTTAATAAAATAATCTAATAGGCATACAAAAGAAAGTCACGTAAATGAAGCATGGAAACAATTACTTCACGGCTTCACCACCAATCCTGAGAACTAGAACATTCCTAGCATTTTTGTATTAAGCCACACGCCCCTTTCTAGTCCCTTGCTGCCTCTTCCTACACTCCTGCCAGAACTAAGCATTATCTTGTAATTCCTATTTACCATTCCTTTTCTTTTCTTAGGCCTTCCCTGGTAGCTCAGGTTATAAAGAATCCGCCTGCAATGCAGGAGACCCCTGTTGGATTCCTGGATCAGGAAGATCCACACCCGTACTCTGGCCTGGAGAATTTCATGGACTGCAAAGTTCACGGGGTTGCAAAGAGTTGGACACAACTGAGCTACTTTCACTTTCACTTTTTAAAAAATCATATTACTCCATTTGTATGTATTCTTAAATAGAAAACTGTTTTGCTTGTCTATAAACTTTTAAAAATGGTATTTAGTTTTTAAAAAATGGTGTGGATTTTTTTGTGACTTGCTTTTTTTTATTTGATACTATGTTTCTGAAATTCACATATACTATAGCAGTGTAGCTGTGACTCCTTCATCTTCACTATATAGAATATTCCATTGTACTTAGCTATTTGTCATGGTGGTAGATATTTAAGGTATTTTCAATAATTTTTTAATCACAAATACATGCTAACACAGCTATGAACATCCTTGCATGTGTATGGTGTTCATATGCAAGAGGTTCACTAGGATCAACCCAGAAAAGGAAAAGCCAGGTGTTGGGGTGTATTCAAGTTTATAAGATAGTGCTAAAAATCACTTTGAAATGTCTGTACCAATATTTACTTCCCTCAGAAAGGTATAATTTTCCACTGATCCATAACCACTCCAGCAGTTAATATTGGCAAATCTGTCTTTTTAATTTTGTCTATTTGTTGCTATTCAGTTGCCAAGTCATGTCTGACTCTTCACATGGCCTGCCGCACTCCCCTGTCCCTCACCATCTCCTGGAGTTTGCCCAAGTTCATGTCCATTGCATCGTGATGCCAGCCAACCATCTCATCCTCTGTCCCCCCATTTTCCTTCTGTCTTCAATCTTTCCCAGCATCAGGGTCTTTTCCAACGAGTTAGCTCTTTGCATCAGGTTGCCAAAACACTGAAGCTTCAGCTTTAGCATCAGTCCTTCCAATGAGTACTCAGGGTTGATTTCCTTTAAGACTGATTGGTTTGATTCCCTTGCTGTCCAAGGGACTCTCAAGAGTCTTCTCCAGTACCACAATTCGAAAGCATCAGTTTTTTGGTGCTTTGCCTTCTTTACGCCCCAGCTCTTAACAATCGTACATGACTGCTAGAAAAACCATAGCCTGGAATATATGAACTTTGTCAGCAAAGTGATATCTTTGCTTTTTCTCACACTGTCTAGGTTTGTCCTAGCTTTCCTGCCATAAAGCTATCATCTTCTAATTTCACAGCTTTGGTCACCACTTGCAGAGATTTTAGAGCCCAAGAAGAAAATCTGTCACTGCTTCCACATTTTCCCCTTCTATTTGCCATGAAGTGATGAAGCCAGATGCCATGATCTTTGTTTTTTTAATATTTATTTTTAAGCCAGCTTTTTCACTCTCTCCTTCACCCTCATCAGGAGATTCTTTAGTTACTATTCACTTTCTGTCATTACAGTGGTATCATCCGCGTATCTGACATTGTTGATGTTTCTCCCGGCAATCTTGATCCCAGCTTGTGACTCATCCAACCTGGCATTTCTCATGATGTGCTCTGCATATAAGTTAAATAAACAGGGTAACCATAAATGGCCTTGTCAAACTCCTTTCTCAATCCTGAACCAATCAGTTGTTCCATTCAGGGTTTTAGCTGTTGCTTCTTGACCAGCATATAGGTTTCTCAGGAGACAGGTAAGATGGTCTGGTATTCCTATCTCCTTAAGAGTTTTCCATAATTTGTTATGATCCACACAGTTAAAAGCTTTATCACAGTCAATGAAATAGAGGTAGATGTTTTTCGGGAATTCCGTTGCCTTCTGTATGATCCAGCAAATGTTGACAATTTGACTTCTGGTTCCTCTGCCTTTTCTAAACCTAGCTTGGACATCTCAACATCATTGGTTCACCTGATGCTGAAGCCTAGCATGCAGGATTTTGAGCATAACTTTACCAGCATGGGAGATGAGTGCAATTGTCCTATATGTTTACTGTTCATTTGGATTTTTTCTGTGAAATATCTACCTAAGACTTTTGTTCATTTTATATCAGCTTGTCTATATTTTTCTTTTTGATTTATAGGTATCATTTATTTCTAAATAAAATCTTATTTATTTGCAGATAGTCCTTGATCTAGTCATTTGTCAGCTACATATATTATAAATTACATCTCCTGGTTTATAGCTTATCTTTTCATCATCGTTATGGTATCTGTTGTTGAATAAAACATCTTCATCTTAATGTAACCATCACCTCAATCTCGGCCTTCATCTTCACATGGCTTTTTCCCTGTGTCTGTGCCAGTCTATCTCCTTCATATAAGAAACCCAGTTATACTGGATTACAACCTATCTTAATTACCTAATTTTAACTTGATTATCTCTGTAAAGACTCTACCCATAAATAAGGTCACAGTCTGAGGCACTGAAGTTAGGAATCATCTTTCAGATTATAATAGCATTTTTTGGAACTGTCTCTCAATAGAGCCCTCAAGGAGAAATCTAGATATCATCAAAAGATTAAAATCCACACTGAATCTAATAAAATCCTAATAATTAGATATAAATATAGTTTAATCCTTTAAACTAAATCACTGTTTAAACTAAACTAAATATTTAGATATGAATATAGTTTAGTCAATGTGTCACTAAAGTAAAAAGATTGCCAACCCTAGATGACCTTGATGTTGTTTCAAATTCTACATTTAGATATTTTCTCTAATTATAAAGGCAATATATAATTATAAAAATTCAAGCCATATAGAAGTGAACAAAGCAAAATACTTGAGACAGCTTACTCTCTTTCTTGTTTCAAGCCCCATTTTGCAGAAAGATTCCATTAAGAGGTACCTTCTTTCAGACCTTTTTAATTCATGTACATATAAAATATTTTCCCCTTTTTTCCATCTTCCCTCCTTTTTTAAAAGGTGGGGAAATAATGGAAACAGTGAGAGACTTTATTTTTCTGGGCTTCAAAATCACTGCAGATGGTGACTGCAGCCATGAAATTAAAAGACACTTGAACCTTGGAAGAAAAGCTATGACCAACCTAGACAGCATATTAAAAAGCAGAGACATTACTTTGCCAACAAAGGTCCATCTAGTCAAAGCTATGATTTTTCCAGTAGTCACATATGGATGTGAGAGTTGGACTATAAGCAAAGCTGAGCACCGAAGAACTGATGCTTTTGAACTGTGGTGTTGGAGAAGACTCTTGAGAGTCCCTTGGACTGCAAGGAGATCAAACCAGTCAATCCTAAAGGAAATCAGTCCTGAATATTCATTGGAAGGACTGATGCTAAAGCTGTAACTCCAGCACTTTGGCCACCCGATGCAAAAAAAAATGACTCAATGGAAAAAACCCTGATGCTGGAAAAGATTGAAGTCAGGAGGAGAAAGGGACAACAGAGGATAAGATGCTCGAATGGCATCACCAACTTGATGGACATGAATTTGAGCAAGCTTTGGGAGTTGATTACAGACAGAGAAGCCTGGCATGCTACAGTCCATGGGGCTGCAAAGTGTCAGATACAACTGAGTGAACCGATACCTAAAGATGAAAAAACTAGAACCTTAAAAAAAGGAATGGAAATTTTATTCCAAGATTTCTTAGGTGGATCTCTAGAATTGTAATGGGAAAGCAAAACAGAAATGCCCTTAGTTGGACAGAAAGGCAACTTATTTGTTTATATATTGCAATGGAAATACCCTTTAGGTTCATTATCAGTTCAATTGATATTCGATTGGGAATCAACTAGTGCAATTCCTGGCGCATAAGAGCTACTCAATAAATACTAATTCATTAATTAATTAGACAATGAAGTAGTTCCCAGAAAACATCTTTTGGGACTGGAGAGTCTAACATAGGAATCTGAGGGGGCACAGGTGGTGTTGTCATTGATTCTTCCAACTAACAGTTGGGAGTTTCAAAAAGAAGGAGACTATGGGAGGTGAAAAGACTGGCTATGCAGATGGTGTCAAAAAAGAAAATTTCAGTTTCTGGACTACAGGCTAAAACACCAAAATGATAAGTTTTGGGCTAGAAATGCAGCACATGTTAGTAGTAAAAGGAAGCATACGTTTGTCTGGAAATGAACTACCCTTATTAAAAGCAATGAGTAGGAAATCTGGACACTGGTTGAAGCTTGGCCTCAATTAAGCATAATTATTCCAAATCATAGTATCACTTTCATCCTAGTCACTTTTTAAATGACAGTGCAATGTCTATGAGCTCATCCAATCTTAAAATTCAATGTATCTACGAAGGGAGAAGGAGACAATGAAAAAGTGAGGTATGTATCCACTTACTAAGGAGACCTAGCAGGCATGACAGAAGGAACTACAATAATACCAAGGTACCGAGTGGTGTCCACAAGAGTAACTAAGAATAGATTCAGAAAAAATAAGAGTCTCAGGTGATTATATACTATTAGTTAGAGTGTGGATAGAGAACAAAGAAATCTTGATATTATAAAAAACAAAAAAATAAAAGACAAATGCAACATTATTATTGTCCTCAGACTTGGTAGGCAGCTGCACACAAATGGACTACTGTGGTTGATGTGAAGGAAGAGAGGCAGAATTTTACTGAATAAAAAAATTTAGAAAGTGAAAGAGAACTTAAAAGCCTCTTGAGGGTGAAAGAGGAGGGTGAAAAAGCTGGCTTAAAACTCAACATTCAAAAAACTAATATCATGGCATCTGGCCCCATCACTTCATGACAAAGAGAAGGGGAAAATGTGGAAGCAGTAACAGATTTTATTTTCTTGGGCTCCAAAATCACTGCAGACAGTGACTGCAGGCATAAAATTAAAAGACATTTGCTCCCTGGAAGAAAGCTATGGCAAACCTAGATAGCAGATTAAAAAGTGAAGACATCACTTTGCTGACAAAAGTCTGTATAGTCAAAAACTATGGTTTTTCCAGTAGTCATGTATGGATGTGAGAGTTGGACTATAAAGAAATCTGAGCCCCAAAGAATTGATGCTTTTGAACTGTGGTGTTGAAGAAGACTCTTGAGATCCCTTGGACTGCAAGGAGATCCAACCAGTCCATCCTAAAGGAGATGAGTCCTGGGTGTTCATTGGAAGAACTGATGTTGAAGTTGAAGCTCCAATACTTTGGCCTGATGTAAAGAGTTGACTCATTGGAAAAAACCCTGATGCTAGGAAAGATTGAAGGCAAAAGAAGAGGGTGGCAGAGGATGAGATGTTTAGATAGCGTCACCAACTCAATGAACATAAATCTGAACAAACTCCAGGAGACAGTGAAGAACAGGGAAGCCTTGTTTGCTGCAGTCCATGGGGTTGTAGAGTTGAACATGACTAGTGACTGAACAACAACAAAAAAATATATTTATTCAGAGATTCTTAAATGTGAGAGTAAAAATATCCCCAAACAATACAGAGATAAGGATAGAAGAAGAGATCAACTCTAATAACTCATTACTCCTTTCATTCATTCAACCTGGATGATTTTCAAAACATTTAGCAACTGGTATGGCACAATGGGCTTCCCAGGTGGCACTAGTGGTAAAGAACCCACCTGCCAATGCAGGACATAAAAGACTCAGGTTTGATCCCTGTGTCAGGAAGATCCCCTGGAGGATGGCATGGCAACCCACTCCAGTATTCTTTCCTAGCGAACCCCAGGGACAGAGAAGCCTGGTGGGTAGTCTATAGGGTCGCAGAGAGTCAGACACAACTGAAGTGACTTAGTATGCATGTATGCACGCATGGTATAATCAGAATATACAGTCTGGCCAATCAGAAGAGATATAGCTATAAACAAATAGTACAATGCCATGGACACCTGTTACATGTGTGCTAACCGCCTACCATGAGAAACGCTGGACTGGAGAAAGCACAAGCTGGAATCAAGATTGCCGGGAGAAATATCAGTAACCTCAGATAAGCAGATGACACCACCCTTATGGCAGAAAGGGAAGAAGAACTAAAGAGCCTCTTGATGAAAGTGAATGAGTAGAGTGAAAAAGTTGGCCTAAAGCTCAACATTCAGAAAACTAAGATCATGGCATCTAGTCCCATCACTTCGTGGCAAATAGATGGGGAAACAGTGGAAACAGTGTCAGACTTTATTTTTGGGGGGGCTCCAAAATCACTGCAGATCGTGATTACAGCCATGAAATTAAAAGACGCTTACTCCTTGGAAGTAAAGTTATGACCAACCTAGTTAGCATATTGAAAAGCAGAGACATTACTTTGCCAACAAAGGTCCATCTAGTCAAGGCTATAGTTTTGCCAGTAGTCATGTATGGATGTGAGAGTTGGACTGTGAAAAAAGCTGAGCACCAAAGAATTGATGCTTTTGAACTGGAGTTTGGTGTTGGAGAAGACTCTTGAGAGTCCCTTGGGCTGCAAGGAGATCCAACCAGTCTATCCTAAAGGAGATCAGTCCTGGGTGTTCATCAGAATGGCTAATATTGAAGCTGAAACTCCAATACTTTGGCCACCTGATGTGAAGAGCTGACTCATTTGAAAAGACCCTGATCCTGGGAAAGATTGAGGGCAGGAGGAGAACGGGACGACAGAGGATGAGATGGCTAGATAGCATCACCAACTCAATGGACATGGGTTTGGGTGGACTTCAGGAGGTGGTAATGGATAGGGAGGCCTGGAGTGCTGTGGTTCATGGGGTCGCAGAGTCAGACATGACTGAGGAACTGAACTGAACTGAACCACCTACCATTCCTACATTCAGTAACTGAGTCATAAGAACAGTGTGTGAAAAAAAAATATGGAATACTTCTCACCACATAAACTCTCACTTTACATGACATCTTAGGTCCAAGTTACTGTTAATAAAATTGCAAGATTTTATCTTCTCTCTTTTAAGAAAAACTTTGAAATTTGCATTTAATTTTTAAAATGCCTTTTACTATAAACATTTGGCTTTATCTTACATTAGATTTGTTTCAAATAACCACAAGTTGTTTATACCAAGCTTCCCCAAGTTTCTTGGGCCACTGGAGTAAAACATCCAATAACTTTAACTGTTTCTCAATGCTTTGCATACATAAGAATGATTTTCTCTTGTCTTTATACATGAAATATAACAAACAGGTAGTAAACTTGTGAGGTCTCAACAGTTTTTTCATAGAAATTTTAACCCATTGTTCCACTGTTCTCTAACATTTATCATTCCTCAGGAGAATTCTGAGCCAGCCAAAACTTCATTTCTATGCATTGGGTAAAGTGTCTGCCTACAATGCGGGAGACCTGGGTTCTATCCCTGGGTTGGGAAGATCCCCTGGAGAAAGAAATGGCAACCCACTCCAGTACTCTTGCCTNGGAGAATTCTGAGCCAGCCAAAACTTCATTTCTATGCATTGGGTAAAGTGTCTGCCTACAATGCGGGAGACCTGGGTTCTATCCCTGGGTTGGGAAGATCCCCTGGAGAAAGAAATGGCAACCCACTCCAGTACTCTTGCCTGGAAAATCCCATGGACTGAGAAGCCTGGTGGGCTGCAGTCCATGGGGTCGTAAGGAGTCGGACATGAGAGAGCGACTTTCCTTTCCCTTCCCTTCCTTCTCTTTTCATCTAGAGTCCACTTTCCAGTAAGTGTGATTCTCTCTTTTAGGCTTTAATTCTCTTTTTCATTTTTATAGATTCCTTTCAGAAAACTTTTCCACTTTTCTGTCTCCATTATTGCTTCTATTTCTCTATTCTTTCTTTATGCTATTCCTTTCTCCCTCAAAACACTATAGCTCCTATTAACAAATAGTTTTCTAAAATGCACATGTGCATATGTAAATATATACAATTTCTAGCTTCCTAATTTACAGATGCACGAAGCCTCAGCATCTTTCCTTCCTTTTCCTGGCACTACCACAATCCTTCCATCGGCTTCATGTTGTCATGGCAGATGTTGCTGGGGTGGTGGTGGTGGTTGTTTCCATCATAAAATGAGAAGCAGTCTGTCCAGATGGCATGTTTGTCAACAGATAGGTTTGGTTTGTTCTTTTTTTAATTTCCTTGACTTTGTTCATTATACGTATGGACACATCAAATCCCCTCTCTGAGATCTGAAATGAAGGGCATGTTGATGTACCCGGTCATGGAAGTAGATGGTAGGTTGGGAATAAGGACACAGATCTTTTGACGCCATTCTTTTTCCTAATGCTACATCATAAAAATAGTCAAATGTGCCAAGATATGACATCGTGATAAAGCAGTGATGCTGATATCACAAATATATTTCCATGTGAGTGCATATGTAAATAAACACATATAATTCTTACTGACAGTCTATGCTCCTATTGTATAACAGAGGAGGATTCAAAATAACACTTAAGCCAAAGATAATACAGTAAAATATATTGTTACCTTGATGGTATAAGCAAAGGGCTCGGTACAGCTTATCTAAAGAGTAATTCAAACAGCACTCTACACAAAGGAAACTGAAGGACTTCTTTCTTGTTCATAATATATATTTGATAATCCTTATCCCTTTGCCTTTCTTATTTGCCCAAAAAGAGCCTGCAGAATCATGTAACTGGAAAATGAAATGCAGCGTGAAGCATGATTTTCCATTTTATGCCATCCACTGATTAAGTGATCTAGTTTATAGCAATGTCAACAGTCATTAAGAAAAGTCAGATTAGTTTGTATAAAAACAAACCAGGGAAATGAATAAACAGCGTTTAGAACCTGCTGATACTTAATAAGGGAATTTTATAATGAAATTTAAAATTAATTCACCTATAAATAATGATATTAGTAGTAAACAAAATTCTCACACTGCAGCATTTTTCCTGAATGTCTTCTCTGGCCCTTCAATGGCATGTATTTTAAAGTATATATATTTAGGCATCATTATCATATAGGATCACTTTAAACGGTTCAACTTTATGGGGGAAAGTCTGAAAGTCACTTTATGATACCATAGCCCTGCTCCTCAGAGGCTTGCTAAATAATTGATAAGCAATAGATTGTTAAAATGCCAGTTAGCATGATCTCACAGTCCCTTTAAAAGTTTAAATGCAAGTTTCTATCATTTAATTGTAGAAAGATTACTAGATTTTTGTATCAAAAATTTGCTCCTTGATTCTAGGCAGATTACTTAGCTTATGTTTTTTCAGTTTGAATAAACACAAAATAANCACAGTCCCTTTAAAAGTTTAAATGCAAGTTTCTATCATTTAATTGTAGAAAGATTACTAGATTTTTGTATCAAAAATTTGCTCCTTGATTCTAGGCAGATTACTTAGCTTATGTTTTTTCAGTTTGAATAAACACAAAATAATTCAAAGAAATTTCCCTCAAAATTATGTAGGCAAAAATCTCTTAGATTCAAATCCACTGATTTTTAAATATGTTTTGTTCATTTTTTTAATATAAAGTATTAATAATATAAACTAAAGCAAATTTAGAGCCTTTTTAAAATTATGAATAAATTATCAGCATTACTTCCATCACTTGAAAATAATCATGGTTAACACAGACATTTATTTTGGTTGATTATTCAATAAAATTTTACTGTGACTTTATCATATTCAGAATATTGTGGGACTTCTCTGAAGGTTCAGTGGTAATATGCCAGTCTCCAAATGCAGGGGTCCGAGGTTCAAGCCCTGGTCAGGAAACTAGATCCCACATGCTGCAACTAAAAATCATGCATACCACAACAAAGATCCCATGTGCTTTACCTAAGACTCAGTGCAGCCAAATTTAAAAAAAAAAGAAAGAAAATGGTGCTGAGTGCTAATAAATATGGCAGGGACCAATCCTTGCCCTCATGGAAGCTATTAAGAACAGTTTGATAGGAAAGAACGACACTGAATAAAGTAGTTGAAAATTTGATCAGTAGCTCCAAGGTAGTGGTTCTAGATACTTCGGGTGCATTCAATCAAAGATTTAGACAGTCTATGACTTAGAAAAGTGTTCCCCAAAGAACTGATGCTCTCTCCTCCCACCCAAAGGTAAGCTCCATACAGGCAAAGATCTGCTCGCCACAATTCCTAGCACATGGGCGGAAAAATTAGATGAGAAACAACTCTTCAAATAGGTGGGATGGATGAGAGATAAAAGGGAAAGGAAAATGACAGCTTCAAAAGTTCTCTGAAGGGAGGTTTACAGAAGTCTTACTTGAAAACATCTACTTTCTCTGTGAAGTAGGCAGTAACTTAATCTGCTGAAAATTTAAGAAGAATTGGGAAAAGAAAATGTCAGCCGTCTGAAGAAGAGGGAGAGAGTATAAAATGATTGTGGAGGGCTAGAGTTTAAGCTGCTGAGGAAACTGGTAAGCATAGACCAGAGGAGGTTGGTAACCACAAGTGAACATTGACATCAATGTGATCAGTCTGTGGCTTTTTTACTCACAGGACTAGAAAGTGAAAGTCACTCAGTCCTGTCTGACTCTTTATGACCCCATGGACTATACAGTCCATAGAATTCTCCAGGCTAGAATACTGGAGTGGGCAACCTTTACCTTCTCCAGGGGATATGGCCAACCCAGGGATTGAACCTAGGTCTCCTGCAGAGGTGAGTGCAAATAAGGCAAAGGCAGACAGTTGGGCTCATCTAGGTTTTGGGTTTTGCCCAAGAGAAACATTATAAGGACAAGGGACAGGAGAATATAATGTTCTTCAGGTTCATCTAGTCTGTGGCATGTATCAGTAGCTTATTTCCTTTTGTTAATATGAGCGTTATTCCATTGTATGTACATCCTATAGTTTATCTATTCACCAGTTAACAGACATTTGGACTATTTCTATTTTTGATCTATTATTAAAAATGCCACTATGAACATCTTCATACAAGTCTTTCCTTGGATGGGTACATAGGAGTGGAACTTTCAGGACATCTGGAAAATGTATGTTGAATCCATGGAATTGTTTTCCAGAATGGCTACACCACTTTTCATTCCCACCAGTAATTAAGCCCCTTATCTTCCAAGGCTACGGTTTTTCAGTAGTCATGTATGGATGTGAGAGTTGGACTATAAAGAAAGCTGAGCACCAAAGAATTGATGCTTTTGACCTGTGGTATTGGAGAAGATTCTTGAGAGTCCCTTGGACTGCAAGGAGATCCAACCAGTCCATCCTAAGGGAGATCAGTCCTTGGTGTTCATTGGAAGGACCGATGTTGAAGGTGAAACTCCAATACTTTGGCACCTGATGCAAAGAGTTGACTTGTTTGAAAAGACCCTGATCTGGGAAAGACTGAAGGCAGGAGGAGAAGGGGATGACAGAGGATGAGATGGTTGGATGGCATCATTGACTCAATGGACATGAGTTTGAGTAAACTTCAGGAGTTGGTAATGGACAGGGAGGCCTGGCATGCTGCAGTCCATGAGGTCGCAAGGAGTCGGACATGACAGAGCTACTGAACTGAACTGATCTTACCAGGAATTTTACTTTGGGACAGTGAGTCCTTTTGACCCACAAACTCAAATGGTTTTCCAGTGAGTAAAAAAATTTTAAAACAACTTATTTTCCATTGACATCGTTGGTCTTTTGGATTATAGCCATTTTAGAGGGTGATATCTCATTATGGTTTTAATTTGTACTTTTCTAATGANCCGAGGTTCAAGCCCTGGTCAGGAAACTAGATCCCACATGCTGCAACTAAAAATCATGCATACCACAACAAAGATCCCATGTGCTTTACCTAAGACTCAGTGCAGCCAAATTTAAAAAAAAAAGAAAGAAAATGGTGCTGAGTGCTAATAAATATGGCAGGGACCAATCCTTGCCCTCATGGAAGCTATTAAGAACAGTTTGATAGGAAAGAACGACACTGAATAAAGTAGTTGAAAATTTGATCAGTAGCTCCAAGGTAGTGGTTCTAGATACTTCGGGTGCATTCAATCAAAGATTTAGACAGTCTATGACTTAGAAAAGTGTTCCCCAAAGAACTGATGCTCTCTCCTCCCACCCAAAGGTAAGCTCCATACAGGCAAAGATCTGCTCGCCACAATTCCTAGCACATGGGCGGAAAAATTAGATGAGAAACAACTCTTCAAATAGGTGGGATGGATGAGAGATAAAAGGGAAAGGAAAATGACAGCTTCAAAAGTTCTCTGAAGGGAGGTTTACAGAAGTCTTACTTGAAAACATCTACTTTCTCTGTGAAGTAGGCAGTAACTTAATCTGCTGAAAATTTAAGAAGAATTGGGAAAAGAAAATGTCAGCCGTCTGAAGAAGAGGGAGAGAGTATAAAATGATTGTGGAGGGCTAGAGTTTAAGCTGCTGAGGAAACTGGTAAGCATAGACCAGAGGAGGTTGGTAACCACAAGTGAACATTGACATCAATGTGATCAGTCTGTGGCTTTTTTACTCACAGGACTAGAAAGTGAAAGTCACTCAGTCCTGTCTGACTCTTTATGACCCCATGGACTATACAGTCCATAGAATTCTCCAGGCTAGAATACTGGAGTGGGCAACCTTTACCTTCTCCAGGGGATATGGCCAACCCAGGGATTGAACCTAGGTCTCCTGCAGAGGTGAGTGCAAATAAGGCAAAGGCAGACAGTTGGGCTCATCTAGGTTTTGGGTTTTGCCCAAGAGAAACATTATAAGGACAAGGGACAGGAGAATATAATGTTCTTCAGGTTCATCTAGTCTGTGGCATGTATCAGTAGCTTATTTCCTTTTGTTAATATGAGCGTTATTCCATTGTATGTACATCCTATAGTTTATCTATTCACCAGTTAACAGACATTTGGACTATTTCTATTTTTGATCTATTATTAAAAATGCCACTATGAACATCTTCATACAAGTCTTTCCTTGGATGGGTACATAGGAGTGGAACTTTCAGGACATCTGGAAAATGTATGTTGAATCCATGGAATTGTTTTCCAGAATGGCTACACCACTTTTCATTCCCACCAGTAATTAAGCCCCTTATCTTCCAAGGCTACGGTTTTTCAGTAGTCATGTATGGATGTGAGAGTTGGACTATAAAGAAAGCTGAGCACCAAAGAATTGATGCTTTTGACCTGTGGTATTGGAGAAGATTCTTGAGAGTCCCTTGGACTGCAAGGAGATCCAACCAGTCCATCCTAAGGGAGATCAGTCCTTGGTGTTCATTGGAAGGACCGATGTTGAAGGTGAAACTCCAATACTTTGGCACCTGATGCAAAGAGTTGACTTGTTTGAAAAGACCCTGATCTGGGAAAGACTGAAGGCAGGAGGAGAAGGGGATGACAGAGGATGAGATGGTTGGATGGCATCATTGACTCAATGGACATGAGTTTGAGTAAACTTCAGGAGTTGGTAATGGACAGGGAGGCCTGGCATGCTGCAGTCCATGAGGTCGCAAGGAGTCGGACATGACAGAGCTACTGAACTGAACTGATCTTACCAGGAATTTTACTTTGGGACAGTGAGTCCTTTTGACCCACAAACTCAAATGGTTTTCCAGTGAGTAAAAAAATTTTAAAACAACTTATTTTCCATTGACATCGTTGGTCTTTTGGATTATAGCCATTTTAGAGGGTGATATCTCATTATGGTTTTAATTTGTACTTTTCTAATGAAAATTTAATGTGTGTTTTGGGACATCTACACTCTCTGCTTTGCTGGGATGGCTCCATTTTTAATTCAGTTCCTTGTTCTAACATCTCATCAACTAACTCTTCTCCCCAGAACTCATTTTCTTTAACTCATAGTAAAACACATCTGTTTCCTGCCAAAAATTATTCTCAAGAGTATTTTTCTTTACTCCTTTCTATTTTATTTTTCTTATTTTAATCTTTTATAATCATTTCATCATTTGTCATACTCTGTTCTAATGCTTTGCTTTGTTTTTATCCTTGAATAAGGATAACTTCAACCTGAGCTGTTCTTTACCCTAACATGATCTGGTTAATTTCTCCCTGAGTCCCATCCCTAGACACCATTAAATTTGTCTTAAATCCTAAAATGAAGAAAAAAGTTCCATAAACTAGTCACCAGAGGAGGAGATCTGGAGCTGTGGGAAACCTCAGCAGTTATCCTAGTAATCACTCCTTTGTTGAGAACCACAGCCACCTCTCCGTATCTGCATCTCTGCTCCTATACTCAGTCTTCCTCACATTACTGAGCGTAATTTTTTGGGTAACATTCTTATTAGTGAGAAGTCATGCCAAGTAAAGGCCTGATACCTGCTGACTTCCTATTTGGTCTACCGATATTACGTTTGAGCCTTACCAGAGCCACTTCCAAATGGTACTGATGTATAGTGAGAAAAGGAGCTCCAGATGACATGGCCCTCACTAGTGAGTCTTCCTTTATTCATGAAATTTATTCATCTTATCCAGGATTGTCACTTTTTAAGCACAGTGAGTCCCTTTGATCTACAAGCTCAGGTGGTTTCCAGTGTGTGAAAAATTCTTAAAGCAACTTATTTTTCATTTGTTCAGATCTTTTTATATGGCAATTATTTATATTTTAATACCTGCTCTGTTTTCCATTCCTATGACTTCTCTGTCATCTTCACATTTCCATATCCTTTTCTCCATCTTCCCAAAAAAGCATTTCAAAATTGTCTTCCACATATCTTACATAACTTTCTAAAATCTCTTTTGCCTTGTGTGTTCCTAATTCCCATTTTAAATCTGAGGTTATGTTTAATTTAATTAAACTCTAAGCCAGGTCTTTATTTCTATATGCCTTTCAAGAAGCTCTCTGTTCATCTGAACAGGCTATCTCATCATACTGTCTTTCATCTTTCATCATAAACTTGATGGCACACTACAAACTGAGTTAATCCCATGAACAGATGCTATCAAATACTTTATAAATCCCATAAAAAATATTTATCAAAAGTTTGTTTCCTCTCTGAATTTCTGACACTTTCATTTTTACCATCCTATTTTTTGAAGAATTCAGTATTGGTTTTCCTTTATCTGCTCATATTGGAATGAGAAGAGGTCTGCCAAGGCCCAAGTTTTCCTTCACTGCCCATCTGGTTGTTGTCTTCAATCTAAAGCATGAATTCTGCTTTACACAGCTTCACATAACAGTTTTATGTACCCATGGCAGCTGCAGCAAAGAAATTTCATGGATCTCTTCTTCCTATGTTTGCTTACACAGCTGTGACAGAGGCCAGCTTTCTTTTAAGAGCTTTACACTTAGTCTGGTCTGTGTGTCAATTACATGGCTTGATCCTCAAAGGCCTCCCTCCTGGACCTGTTGCTGGGTGCCAAAACCCTGCTGCGCTGCCTGCCCTGTGCTTGATTTAGCTATTACATGGATCCTAGGGTTGCCTTCAAGTGTTGTTGCTCCAGGACAGCAAGAGGGATTCCAAGCAGTTCATTCCCTTTCAATAACCCAACTCTCATTTCTCCTCACCCCAAAAATGGCATATAAACAAATTTCTACCAGCTGCTACTGTCTTAGAATGTATAGTGGTGAGTCAGCCTTTAGTTTTTCTTCATCTTCCATCCTTTTTTAACTCCCCAAAGCTGGAACAGTTTGTTTGCTCTAAATTTATTCAGTCCCTTAAACTGCATTGATGGTTACTTATCCCACTCCACCAACCAACTAGAGACTCTCAGAACTCCTTTCATGTAGTAAAATTGACACTGACATCCACTTACAGCACACACATGTACACATTCAGAGCATACACACAATTGCACATCATTCCATTAGAGTCAAGAACATAATAAGCTTAATACTATCACAATTATCAATGTTTGTGACATTCAATGCAGTTAGGCAGGTAAACAAAATCAGTAGTGCAAGTATTTGCAAAACTGAGGTCTAACTATTACCTGTTTGTGGTAGGTCTACCTGACAAATGCAAGAAAGGAAAGGAAAGTGAAGTCGCTCAGTCATGTCTGACTCTTTGCGACCCCAAGGACTGTAGCCTACCAGGCTCCTCTGTCCATGGAAATTTCCAGGCAATAGTACTGGAGTGGGTTGCTATTTCCTTCTCCAGCGGATCTTCCTGAGCAGTAAACTATAGGACCTGACACAAGAGTTCATTAAAATCACAATAAAACATTTGATGACTATTTTGACTTTGTTTGATCCTCTGAAATAGGGTGTGTGTGTGTGTGTGTGTGTGTGTATGTCTGTGTGTGTCTGCACAACCACACATAGAACAAGACCATCAAAATGCCAGTAGTGGTTATCTCTAACTGATAGGATTTCAAATACTTGTTTTTTTCCTTATCTATATTTTCCAAATTTTCTACAGTGAACATGAATCATTTTCATAATAAAAAGATACGTTTTTAAATGATGAAATAACATAAAAGTGTCCATCTATGTTTGCAGCAGCTTTCCTATGAATCTCCTTAGTGAATATTTAGGAATAGGTTAAGAATCCATTCTTGAAATTATAATTTATGTAAAAATGATTATGTTTTATGATAAGGCCTTTAATGAAGTTCATCTGAAGAATAAAACCAGTCAAGCATAAATACAACCTGAAAAATGAAAACAAGAATAAATAACTAAAATCCTTTACAAGACCTTGTAGATTGGTATATAATGAAATTCAGGTTTCAATCATAGAAAACAATTTCAATGCAAGATGTGTATATTAACATTGAGTTGGGATGAAATGCAAATGAGCCCAGCAGCTCTGGAGAGCATCTCTTCTGTCCTCCTGATTTCCTTTCTCACTTGTCCCTGAATAGCCTGGGAAAACGCTGCACATTCTGAGTGTTCAACAAATATTGAAGAAGATAAAATAACTTTCCAAAGGTCATTCAGTTATTTTCCAGAAGTTAATACCAGGACAGATACCACCTAGTAGAAAGTTCTCCAAATAAATATTCGAACTTTTAAGTTCACAATTATTTGTCAGACTTTACCAAGTGCTCTTTGTATTTATACACACTTCAGCTAATATATTTTTATAGCATCCTAAGAGGCACATGGGGTTTCCCAGTTGACATTAGTGGTAAACAGTACACCTGCCAAAACAGAAGACATAAGAGACATGGATTGGGGAAGATCCCCTGGAGGAGGACATGGCGTCTCACTCCAATATTTTTGCCTGAAGAATCCTATGGACAGAGGAGCCTGGCAGGTTACAGTCCATTGGGTTGTAAAGAGTTGGACATGACTGAAGTGACTTAGCACACACGAAAGGTGAATATATTTTCTCAGGGTGCAGATGAAGACTCTTAATGCTCATTAGAGTAAAGGGTTTTCCTCAAGTGAAGAGCAGGGTGGACAAAGCTGTCTGGTCTAACAAGTGAACAAAGTTGGGGCAGGGATAGCTGCTGTCACCAGATGAGAATGATGTTAGAAAGGAAGTGGCAGATAGAGTTGCTGAACAAGACCCAAGAGCTATGCTAGATGCCAGGGACACGGTGTTTTTTACAAACCACAAACTCAGGCTTTTACCTTCATGGTGCTTACACAGACTGGTTGGAAAAAATAAGCATTAAGTCAACAATCTCTTGGAACTTATTTTAATAGTGAAAGGGTCTATAACAGAAAAGCACAGGTGAAGAGGAGTTATCCTGGTAAAGAGTGTCAGTTCAGTTCAGTCGCTCAGTTGTGTCCAACTCTTTGCGACCCCATGAACTGCAGCATGTCAGGCCTCCCTGTTCATCACCATCTCCTGGAGTTCACTCAGACTCACGTTCATCAAGTCAGTGATGCCATCCAGCCATCTCATNATATATGCCATCATGTGCCATCTGTATCATTTTCCTCAAACCCTCACTAACTCTGAATATTATCAATATTTCTGAATAATTTGATTTAAAAAATTTTAACCACTGAAACATTTTTCTACATTTTATTTTGAAATCATTTCAGACTTTGGGAAACTTGTAAGGACTGTGCAAAGAATTCCCATATACCCTTCATTCAAGTTCCCTACTTGTTAACATTTGTTTGTTCTTTCTGTTTACACATGCACATTATTTTTTCCTGAACCAGTTGAGTGTAAATTGCAGACATGATGCTTCATGCCTCCTAAATATTTCAGTATAAATTTCTTCAAAGACAGTCCCATCACCATGGTCCAATCATCAAAATCAGGAAATGAACACTGGCATCATACTACCACGTAATCCAAAGATCCCATTCAAATTTCTTTTGTTGTTCCAATAATATCATTTATAGCCAAAATAAAAAACAAACAAAACCCTTATGATTCAGAATCCAATCCAGGATAACGTGTTACATTTAGTTGTAATATCTCTTTGGATTTCTTTAACTTGGAATAATACTTCAGACTTGACTTACCTTTTATGATCTTGGCATTTTTAAAGATTATAGGCCAGTTGTTTTATAGGATGTCCTTCAGTTTGATTTTGTGTGGAGAAGGAAATGGCAACCCACTCCAGTATTCTTGCCTAGAGAATCCCATGGATAGAGAGGCTTGTTGGGCTACAGTCCATGGGTCGCAAACAGTCGGACACGACTGAGAGACTTCAATTTCACTTTATAGGATGTCCTTCAGTTTGATTTTGTGTAATATTTCCTCATGATTTGATTCAAGCTATGCATTTTTGACAATAATACCACAGAGATAATGACGTGTCCTCAGTACATCATCAAGAAGTATAGCTGTGGATTTATCTTTTTACTGTTTATGTTAAGTTTGATGACTTCATTAAGGTGATATCTGCCATATTTCTCTGCTATAAATTTCCTATTTTCCCCTTGTAATTGTTAAGTGTTTTATTCCTGGATGATATCTGCACAACCCATTAGGTGTCAGTTAGACATGATTTCTCCAAGGAAGCTTTCCAGAATTACCTGTATCCCAAAGATTAAGTCAGTTTTGTCTCATAATTGAGAAGCTACAAATAACTAATAAATATTTGAAAGAATATTCAACCTTGTTAGCAAATTAATGCAACTGACTCACCATTTTTCTATCAAATTAGGAAATATTTCAGAGGTAATTCTTGGTTTTCATTAAAGAAGTTAGTACACAGCTGGTGTTAGTTATATTGGTACAAACTGCATGGAAGGGAATGTAGCATTATGTCTTAAAAATTGTTTATATCCTTTGACCCAGTGATTTTATTTATTACAGGGAATTAATGCTTAAATGATAACTCATTCTACTCTGTTTTTATGAGTTTAACTTTTTTAGGTTCCACACATAAGTGATATCATACTTGCCTGACATCTCATTTAGTATAAAGCCCTCAGGGTACATCCAAGTTGTCATAAATGGTAGGATTTCCTTCTTTCTTATGGTTGAATGATAATCCATTACACATACACACAGGCAGGTGCATACACATATACTTCACAACTTCTTTATCCATTCATCTGTTGATGGAAACAAATCATTTCTCTATATCGTCAATGATGCTGCAGTAAACATAGGAGTGTATATATTTCGATATCCTGTTTTTATTTCCCTTGGATATATACCCAACAGAGAAATTGCTGGATCATGTGGGGGTTCTATTTTTTATTTTTTGAGTAACATTCATAGTTATTATTTTCCATAGTTGCTGAAACAACTTGTATTCCCATCAAGTGTATACAAGGCTCTCTTTTATCTTCATCTTCACCAATACTTATCTTTTTTTTATGATAACCATTCTGAAAGATGTGAGGTGTTTAAGGTTTTGACTTGTATTTCCCTTTTGATTAGTCATGTTGAGCATCTTTTCATGTTCCTGCTGGCCATTTCTATGTTCTCTTTGGAAAAACTATGTAGTCAATTCCTTTGCCCACTTTTAATTGAATTATTTGTTTTTATGTTATTGAATTATATGAGTTCTTTATATATTTTTGACATAAACTTCTTATTAGATATGTGTTTCACAAAAAGTCTCTCCCATGCTGTGGGCTGCCTTATATCTTTTGTTTTTCCTTTTCTTTTTTTAATTTATTTTTTTATTGAAGGATAATTACTTCACAGAATTTTCTTGTTTTCTGTCAAACCTCAACATGAATCAGCCATAGGTATACATATATCCCCTAACTTTTGAACCTCCCTCTCACCCCATCCCACCCCTCTAGATTGATACAGAGCCCCTGTTTGAGTTTCCTGAGCCATACAGAAAATTCCCTGTTGGATATCTATTTTACATATGGTAATGTAAGTTTCCATGTACTCTTTCCANCTTCCAGGCTCCTCTGTCCATAGGATTTTCCAGGCAAGAGTACTGGAGTGGGGTGCCATTACCTTCTCTGGGTGAACAGTGGTGGTATTTCCTGAATTCAGGGCCACTGAAGAGGGACTAGGCTTTGGGTTGGGTTCAGAGTTGAACCCAATGCATGCAAAGGATTGAATCTGAGGATCTTATGAGCTATCCAAATGGAAATGGCAAAGGCACTTTGACAAACAAAGCACATATAAAAGAAATAATAAAATAATACGACACAACAAGTATTTTCTACCTCCATTTTCCACTCTCTTTCAAACAGATGTAAATGAGTAAGTCTATTTAATCTCCTGTAGTCAGCTTATTCTCAGCCACAGATATAATAGAAGAGTAAGAAAAAAGACAGCAAAGTATTATTTGCTTAACAGAAGAGGCAAAGGAGAGTCTTTCCCATTTTGTAGAAAATGATAGATATGCTAAGGAAAGTGGGAATTGGGTGTGAGCTATAACATCTTCGGTTGATAGAGTAGGATTGTGAGGGAAAAAACCTGAGAACATTAGTAAATTGATGATACAGAATAGTTTCAGCTAGTAACAATGCAAAGAAGTCTTTCCGGTCCATTAAAATATTTCGATGTATGTGAGGTCTGAACACGGCCAGGCAGGGGTAAAAATGTGCTGTGGTGAGCCTTGCTTGTTGAAGAAATGGCTTTGTGAATGCTAGTGAAATATACTCCATATGCAATGGGGCAGATGGCAGGGGAGGAGGTTAAACACCCCAAACTGACAAACACAGAGCCATTGGTGTCTATAGTTTCTTTTGTTTTTCTTTTTCTGTGTGTATCTGAATCCAAGATATTTTGATGTGGGAAGTAGAAAGGAACGTACTTGAGTTTTGTTGTGATACAGTCTTCAAGGCAGTATTTCTGGACCCTTTTCTCCCTAATAATGCAATTGATTTAAGGAATTAAAGAAAATACAAGAAAATTTCTTTCTAAGAAAATATGTGATGGGAATAAAATGTTTTGGCAATCTTAACTGTATGGAGGAAGGCAAATTCCCCTTGAAAGAAGAAAAGATATCGATTTGAAAATAACAGTCTGAATTTTTTTTAAAAAAATAGGAATAAGATTGCAATGGAAAAGGATATGAAAGTAGCAAAGTGCAACATAGGAATTAAGTTCAGCTCTGGAGGCAGTTAAGAGCAGAATCGATACTTCAGAATATAGAATCAATGATGCAGAAGACAAACTTGGAAATTTTTCAACAAATGTAGAGGGGAAAAGTGAAGCTAAGAAAATTAAAAATATAAGCACATGAGGAAGGCAAGCCAAAGAAACTGACTGACTAATGTAAGGAAAGGGGAATGATTTCAATGGACTTCTAGAATCAAGAAAGGGCTGGAAATCCAGGTTCAGAAACAGACAGGACTAAGGGATCTTCAGAAGGTAAAGATGCAAGAACTTTGGTCTACCTGTGAACAGAAGAGGTTCTGGGGCCAGCTGACAAGGGACCACCACCCACTGGCTCTATGCCATTTGCTCAAGTTGTAAAGTCCCAGGAGAGGACACCCAACTGTCCAAACTTGGAAAAATGACTTAAGAATAAAAGCAATATTTCCTGGATCTTTAAAAAAGTTCCACTACACTGTAAGTTCCTTATGGGTCAAGACCAAATTATATATAAAATATAAACCATATGCACAGTCCCATCATACTTAAAATAGTGGATTTTGCTTTTAAAGGAGCTACTCAATCAGAAAACAACAGAATGGGAAAGACTAGAGATCTCTTCAACAAAATTAGAGATACCAAGAGAACATTTCATGCAAAGATGGGCTCGATAAAGGACAGAAATGGNAGGAGCCTGGTAGGCTGCAGTCCATGGGGTCACAAAGAGTCGGACACGACTGAGCGACTTCACTTTCACTTTTCACTTTCATGCATTGGAGAAGGAAATGGCAACCCACTCCAGTGTTCTTGCCTGGAGAATCCCAGGGACGGGGGAGCCTGGAGGGCTGCCATCTATGAGGTCGCACAGAGTCGGACACGACTGAAGCAACTTAGCAGCAGCAGCAGCATGTTGAGTAAACCCAAAGAAAAATAAGGGTAAAAGAAAACAAGACACACAAACATTTCAGGAAACATAAAGATACCAAGAGAGCACCAGTTATCTATCATAGAACTTTTCACTACAATGGCAAGGTTCAGAAAATGTGAGAGACATTTCAAGGATCAATAATGATTACATACGAGTGAGAACAAGCAGCATTCTCTTCCCTTTTGTTAAAGAATCCTAAGTTTTCATAACAGATTGAGTCTTTACCCACACATCCATGCATCAACCTGCTTTATGAGAGCACAATTCTATCTACACATCAAGGTCAGAGACAACACGCCTACGTCATGCTCCAGACCCCTAGTCACAAACAGGTAATCTCACTACCAGCCCTTCACAGGTTCCGACGTTAGGCTCCTCTAATCTATGTAGAAATGGTTGCCTTCCTGTCTTCCTAAAACTCTGGACACTTCCCTGCCTCTTTCACAGGATTGTTGAGGGATACAATGCACTGGATAATATGNGGTAATCTCACTACCAGCCCTTCACAGGTTCCGACGTTAGGCTCCTCTAATCTATGTAGAAATGGTTGCCTTCCTGTCTTCCTAAAACTCTGGACACTTCCCTGCCTCTTTCACAGGATTGTTGAGGGATACAATGCACTGGATAATATGAATGTTGTAGCCACGCGTTCCGGGAAACAAACTCACTCAGAAGGACAATGCAGATAGTGGAGTGCAGTTTATTACACCGGCGGGCCCAAGGCAGAGTCTCCTCTTAGCCAAGGACCCCGACCAGCATTTGTGAAAATCTTTTATACCCCATGTGTACGTGTCCGAACCCACCACTGCAAATTCCTTGAGACTTAACATAAACCAAGGAAAATATAATCCCAATAACCCCATCATTCACATGCTATGTGCTCATGTGCTCAAACAGTCAAACAATTAGCAAATAATCAATAAACCTGAGGTTACACTCCAAAAGATACAGAAAAATTTATGGCCTGTTTGGAGGATGGGGTGATTAGTGTATGTTTTCTCTTAGGCGATGAGTATCCTAGATATGATCTTTAAGGTTCCCCTGTCTGGAGGGGGTCTTATCCTTCTGTTGTTTTCATAGGCACTAAACAGAGTTCAGAGTCCATTGGAAAGGTGGCTGAGCATGATCAGCATGANTTAGGCGATGAGTATCCTAGATATGATCTTTAAGGTTCCCCTGTCTGGAGGGGGTCTTATCCTTCTGTTGTTTTCATAGGCACTAAACACAGAGTTCAGAGTCCATTGGAAAGGTGGCTGAGCATGATCAGCATGAACAGGCCTAAGATGGAATCCAGGCCCTATGAATTCCTTCTTCATGAATGTCCCCTGAGTTCTACATCCATATAAAACCATAAAGAACTGTCACTGTTAGATGAGAATCTGGGGGTAGCCAATTCATTCTTCCAACTTACAATCCATTCTTCTTTTGCATGTGGCCACTTACTACAATCTAGGAAAATATCCTGTATGTAAATCACATTTCTATATAGTACATATTGGGATAAAATTCAGTATACTACTTTGAAAACAAAATACACAAAAGATCCTGAACCCAGTAGTAGTATAATTCTCTTTTGTAGTGTGCATTCGTGTGTGGTATGTGCATGTATCTCTTATTTCACTTTTCAAACCCTGGTCCCTCATCAATTAATTCAATCCATTAACAAGGAAACCTCTGTCTTATTACTTTTACTTGGCAACTGAAATATTCCTACCCACTCAGGGTCTGCTCTGTGCATTTATTCATTCATAATCCATCCAACAAATGTTTATCAGTCCCAACAATGGGCCAGGCACTACTGCTAGTGATATAATAATAAATAAGCTGGATACATAGGGGCCCTATCAGAGCTTATAACCTAGTGGAAGATTCAAACAGGTTGAGAGGCAATCACAATACAGTCAGTAAATGTGTGTTAGGGGAAGCACACCAGGCTAACAGAATAGAAAGTAGGGTCATCCAACCCACAGGGATGACTGGGGTGCAGAGAGACCTGAAGAATGAGTAAGAGCTGAAAGGCAAAATACAGGGTGGGATGGGGACAGGAATGAGCATGGCTCATTTTATCTGTTTCTGGCATAAAAGACAGTTACACCTCCAATTAACATTCTCAGAGCCAATAGGTAAGCTTCTAAAGTTGTAACCATTTTAGCTGGTACAGACACTATATTACATGAGGTGTTTTATACCTCCTTGTAGATCTCTGACAGCACTCTAAATAATCCTCTGGAACTAACAGAAGTTTGAAGTAAATACAATGAATTGTGGGCAGAGTGTTTTTGAGAGCTCCTTTATCCTCTGGGGCTGAAACCCCTTTCAAGTCCTGCTTAAGCAATTCTACTTGTTGGATGACAACCCCCATGGTTACCAAGGGTGAAGACTGTTTTGGTCTTCAGTAAATGTTTGAACTCTGCTGAGTCTGACAGCAAAACCCCAAGGACAAAGGTGAGTTTTATGATGTAGGCTTTTCCCATCAACACTCATAATTACCTAAGTTCTTTTTAGGCTCCAACCGGGTTCTGCTGCCATGGTCAGTACTTGAAGTATGTAGCACAGAAAAGAACAGCATTATAGATTTGGAAAATCTTGCTATCTTTTGTCCAGGACAATCTGAATGCTACAGCACAAAATTTTTTGCTAATCTCCTAAAAACCAACACTATTTATCCCACTCTAGCTGTTGTTCAGCTACTACAAATGCCATTTTATGGACATGCTGCTTTAGTCCCTTCAAACACTGTTTAAATTTTAAATAGGAAAGACATTTTAATACTGGAAAGTAGTTACTGACACCATCCTAATCTTAAATATTTACATGTATTCTGTTAGATCCCAAAAGGGAACAAACTCCAACATACCTATATAAATTATGGTAAAACTGGTTTAAAAGCCAATTTTGTCTCAAACAATATATTTGTTGCCTAAAGTGTGACACATTGGAGAAGGAAATGGCAGCCTACTCAGANATGTATTCTGTTAGATCCCAAAAGGGAACAAACTCCAACATACCTATATAAATTATGGTAAAACTGGTTTAAAAGCCAATTTTGTCTCAAACAATATATTTGTTGCCTAAAGTGTGACACATTGGAGAAGGAAATGGCAGCCTACTCAGAGTTCTTGCCTGGAGAATCCCAGGGGCAGGGGAGCCTGGTGGGCTGCTGTCTATGGGGTTGCACAGAGTCGGACAACTAAGTTGCTGAAGCAACTTAGCAGCAGCAAAGTGTGACATAAATGATGATCTCTAGAAACAAGCAAACTTTGTAAATTCAATGACAAGGGAAACATCATTACTTTCCTCCTAAAATGAGGAATAAAATGAGGATATCTGTTCTCGCCCCTGGCTATTAACATTGTATTAGAGGTTCTGACTAACGTAAAACTGCCTTTATCCAAAGACAACATGATTGTCCACGTAGGAAAGCCTGATGCACTGAAAAAGAGAAAGAAGGGAGGGAGAGAGGGAAGAAGGGGAGGAGAAGAAAGAGAAAAGGGAAGGGAAAAGAAAGGGAAGACAGAGAAAGGAGGGGATGGAGAAGGGAGACAGAAGGGAAAAAAAAAGAAAGGGAAGAAGGGACTGAAGGAGTGAGACTAGGAAACTGTGGAAATCCAAGACAATAATAACCAATAATTTCTTGAGTAATTTGCTTAGGATAATTTTAAAGACTGAGGCAGTTTGGCTTTATTAAACCCAGTACTGAGACATGCCATGTATTCTCCTCTGAAATGTGTGACTTTTAAAGTGCATAATTAATTGTGTTATCTCAACTCTTAAGAAAATTATGCATTTCAAATATGTCAATAATTTCAATTCAGTATAATTGTCAATGTTTAAGAAAGTCACATAAATAGTAGAGTCACATTTTTATCAAGCAAATCATTTTTCAAGCATTTTTAAAATATTTCTGGTGATTCCAGTCTTGAAACTGCTGGCTGAATTCATCCCAAAGGTCTTATTTGAACCTTGCTTTAATTTTTTTTAATTTGAATACAAAGTAGAGATTCTAGTTAGCCACAAGCCACACAACTACTCTATTATGTTACACAAAATCCATTTCACTCAATTACACAGCTTCAGCCCTATAAGCATTTGAATTGTTGAACCTTGATTTTAAACAAGATAAAAAATTATGAGGTTACAAGTCCATCCAATCTTTTACAGTGAGTCAAAGGAAACTCAACGTAGAGTGTGACTAGATACTGAAACATAACTGAAAGTTACACCCTGTGTAAACCATTCAAGTATTCACCATAACCAATGAATATTTATACTCTGTGCATCTTGGATGGGAAGAAGGAAACAAGAAAATCCTAACAGAATGGGCTCAGGTTTAAGACACAGAAAACACTAAGCATGCTTGTAACGCTATATCTACTCATCTATACTTACTGCTTCAGTATCTCTTGTCTGCACAGTAGAGATAAGGCTTCCCTTTATTATAGTGGAATTAGAAAAGCTTAGCCTGGAAGAGGATGGGACACTTCTGTGAAAAGGATACATGAAGACTCTTATTACGTATTAGAGTCCTAATACTAATGTATTTAGGAAAATCCAATTTGAGGTATTAAGACACTGCTACAGAAAATTCATTTCATTTTTCTTAATCAAAGGACAATTTTCAAAGGAAAATTTCTTTTATTCCTAAATGATCCTTCCAGGCCCCTCTCTGTCTTGCGAGACGTCAGGTCTCACAACTCTCAATGTGAGTTTCTCTAGGGTAAGAGTTTCTGTCTTTAGGGACATTCTGCAGAGCTCCTCAGAAGCCACAGGCAACATGGAGAATTGCTAAGGAAAGCCTTTTTCAAAAATACACTATTGCCACTAGAGCCACAAGCTCACAAAATTGGTTGCGGGGAGGGTGTTGCAGAGGGTGGAAATGTCCTAAAGGAAGGAATGAGAAGCTTGATACTTTGTAACTATCTGCTAACTACTTCCTTTCTTCACTCTCAAGTTGCCACGGCAATGAAGAGATTTATCTAATAAATAGATAATAAATAGTTAATAAATAGGTGAAAAAATACCACCAGGGAGTTATTTATTTCATAGATTTATAGGAACTGAACCCACTGGATAGGGCTTCCCTTGTGGCTCAGACTGGTTTCAAATAGGAAAAGGAGTATGTCAAGGCTGTATATTGTCACCCTGCTTATTTAATTTCTATGCAGAGTACATCATGAGAAACGCTGGACTGGAAGAAACACAAGCTGGAATTAAGATTGCAGGGAGAAATATCAATTACCTCAGATATGCAGATGACACCACCTTTATGGCAGGAAGTGAAGAGGAGCTAAACGCCTCCTGATGAAAGTGAAAGAGGAGAGTGAAAAAGTTGGCTTAAAGCTCAACATTCAGAAGACGAAGATCATGGCATCTGGTCCCATCACATCATGGGAAATAAATGGGGAAACAGTGGAAACAGTGTCAGACTTTATTTTTGGGGGCTCCAAAATCACTGCAGATGGTGACTGCAGCCATGAAATTAGAAGACGCTTACTCCTTGGAAGAAAAGTTATGACCAACCTAGATAGCATATTCAAAAGCAGAGACATTACTTTGCTGA
>SJYV01038771.1:0-32241 GCA_006410875.1 Neotragus pygmaeus | reverse complement strand
TCAGTGTGTCTGCCCTCTGATGCCCTCTTGCAATACCTACTATCTTACTTGGGTTTCTCTTACCTTGGGCATGGGTTATCTCTTCACGGCTGCCCCAGCAAAGTGCAGACGCTGCTCCTTACCTTGGATGAGGGGTATCTCCTCACCACTGCCCTTCCTGACCTTCAACGTGGGGTAGCTCCTCTAGGCCCTCCTGCACCCACACAGCCATTCAAATGTGACCTAAATCAAATTCCATACGGTTATACAGTGGAAGTGACAAATAGATTCAAGATATTAGATATGATAGACAGAGTGCCTGAAGAACTATGGACAGAGGTTTGTGATACTGTACAAGAGGCAGTGATCAAGACTATCCCCAAGAAAAAGAAATGCAAAAAGACAAAATGGTTGTCTAAGGAGAAGACAATGGCATCCCACTCCAGTACTCTTGCCTGGAAAATCCCATGGGCAGAGGAGCCTAGTAAGCTGCAGTCCATGGGATCACTGAGGTTGGACATGACTGAGCGACTTCACTTTCACCTTTCACTTTCATGCACTGGAGAAGGAAATGGCAACCCNCTGGATAGAGCTTCTCCATCTTTGGCTGCAAAGAATATAATCAATAGGATTTGAAATAACTCAGCTGGAATTCCATCACCTCTGTTAGCTGTGTTCATAGTAATGTTTCCTAAGGCCCACTGGACTTCACACTCCATAATGTCTGGCTCTAGGTGAGTGACCACACCATCCTGGTTATCTGGGTCATTAAGACCATTTTGGTATAGTTTTTCTGTGTATTCTTACCGCCTCTTCTTAATCTCTTCTGCTTCTATTAGGTCCTTGCTGTTGCTGTCTTGTAGTACCTATCCTTGCATGAGATGTTCCCTTGGCATCTCTGATTTTCTTGAAGACATCTCTAGCATTTCCCATTCTGTTGTTTTCCTCTGTCTTTGCATTGTTCACCTAAGAAAGCTTTCTTACTCTCCCTGCTGTTCTCTGAAACCCTGCATTTATTTGGGTATATATGGTTTATCTTTCCCTTTCTCCTTTACCTTTTCCTTCTCTTCTTTTTCTCAGCTATCTGTAAGGCCTCCTCAGACAACCATTTGCCTTCTTGCATTTCTTTTTCTTGGGGATGGTTTGGGATGGTTGGGTACGCCTTGTGTACCGTGTTACAAACCTCCATCCATAGTTCTTCAGGCTCTTTGTCTCCCACATCTAATCCCTTGAATCTTTTCATCATCTCCACTGTATAATCTTAATGAATTTGATTTTGGTCATATCTGAGTGGCAGAGAGTCAGACACAGCTTAGCAACTAACACGGTACCTGAGTGGTCTAGTGGTTTTCCCTACTTTCTTCAACTTAAGCCTGAATTTTGAAATAAGGAATGCATGATCTGAGCCATAGTCAGCTCCAGGTCTTGTTTTTGCTGACTGTATAGAGCTTCTCCATCTTCAACTGCAAAAAATGTATCAGTCAGATTTTGGTATTGACTAGCTGGTGATGACCATCTCTAGAGTTGTCTCTTGTGTTGTTGGAATTTCCATAGGTTTAAGTTCCGAAAATGGACTTTTGGATTTAGAGGGCTTATTACATATTTAAACTTTTGATAGATGCTATCAAGTTGCGTTCCCTGAAATCTTTCCTACTTTGTAGGTGAAATGATACAGTTGATTTCATTTGCATTTCCTTGATTTTTTAGTGAGGCTAATCTTCTTTGACAAAACTTGGAGGTACCAGCCAAACGACCTTCACTTTATGTGTCGTGTGTTTGTTTCATTAACTGCCTCTCCAGGCCATTGCTTGTGTTTTCCACTGAGAATGTGATCTTTCATGAAATATATAAGGTCACTAGATGTCACTAGAACCCCGTTTTGTTGGGTTATTTCGGGTGTGTTCTTTCTAAGAGCAGACAGCTGTGTAACTGCAGTTGATAGAATTCCGACATTTCCTATGGACAGAAACATTTCCATGTTTAAGGAAAAAGAAATAACAGATCAAAGAAGGAAGGTCATGCTTGATGGTCACCTCAGTTCAGTTGGAGAAGGTTGACTCCCTGCGGGGTGCCGGTGGTAAAGAGCCCACCTGACAGTGCAGGAGACGTAAGAGAGAGGGGCTCCACCCCGGGTCAGAAAGACACCCGGAGAAGGGGATGGCTGCCCACTCCATATTCGTGCCTGGAGAATCCCATGGACAGAGGAGCCTGATGGGCCACAGTCCATAGTGTCCCAGAGACAGAACTGAAGTGACTTAACTTGCACAGAAGCATGATCAGAAAGCTAGATTTTTTTTAACAGTCACAAACAGATAGCTGGGGGCACGGTTCCCAGGCAGTGCTGTTGCGCATTGGAGAGCCTGCCCCCTGCCCCTGCGTTTGTTTCCTACAATGTGCACATGTCCTTGCACAGCCACACCGTGGCCATCCACGCTGATCTCACCAGCCACACACCTGAAAGCCATTGGCTTAACCCCAGAAACCCCCTTGGTGTCCGGAAGGGCTCGAGGGGAGAAAGACGAGGAGACGCAACAGCAGCCTCCTGGGGCTGAGTCAGGCTTGTCGGGCGTCTCCGCTGAGGCGGTCCGGGTCTGTGTCGTGGAGGGTCAGCTCGGGGGTGCTGACAGGCCCTCTCTGTGGCGGCACTGCCCAGGCCGCTCCCCTGGGGCGAGTTCCCCCGCTCTGCTTTTGAGGGAGGCACTTTCCAACTGTGCAGATAGCCGTCCCCCTTCACGCCGTGTGTGTGTGTGCGTGTGTGTGTGTGTGTGTGTGTGTGTGTGTGTGTGTGTACTGTATCCAGAGGATCATATCTCATTCCTTTCAATGCTCCTTTTAAGGTTTGCATTGTCCCCCAATGGCCAGTGGTAGCCCGTTCATGGTGACTTGTCTTTGCTTATCATTACTCTATCAATCTCTGGACACCTGTTTTCGTCTGGCACAGTTTAGTTCAGGCTCAGCTTGTACTTTCTCTTTCCCAGCCCTGGATTCAGCCTTTTCTCCAAGGAGCTCTGGTTCCTTTTAGTGGAAAATAGCATTTGGACCTAAAATCTGAGGGGAGTTGGGCATGCTCATTGCTGCTCCTGCACCTTCTCGGGGCAGAGCTAGTGATACGGATGTGTATCCATGCCATGCATTTATTTCCATAACATCTGTGTATAGTCTGTCAGTGAGTTCCCATGGGGACCTGCCCTTCCAGCCCATGCCTTTCCTGCCAGCTCATGACACCTCCTGCGTGGGCATTGAGATTGCTCAGCAGTTTTGTTGTTTCACGTGTAGGGGGCAAGGCCACTCCATCAGACACTTGCTTTGCTGTCCTGGGTCCCCCTTAGTCCTCGCTGCTGCGTTTGGGGGACTAAAAAGGCAGGGTGGTCTCCCCCCGTCTCTGCAGTGTGTCTCAGCTTCGGCCTTGGCCAGGGCACCTCATTTAAAGATTCACTCTTGACAGAAATCTGTGTGATGGGCCCAGGCAGGTGTCCTAGGATTCACTAAATTAAGGAGGACAGTCATCGGATTGGTGGGGTTCATTGTCCCTCCTTTTGTTGTGCCAGAAGCTTTTATTCTCCAGCATATGCCCTGATGCAGTTCAGGTGGAGTTGGTCAGCCTTTTAAGGGCAATTCCAAAGGCCCTGGGGTGAGAAGGGTGGGGAGTGGGGGCTTCTGGTGGGGAGTCCAGGGGGTCAGCATGGCCTGGCGGGGCGAGGGGCGCAGCAGAGAGAGGCAGAGCCTCGGGGGCTCTAGGCCTGAGCTCAGGCTGCAGCAGGAGCTGATGGAAGGCAGGGACTGCAGTTTACTGCCTCAAACTTTCCCTGTCTGCCTACTGTTTAAAAAGTTTTCTCCCAGGCGCACACATCCTCTAGTTTGAAGATCAGTGAGCAGGAGTGACCATAATAAAATGCTGCCTCCTGGGAGAAGGCTGGAGCTAGCTGGCGGGCTGTCCTGGGTGCATCTGGAGCGCAGAACTCACAGGAGAGGGCCTTTGCTGCTAGGTGCGCACGCACAGGTGCAGCGCAGGATGCTGGACCACCGAGCCGGCCTCTGTGCGCTCCTCTGTCACTGGTGGTGTTTCCCTCAAGCACCCCTCCCTCAGACACAGTTAGGAAGCTTCTCTTTCCTTTCGGCCATGTTCGAACCCTGGCTCTCTGACCATTCCCGGAAAGTGGCCTGGACCGCGGACCCAGCCGTGGGCATGGCGCTGCCCCAGCCTGGCCGTACCCCCACTGAGGCTGGTGGTCGAGGCTCACTCCACGTGCTGCCCTGCGCCCCTTTCCTGAGTCGCTGGTGGGGGCGGGAGCCGAGCCCCCCTGTCAGGACTGCATGTGTAGTCTGGAGACGCTCCGCCCCGTCCTCGCCTTAGGACCTGCTCGTGGTCCCCCCTCAGTACCCAGCCCTTCCGTGCAGGGATTCAGGCCCTTGTGCAGAATGACTTGCCGACTGGTGGTGAGGATGCGGGGCGTGGGGGTCCCCAGCAGCTCTGGGGACCCTGCTGCAGTCTGGCTGGCCTCACTGGGTCCAGAGCAGGACTTGTTGGGGGATCTGGGCCGATCCCAGGGCTCCGAGGGCGGCAGCAGCCAGCACTTCTCTTCTCAATCACTAGGTGAGAAGTTGGTGTCATTGTTGTCCTTTGCTGAAGAAAAGCAGAAATCCAGCTGGTGAGTGTTTTCTGTTTATGCAGTAGACTGAGCACCTGATGAACGTGGTTTTTATGTAGAGGCACCAGTGTGTTCCTCAGCATGTGCGCCTCTGGGGTGCTTGCATCGCTGATGGATCCAGGCTCACCCCCAGCGCCTTGAGGCAGCGTGTCCACAGTGCACTCCATCCTGCCTTGGGGCAAGCCTGGGATCAGGCAAGCCTCCCGGGCTGCTGACGGGGGCAGACTTCTGGTTTTGTGAACTCCGCTGATGGTTTCCTGTGAGCCTCAGTTTCCTCAGTTGTTGAGTAGGAGGAAAGGCGCTGCTCCCCACCAGCTGGAGGAGGCTCTCAGGGCCTGGCTGAGCCACACGCCACTGCTGGTAGTGACCTTACCGCCTGTTCATGTCAATAGGATGATCGCAGGTCTCATCATGTCTTCTCTTTGGGTGCTTCCCCGCCACCTGTTTTTGTCTGTGTTGTTGCCTGTAACAGTGGGAAATGGGTTATGTTCCTCCTGAGCAGGCGGAGCTGGTAAGCTGTGCTGGTGGTAAAATGGTAACTTCCTAGGTCCTTTGCATTCTGCGTCTGCACCTGATGTGGGGAGGACGTAAAGCTGGTTAGCTTTATGTGTTGTGAAGGTGAGGAGCAGAAATGGCCAGGCAGAAGGTGTTCTTACGGAAACAGTTTTGGCCTCAAGTCACACTTCGAGATTTGTAACTGGTGAGGGCTCTCCCTGGTGGCTCACTGGTAAAGAATCTGCCTGCCAGTGCGGGAGACGCAGGTTCGATCTCTGAGTTAGGAAGATCCCCTGGAGAAGGGAATGGCCACCGACTCCAGGATTCTTGCCTGGAGAGCCCCATGGACAGAGGAGCCTGGGGGGCTACAGTCCATGGGGTCACAGAAGAGTTGGACACAGCTTAGTGACTAAACAACAACAAATTGTCAGTTTGGTGTCACCTCCCAAAATTTTTTCAAGTGAGAAATGCTTAACTGTTCAATACCATACACAAACACACACTCATAAAATTGCCTTTTCATCCTTATTTTAGAGACCTTTCTGTATTGCCACGGAAACATTTGCCTCATTCTTTATTTTTATTCCACTGTATTCTATTTTCAGCCGTTATTTGCATATTAATGTTGAATGGAGTAATAGTCTTATTAAACTACAGTCAGAGATGTGATTGTGGCCTTATTTTAAAAAGACTTAGCAGATTGGTGACAATTATGTAAACACAAGAGTGATAGAAGGTGTTTGATCTGGGATATGGAAAGATGAAGAAAATGTTTTAAGATTAAAATTTCAGTATTATATGAAACCAGGAGAGGAGAAACCATAGAGAAGGAAATTGTTTAGAGAATCGTTGTAGTTGTTTAGATTTGAGCAGGTGAATGCTCAGAAGTAGGTAGTGGTGCAGGGATCCCCTCAGCAGGCGGGAGGTGAGGGGCTGACGCAGGAGGAACGGCAGATGGGACACTGGACAAGCTGTGGGAGCAGGCTGCTGGGACCGGGGTGGCCGCTTGGCCTGGGGTGGCCACTCCACCAGGGTGGCCAGGGCCCAGACCTGGGGCACCCGGTGGCAGTGATGCCTTGACAGACATGCAGGAGGGGGATGCAGTTTTGGAGGAAGGACAGGCTTTCTGGCCTGTTTCTGTGGGACCTTCCGGCTCCAGGTTACTCATTTCATGGCCTGTCTGCTCTAAAATTACGCAGCTAATGGCATGGGCTTCTGCCTTTAGGAGTGCCAGGCACTGATCTTTTTGAAGTGTTGTTGCAAGTCTAAACTTATTACATAAAAATTGTGCTTCCTGTAGCTGCTTTCTCACTTCCATTCTTAAACACCATGTTAGAGAAGGTTTTGGCAAGTTGAATTTGTATTGCCTTTTGTGTTCAGTAATAAATGCACTTTGTTAAAAGACTCTGTCAGAGTGGCCTGTGCAGGGGTTCTCCCACTGCTGACTGACCCATGTGCAGATTTAATGCTGTGTGACTCTCACAGGAACATGCTCATTACCCCCATCTTGGTTCCACAGGTGCAGGGCAGCTGGAGTGCACATTGATGAGTCGCTGTACCCTGCCGCCAACACTAACCGACACCTACCGGGCCTGCTTAAAAAAAAAGTAAGTGCGTGACTCCATGGCTGTTACAGGCTTATTCATTCCTTATTCCTAGAAAAGAAAACCTTTCTGGAATATATTCGCATTGTCTTTAAGAATTGCTGTTGGTGATAATGTTCTTCTCACACAGCATTGTTTAGTGGGTTATAGATTATTTCATCCCAGGAGTGCTCGGATGGAGTTTGTAAGAAACAGAAGAGACTGCTTGGCTGTAGGAGAGCTGACAGTTGCCCGAGACCAGCACCTGCACAGGTGCTCTGGTCATGACCTCAGGACTCAGTTGTGTCTGTAGTGAAATACACTTGATCTGTTGCACTTTATTATTTAAAAGTTTTAATTGACTTCTGCATCTGAGTGAACTGTTGACTGTGAAATATCAGTTTATTGTCACGTGAGAATCCCTGTTGGAGAGATTAGCAGACTCCAAACTGAGTCAGGCAGAGGAGAGCTATATACATTTCCTGTAGACTGGGGGAGACATTCCCATGGATGTCCCCACGGTTTCTGAAAATGGTAAATCCTGTATCTCTTTCACATTTCTTCTCAGACAACCTGGAACACACTCATGCAGGGCTGAAAACTTCAGTGTCTGTCCAGATCGCGTTGGACAGAAGTGACTCTGTGGTAGACCCGCAGTAGCTGTGTCTGCTGTTTTAAAAACAAGTGTTTGTATTAAACATTGACAATAAAAGCACATTTTCATTACATGCATTGAGTAAACTCAGATCAGGCAGATTTCTCCTAATTTCCCTTTCCTCAAAAATTGGTTTTCAGTTTGATTTGGGTTCTTGCAGGTGGCATGATCTTTGGTACATGTGTTTCACACGTGTGTGTGCGCGCATAGGTTTTATGTGAGCCAGGCTCTGCGACGTTAAATGTGCTGCTGGATGGGTTACTTTTTCTTCCTCGCCTAGACTGTGTGTTCTCATGTCAGTGTGTATGTGGCTCCACTGTCTTCTGCTTTGTGTTAAATAGCATGAACATCTCTTGGGTTCAGGCACCCTTAGGTCATTGATGATTTTTACTAATTACATGGTTCATGGAACCTGTTCGAGTTTCTTTCTCCAAGTGGAATATCTAGGAGTGGAGTTATACAGTATCGCCAATAGCGTATAAGGGTGCTTATTTTGCAGCACTGACCTGTGCGGAGTATTACTCATCTGTTAAATCTTTCCTAATCTGAAGCATGAAGGGTGTCTGCTCACACCCTTCGCCACTTAAGGATTTATTCGTCTCTAAAGGCATCCCCCTTGCCCCCGCTCCCGAGTGCAGGTGCAGCTTGAGCCTGACTCCAGGCCTGGCATCCGGCCTCGGGCGAGGCTCTGCTGCGCTCCCTCCCTGCTGCCAGCGTGAGCCTCCTGCTTGCCGTGCTTCACACTCACTGGGCGCACCTGTCAGAGCCATCGCACCGTCTGTTTCTCTGTCTGAACACGCTTCCCTCATCCGCCTGCAGCTGGTTCTCCGAGTCCCGTGGAGGCGCCTCAGGGAGCGGCCCTCTGACTCCCGTTTACAGAGGCGGGTCCTGACCCTCCCCTGCCTTTTTCCTTCTTGCAGCACTCACCTCTTCTAACGCACTGTAAAGCTAGGGGCAGTTGATCTCACGGAAGCACGGGGCCCCTCGTGGGTGGCAGTGCTTCCGGACCTGTGGCACCTGGGGTCTCTACGTTCTGCTCGTCGCATGCCCATGTTGTCTTTGTGCCCCTGGAAAGCGCGGGGCTGGCCGCCTCCAGGTGCGCACACCTCCACCGCCAGGGGCCCAGAGTCGCAAAGCTGACTGCTGCTCAGGACCTGGATTCTACGCGGCTACTTTGGCAGAAACAGCACAGGCCAGTCTCAGGCCCGCTGGAATTAATCCTTCTGACACGCATGCTGTTTGATTCATTTGTTATGTATATTTTCTGTCATTCCTTCAGAGAATAAGCTCCTTGATGGCAAGAATCTTTCTATGTTTTAAGACCAGTGTCTGACATAGTAACCTTTTTGTTAAATGATGAATGAGTGAGTTATTAAGGAATTGCGCAGGGTGCCAGTTGAGAGCACAGTGTGGCACCAGCCTTGAATGCTGAGAAGTTCTTCCTGTAGACTGGGACAAGAGGGATCAGACTGGGATCCACGTGAGCACATTGGGCTGAGAAGTGACTTGGATATGAGCCCCGGGCTTCCTCATTTGTCACGCTTCGGGTGTGTAGTTACTGGCCAAATGGAGTTACTGTGACTTGACAGTAAGACAAGATTAACTAATGGTTCTCTTCTTTGGTAGTTATAAAATACCTACCAAAGTACCTAAAATACTTGTCATTTTACCATGTCACGATTTTTTTGGCAGGGGGCAGGAGTGGATAACATAAAAGTAGCAGAAGTTAGGAAAAAGAGACTAATTTTAAGAATCCTCATGGAAATGAAAATGCCTCAGAAAATGTAGCTATTTAGCATATAGCTCTTTGCCTAGGTGCTCAGTTGCTCACTCATGTCCGACTCTTTGTGACCCCAGGGACTGTAGCCAGCGATGCTTTTTTGTCCAAGGGATTTCCCAGGCAAGAATACTGGAGTGGATTGCCATTTCCTCCTCCAGGGGATCTTCCCAACCCAGGNCAGGGCAGCTGGAGTGCACATTGATGAGTCGCTGTACCCTGCCGCCAACACTAACCGACACCTACCGGGCCTGCTTAAAAAAAAAGTAAGTGCGTGACTCCATGGCTGTTACAGGCTTATTCATTCCTTATTCCTAGAAAAGAAAACCTTTCTGGAATATATTCGCATTGTCTTTAAGAATTGCTGTTGGTGATAATGTTCTTCTCACACAGCATTGTTTAGTGGGTTATAGATTATTTCATCCCAGGAGTGCTCGGATGGAGTTTGTAAGAAACAGAAGAGACTGCTTGGCTGTAGGAGAGCTGACAGTTGCCCGAGACCAGCACCTGCACAGGTGCTCTGGTCATGACCTCAGGACTCAGTTGTGTCTGTAGTGAAATACACTTGATCTGTTGCACTTTATTATTTAAAAGTTTTAATTGACTTCTGCATCTGAGTGAACTGTTGACTGTGAAATATCAGTTTATTGTCACGTGAGAATCCCTGTTGGAGAGATTAGCAGACTCCAAACTGAGTCAGGCAGAGGAGAGCTATATACATTTCCTGTAGACTGGGGGAGACATTCCCATGGATGTCCCCACGGTTTCTGAAAATGGTAAATCCTGTATCTCTTTCACATTTCTTCTCAGACAACCTGGAACACACTCATGCAGGGCTGAAAACTTCAGTGTCTGTCCAGATCGCGTTGGACAGAAGTGACTCTGTGGTAGACCCGCAGTAGCTGTGTCTGCTGTTTTAAAAACAAGTGTTTGTATTAAACATTGACAATAAAAGCACATTTTCATTACATGCATTGAGTAAACTCAGATCAGGCAGATTTCTCCTAATTTCCCTTTCCTCAAAAATTGGTTTTCAGTTTGATTTGGGTTCTTGCAGGTGGCATGATCTTTGGTACATGTGTTTCACACGTGTGTGTGCGCGCATAGGTTTTATGTGAGCCAGGCTCTGCGACGTTAAATGTGCTGCTGGATGGGTTACTTTTTCTTCCTCGCCTAGACTGTGTGTTCTCATGTCAGTGTGTATGTGGCTCCACTGTCTTCTGCTTTGTGTTAAATAGCATGAACATCTCTTGGGTTCAGGCACCCTTAGGTCATTGATGATTTTTACTAATTACATGGTTCATGGAACCTGTTCGAGTTTCTTTCTCCAAGTGGAATATCTAGGAGTGGAGTTATACAGTATCGCCAATAGCGTATAAGGGTGCTTATTTTGCAGCACTGACCTGTGCGGAGTATTACTCATCTGTTAAATCTTTCCTAATCTGAAGCATGAAGGGTGTCTGCTCACACCCTTCGCCACTTAAGGATTTATTCGTCTCTAAAGGCATCCCCCTTGCCCCCGCTCCCGAGTGCAGGTGCAGCTTGAGCCTGACTCCAGGCCTGGCATCCGGCCTCGGGCGAGGCTCTGCTGCGCTCCCTCCCTGCTGCCAGCGTGAGCCTCCTGCTTGCCGTGCTTCACACTCACTGGGCGCACCTGTCAGAGCCATCGCACCGTCTGTTTCTCTGTCTGAACACGCTTCCCTCATCCGCCTGCAGCTGGTTCTCCGAGTCCCGTGGAGGCGCCTCAGGGAGCGGCCCTCTGACTCCCGTTTACAGAGGCGGGTCCTGACCCTCCCCTGCCTTTTTCCTTCTTGCAGCACTCACCTCTTCTAACGCACTGTAAAGCTAGGGGCAGTTGATCTCACGGAAGCACGGGGCCCCTCGTGGGTGGCAGTGCTTCCGGACCTGTGGCACCTGGGGTCTCTACGTTCTGCTCGTCGCATGCCCATGTTGTCTTTGTGCCCCTGGAAAGCGCGGGGCTGGCCGCCTCCAGGTGCGCACACCTCCACCGCCAGGGGCCCAGAGTCGCAAAGCTGACTGCTGCTCAGGACCTGGATGCTACGCGGCTACTTTGGCAGAAACAGCACAGGCCAGTCTCAGGCCCGCTGGAATTAATCCTTCTGACACGCATGCTGTTTGATTCATTTGTTATGTATATTTTCTGTCATTCCTTCAGAGAATAAGCTCCTTGATGGCAAGAATCTTTCTATGTTTTAAGACCAGTGTCTGACATAGTAACCTTTTTGTTAAATGATGAATGAGTGAGTTATTAAGGAATTGCGCAGGGTGCCAGTTGAGAGCACAGTGTGGCACCAGCCTTGAATGCTGAGAAGTTCTTCCTGTAGACTGGGACAAGAGGGATCAGACTGGGATCCACGTGAGCACATTGGGCTGAGAAGTGACTTGGATATGAGCCCCGGGCTTCCTCATTTGTCACGCTTCGGGTGTGTAGTTACTGGCCAAATGGAGTTACTGTGACTTGACAGTAAGACAAGATTAACTAATGGTTCTCTTCTTTGGTAGTTATAAAATACCTACCAAAGTACCTAAAATACTTGTCATTTTACCATGTCACGATTTTTTTGGCAGGGGGCAGGAGTGGATAACATAAAAGTAGCAGAAGTTAGGAAAAAGAGACTAATTTTAAGAATCCTCATGGAAATGAAAATGCCTCAGAAAATGTAGCTATTTAGCATATAGCTCTTTGCCTAGGTGCTCAGTTGCTCACTCATGTCCGACTCTTTGTGACCCCAGGGACTGTAGCCAGCGATGCTTTTTTGTCCAAGGGATTTCCCAGGCAAGAATACTGGAGTGGATTGCCATTTCCTCCTCCAGGGGATCTTCCCAACCCAGGGATGGAGCCCACATCTCCTGCTTTGACAGGCAGATTCTGTACTACTGAGCCACCTGAAAAGGCCCATCTAGCGCTTTATTCTGGAGAAGGAAATGGCAACCCACTCCAGTGTTCTTGCCTGGAGAATCCCAGGGACGGAGGAGCCTGGTGGGCTGCTGTCTTTGGAGTCGCACAGAGTCGGACACGACTGAAGCGACTTAGCAGCAGCAGCGCTTTATTCAGTCTTAATTCTGTCCATATTCTCACAGTTGTGGGAAGAGTAAATACTATAAATTCACATACAGTACAAGAAATAACCTCTCTAAGAAGGTTTTATTATTGATATTACAGAAGATAACAGCAATGTGTGTGAAAGGTTTCTTTTGCTGTCTTGCACAATTGCAGTGCGGTGTTAATTCTTATGTTCTTCTTGTGCAGCGCAAGTGTATGCAGCCCAAAGATTTTATTCCTAGAACACCAGAAAACGATAAAAGACTGCAAAGGAAATTTGAGAAAATGGCTAAAGAGCTGCAACAGCAGAAAACCACTCTGGGTAAGCTGAGAGGCCAGCATGCCCTCGGTGTCCGTGTCTGTGCTGTGGCCTCGCTTGCCGGCTGGCTCCTGCATCCTGGGGACGTGGCTGAGGGGCACAGTGTTAGCCTCACAGGTCAGAGACACAAGTCACTGCAGGAAACATGACCACAGCCATCGTTGGGCCACACTGTTGAACTAACCATTCACCAGATTAATGGAACTATTTTTCCCCCCCAGGGATGATTATTAAAGATGTGGTCTCTGATTAACCCTATTGGAATGAATCCATTTTTATTTCTTCTTTATATATGTGTGTATGTGTGTCTGTCTGTATTTTCACCCAAGACTTGGTGTTTTTATTTTGTTACCCAGAGTAGTCAGGTGTTAGATGATACGTTCTTGTAATGATTTAGAAAAATACTTTCAAAGATCATCAGACTTTGAAGTACTTCATGTATTCTTAGTATTTCTCTTTTTCACCTTTTTCACTGGTTGCTCAGTTCCTTGTTTCAGACCAATCTTGACACATCACTGATACAGATAAGCAGTTTTGTTAAACTATAATGCTTAGCATAGAAATAGAAAGCGTTCATTCCTGTAGGTGTTCAGCCTGCACATGATGCCCGATAACTTTCTGGAAAACTGGCTGAATCCCTTGTCCTCATCTCAGTCCTTCCTTTGCCCGATGGATCAAGTCTCTCTCCCTGGTACCTGCGGCCACCTCCTGTGCTCCAGGCCGCCCCCTGGCATGGCTCACGTCGAGCCCGCCCCTGCAGGGCTCAGGGGTCCCTGGAGCTCCCTTCTTGCCACCAAGTTCACCTGTGGGTCTCTGTCTGCCGGCAGGGAAGGGGAAACCTGCGGAAGAGGGACAAGGGTGTCCTGAAAGCAATAACATTGCTGAAGAAGGAAGGCACGTTTAACTTAAAACTGGGTATTTGTTCATTTTCAGGTACCAATGTTCCTGTTCTCTTATTTGAATCTAATGGCTCGCTGGTGTACAGTCCAACAGGTAAAGTCTACGGGGGCCACCACAGTGCGATGAAGAAGAGGCTGCAGGAGATGAAGGAGAAACGGGAAAACCTTTCCCCCACCTGTAAGTGCTGGGACTTGACACAGGGAGAATTGTGAAATAGGTGAATCAGTCGTGGAAAGGGCTTTTTCTTTTACATAGTTATTTTAGCTGATGTTTCTTGTTCTAACTGTTTCAGAATAGACTTTGTTGATACTGTCTTCCAGAAAATCTTCTGCTTTATTCTGATTTTTTAAGAATATATTGGGTTTTTAGTATTCTCCAGGTTTAAAACCCTATTTGTTGTATACCTTTGCTATTTAATATATTTGGGATTTTTCTTTGTTAAAAAATTAATCATTCCCTTTTTCTGAAGTTTGCTTTAGATTAAGTGTCTAATGACTCAGTTTACCTTTATTTCTTTTATCTTAAATTTTTAAGTAATACACCAGCACGTTTTCATAAAATGTTGACCAGTGTAGTGTCTGTAATAAAGCTCCATCTTAATTCCCACCTTATTCTCCTCTGCCCCTGAGTGACCTGAGTTTTGTGTGATGTGTTTCTCTAGGTCTTTTTCAGTGGGTCATCCATGTAGTTATGAAAAAGATTAGGCTTCTGTATCTTTCTTTGCAGTGGTGTAATTTTTCTTTACCTAAATTACATTGTGGCATACCTCTTACTTTAAACCTTTTTTCATTTAGAAGTATCTTGGTGTAGAATATCTTTTTTTTTTTTAAGATGTTGCATTGTCTGTTTTTCTAGTTTTTCCTTTTAGAGATAGTGCTGCAGTTTTAATTTCTTTCTTTCTTTTTTTTTTTTTTTTAAAGCTGCATGGTATGTGGTCATTTTCCTCTTTGGCCATCCAGATTGCTCTCTCCCATTTGCTCTCATAACCCACATGCTAGTGGACATGCTTCTACATGAATATGTTTCTGTGTATTTCAGGTATTTGCAATAATATTAAGTCACGAAGGCAGACTTTAAAAGTTTTGGTAGATATTGTCAGATTGCCCTTCAGAAAGTTTGTGCCATTTCACCCTTTGCCAGTCGTTTATGAGAACTGCAGAGTCTCACCCTTGGGAAACTGGATGGCTTTAGTCTTCACATCTCTCTCAATCTGAGATGTAAACATTGCAATTCTATGTTTAATTAGCTTCTGAGGTCACCAGTGAGTTTGCTAGTTAGGTTGGAAGTCTGTACATTATCTCTGAATCTTTGTACAACTGCCTATTACGTATTATTTTCTTTCTGATTTGTAAGAGCTAATTACGTGTTACAAGGATTCTCTCCCAGCTTCTTGTGTGACCACTTGTACTTAAGTAGCAGGCACTCAGCAAATAGACTGTTGAATAACATGCATAGACTGTGCTGTTTATCATTTAACATACGGTGACTTGTAAGAAACAGATACATTATATTTAAGGTAGACAAACCTGCTTGTCTTTTCCTTCTGGCCTTCAGGATTCCTGTGATGTGTAGAACTCCTCCTGCACAAGGTTTTAAAGTTGTTGTAGCTATTACATTTTCTTCTATTACTCTTACAGTTTAAGGTTAGTTATTTCATCTGTCCTGAATTTGTGTTTGTATATCATATGCAGTGGGCAGTTAAGGTTATAAGGTTAGTTGTGGCCGCCAGTAACAGATAAACATGTTGCGTTTCTTTGTCCTGACAAAGGAGGAGGCAGGTCTGTGCTCTGTGGTATTCTGAAGAGCCTGGGCCCCGCCTTCCTCCCCTGCCTTCCTCAGGGCCAGTTCCCTGTAAGCAGCCCCACCAGCTTCTGTCCGCTGCCACTGCCGGGTTCCGCTGGCCAGATGCAGTCCTGTGGCTATTCCTGGTCGCAAGTTAAGTGCAACCATTTATGGCTCAAGAGCTGCAGAGGCAAAAGGGCACTCTAGATTAGCAGGAAATATAATACAGTTCTGTGTGTTTGTTTTCATACGTCTCATTTAATCTTACAGTTAAGTTTAGAATGGCCAGTGGTATTCAGGGTGACATAGCTAAGGGAACGCAGTAGTTTTAGCCTAGGAAGTAGGCAACAAAACCAAATCGTCTGCAGGGCCTGGCAAGCAAGACTGTCGTGTAGTCTTAACTGGGATGTGTATTTACATTAATTAAATTTGATTCTGTTGTAAGAGGAAGATGGGAATGGTTGTTGAGGTAGGATACTACCAGTGTCCCGGGGGAATATCCAAATTGGTTCAGCAAATAATTGTGTATTTGCCATTATGTGTATGTGGAGTAATTTGCCTTAAACTTTACTCCGTTACTTTGCACTGTTAATTGTGCTACCTAACTGCCTTTAGCACAGTTTAAAACAACTGAAAATTTTGTCTCTATGCTTACCTTCCTTATCTTGGTTTATTCTCATTTATAATTGTTTTCTCAGAGAAGTATCCTTTATAGTCTCCTCAAAAAGTCTTTGTCTGTGTGACCAAGGTATCAGTTTTGTTTCTGATCTGCACAGTCTTTGAAAATGACACCCATGGTCTTGCTTGTTAAATCACTGGTCACCTGAAAGTCCCCTATGAAACCTCCAGGCTTTGTCAGCGTCTGCATGCTGCACGCTGGGTCTTTCTTTGCTGCTGAAGAGTCCTGTGCCTGGCAGAATGTTCAGCAATATCTCTGGCTTCTGCCTGCTAGATGCCTAAAACACGCTCACGGTCCACCCCACCCCACCCCACCCGTGACGTCCAGTGGTGTCTGCTGGGCACCCAGGCGATCCCTGGTTGAGAACCACTGCTTTGCTCAAAGAGGCAGCCATCTGTGATAATTGTGAAAAAAGGCCTTGTCCATGGAGCAGTGAGACTGACCGAAACGCTTTGCCTCTGTTGAGCTTCTGCTTAGGTTCAAGGTGGCCGACTCCCCAGATCCCTTCCAAATTCTATTATCCTGGGAGTTCATGCCTTTTTTATGGAATGACTTGTATAAACTATATTTTAATGACTCTTATCTGCAGTAGATTTGAGTAAGACTTTGTTTTTGTGCTCATTGTGATGCTGAAGTCTAGAATAGGAAGTACAAGGAGTAAGTTGTGTGTGTGTGTGTGTCGTACAAGAGCGGAACGAGTGGGCCTGCTATCAGCCTCATTTGCTCCCAGAGCTCAGAGCCATGTTAATGAGGGGTTGTGATTGTGTTTTCGGCCTCCCAGATGATTGAACAGTCTGATGTTAACACTGTGAACCCTCTGCGTGAAGCATCTTTGAACCTTTCACATGATACTTTGTGTTCAGGTAAAATTATTCTCTTTTNTCCCAGAGCTCAGAGCCATGTTAATGAGGGGTTGTGATTGTGTTTTCGGCCTCCCAGATGATTGAACAGTCTGATGTTAACACTGTGAACCCTCTGCGTGAAGCATCTTTGAACCTTTCACATGATACTTTGTGTTCAGGTAAAATTATTCTCTTTTTTGTGATATATTTAAGGTTGATAATATGATTTCCCTGTTTGAAGGTTTTTCTAATGAGGAAAACAATTAAAAACTAGAATTTGTGAATTTTACCCTGAAATTAGGTGTTGTAATTTACAAAAATAGATGCTGTACAAAAATTAAGGCATGAGAAATTATATGACTTAAGCATACTTTTCTCCTAGATATTTGCTTTCTTGGCACAGAATCGATTGCTCATTAAAAAAAAAAATTTGTACTTGAACCAACCTGCATACAATTTAAACTATACAGTGAGCTTAAAGTACTGTATTTAAACCATACAGTGATTTAAACTATGCAGTGAGCTTAAAGTAGTGTGTTTAAACCATACAGTGGTTTAAACTGGGCAGTCAGCTCAAAGTAGTGTGTTTAAACCATACAGTGGTTTAAACTGTGCAGTGAGCTTAAAGTACTGTATTTAAACTATGCAGTGAGCTTACGGTGCTGAGGACCCACAGAGCCAGGAGAGAGCTGGCTCAGCACAGTGTGTAATGAATGAATGAACAAGTCAGGAAGTAGGTATAGATCACAAAAACTACAGGAGATAAAAACAAAGAGGATTTCTGATTAGAAGCAGTGTTGGAAAGAATTGGTAAAATTAGGGTTTTGTATTATGGACGTGGTTTTATAAATGTGGAAGTCCTTATTTCACTCTAAATGATCATTTTTCCTGGGTGTTGTCTTTCTGGTCATATTCCATTTCTTAAAACCATGTCACCAGCCCCTGTTAGGGCCATGTAAATAGCAGTGCTCCATGGCAGGAATATATTCAAAAGTTGTAAACCGTTACGGACTGTTTTCTGAAAGCCGCCACAGTGACAATAACAAAGCACAACCAAGATACTAGGGTTAAACAGAGGCTTTGTTTTTGTGCGTGGTTTAGTCTTTAATCTCTTTGTGTTGAAATTATTTGCCCACGTGTCTTGAATTATCCCCATCTTTTTTACTTCATGTCTGATGCACATTATTTCATGTCAGTTGGAAACGAGTGACAGCTATAACGAGTTTCCTTGTGGGATTGCGCATGTTTGTGTCTCATCCTATTCTCCTGTTAGCCCTGTGGCGTGGACACTGATGTCCCCATTCTGCTGGTGAGAACACCAGGCCATGGCGAAGGCAGACAGCTCATGCGAGGGCCTGCCTTTGGGCTGACCCAGGCTTCGATCAAGGCCGTCTGGCTTCAGAATCTGTACTCCTAGGCATGTCACGCTGCTTGTCAGCCTTTTGAAAAGTGAGCTGAACTTATTCAGCTGCTATTAATATAATTAAATGTGTGCTGCGTTTCCTGCTGTGGACTTGGGGACACAGCACCATCCACCTCCTGGGATTCCCCCTGTTCCCTGGGGGCTGCCTCCATTCTTTCCCTCTAAGTAGAAAATTAATGCTGTGGCTGGGTTAAGACCCCGCTGTCGCCTCAGGTGTGGAGTCCATCGCACTGGAGCCTGGACGCGGCGGCCTCCCGTCTAGAGTCCTGGCTTCCTCAAGGGTCCATGACTGGCTGTGGGTGCTCTTCCTGGAGCCAAGCACCCGGCGGGGGGACATCCGGAGTGCGTTCCCGCCTCCCGACCCCGTCCTGTCTGAGCTGCGGGGAGCCCAGCATTCCCGTTTGGGAATGCCGGCCGGAAGGCGTCCTGACAGGGTGGGAGGAGGACTCTTCTGCATCAGGAGCTGCGCTCGGGAAGCATCATTGTATCGTTGTACTGACAAGTACTTCTATACTAATTTAAACACTTAAAAAGTGAATTCTTCATTAATGTTTTCCAGACGACTCTTTTGCTGGTGGTCTTCCCGTGTCTGCTGACGATCTCTGTGGAGGCTCCGCAAGTGGGACTCAGGAGAGGAATCTGGGCGAGTTTATCACTGAAAGGGGAAGTGACGTGTGTGCTGCGTCGCCGGTGCCGCAGACAGGCAGTGTCAGCCCCTCAGCAGCTCCCGGTCCCCTGGGTCTCTTGACTCCTCGCAGATCCACCAGCAGTCCTCCCAAGGCAGAGACCCCCCAGCAGAGCGGGGCTGCGGGTGGGGTTGTCACCCCCGTCTCAAAACCATCGTGGCCAGCGGCCCAGGGACCCTCTGACGGGAAGAGGCGTTTTTCTCCTGTGTCCTCTGCTACAAAAGGCCTCCGGGGGGGCTGTGCACAACACACGGGCTCCTCAACCAAGAGAAAAAAGACACCGGAGAACTCTTGTCCAGCCTCGGAGAAGAGATGGAAGAGGAGACGGTCCCTTGGGCAGCGCCCTGCACCCCGCCTGCGGCTGTGGAAGGCGGAGAGCAGCCTGCGGTCTGTGCGGAGGCCCGCTGTCAAGAATCTGGCCCTCGAGGAGTTCTCGTACGATGATTACTTTTCTCCTGATAATCTCAAGGAGAGGGTCTCGGAGGGGCTTCTCGGGGAGCAGCTACCCTCCAGACCCCCTCCGCTCCACTGCCAGAGGAGCCTTTCCAAGACCGAGAGGACCAGCCTCCTGGACAGGGCTGACCTCTCCCTCATCGGCAGAAGCCCCAGGCCCGCTGTTGGCACCAGCTCCACAGCGAAGCCCGGCCCACCCCTGGAGAGGCCTGCGCTCTCCGGGGCAGACGTGGGGCTGGGCGGTGGGACCTCGGGGGGCATGCCTGCTGCTGACGGGACCCCCGGGCTCTGTCCCTGGGCTGAGGCCCAGGGTGGGGGCGATGCCCGCCCTACTTGGGGTGACGCTCTGCACACCCCTAGCGGACTCGTCCCCCAGACGGGACCACAGGGAGACTCCAGCCCTTTGACAGGAAGCAGGGAGGAGACAGAAGAATGGACTGACACCCAGCACGGGCAGAAAGATGGCGTTCCTCCTGAAACAGCGGAGTCCGCTGCAGCACACAGCGACAGTGAACTGAGCCCTGCAGATGACTGTACTGAGGGAAGATCCACGGGGGCGAGGGAGGCACCAGCCCAAGGAAGTAGTGAAAGTACGTGAGCCCCTTTCACAGGTCTCTCCACTCAGAATGTGCACCAGGATGCCCAGCTGCCACACGTAACACAGCTTTTTCATAAGCAAAATGTTTCCTTTTCCCCTTCTTTAAAAAACTTTGAAGAGTATATGTTTGATATTTACAATGGTAAATTCTTTATTCTTGAGGAATAGGCAGCTTACTGCCCTATGGAGTTTCTAGGTTCCTTGCTTAAGCCTGTTATTATGAATACATTTCTCTAAGTCCTATAGGTGCTACCTTTTGTGAAGAATGGCCTCAAGAGGGTGTTTGTCCTGGTTTCCCTGTAGCCTCTCACTGCATCATCACTGAGCAAAGACGCACACTAGTGGAGAGCTTTGAAAATGATCTGTTTAAAACAGGGAGGCTGTTTACTTTAAAAGGGAAATTAAGGCAATATAAATCATGCATCTGTTTATAACAGTGAGGCTGTTTATTTTAGAAGGGAAATTATGGCAGTGTAAATCATGCATTTTGTCAAGAAAAGACATAAAAACATAAATGTGAAAGTAAGTTATCGATATTTATTTTTGAAAAAACTACCTGGTGTTAGCTGTGGAGAAATATTTAATGCTGAGACCTTTTTCGATTTCCTTTTTATTTGCTTTAAGCATATAATTTAAATAGATTTATTTCTATCTGTAATTAAAACCATGGTAGCAGACAGTGTCATTATAGCAAAAGTAACAACAATAGAACAGGAGAAATATCAATAATCTCAGAGATGCAGATGCCACCACCCTTATGGCAGAAAGTGAAGAGGAACTAAAAAGCCTCTTGATGAAAGAGGAGAGGGAGAAGTTAGCTTAAAGCTTAACATTCAGAAAACTAAGATTATGGCATCTGGTCCCGTCACTTCATGGGAAAAGATGGGGAAGCAGTGTCAGGCTTTATTTTGGGGGGCTCCAAAATCACTGCAGATGGTGATTGCAGCCATGAAATCAAAAGACGCTTACTCCTTGGAAAAGTTATGAGCAATCTAGATAGCATATTCAAAAGCAGAAACATTACTTTGCCAACAAAGGTCCATCTAGTTAAGGCTATGGTTTTTCCCATGTATGGATGTGAGAGTTGGACTGTAAAGAAAGCTAAGCACCAAAGAATTGATGCTTTTGAACTGTGGTGCTGGAGAAGACTCTTGTGAGTCCCTTGGGCTATAAGGAGATCCAACCAGTCTATCCTAAAGGAGATCAGTCCTGGGTGTTCATTGGAAGGACTGATGCTGAAGCTGAAACTCCCATACTTTGGCCACCTCATGTGAAAGAGTTGACTCATTGGAAAAGACCCTGATACTGGGAGGGATTGGGGGCAGGAGGAGAAGGGGATGAGAGAGGATGAGATGGCTGGATGGCATCACCGACTCAATGCACATGAGTTTGGGTGAACTCTGGGAGTTGGTTATGGACGTGGAGGCCTGGCGTGCTGCAATTCATGGGGTTGCAAAGAGTCGGACACGACTGAGCGACTGAACTGAAGTGAACAACAATAGAAAACCTTTTTGACTTTCTGATTATATGCACAAATAGGTTTCAGCCGTCAAAGGTGAAAACTCATGAACTTAAGTCATCTCCACCTAAAGATTGTGTTAAAATTTCAGTGAAGCCAAGTTTATGCTTCATTATTTTGTTAAATCCTGAAATCATCTTAACCTTCATCTTCCCCCCCCTCCATCTTAATGTTTTTAAAATGGAGAAGTCATAGGGATTGAAATGGACATAGTTGTTTTGCGTATTTTTCCCTTGGGTTCAGACTCCTCAGGATCATCTCAGAGAATTTAGTCTGTGTATTATTAACATTTTTATATCTGAGCTTTCTCATCTATATAAAACTTTATTATATATTTATAAAATACATAAAATTTGACAACCTTTATTTTATGTTCCTTTATGGTTAGTATGTGCTTTTGAAATGTTTACTTTAAAATGATGTCAGATCTAAATAGAAAACAGTGGGTATACAGAGGTGTAGTAATTAAGAAGATCCTCTTCTTGAACCTTACATTCTCATTCTTGGTTTTCATCTCAGCTTTTGAATAATACTTAATGATGTGCAAACATAATCAAGTAAAAATAAAAATCTGCTTTCAGGTAGTGTGAAACACCCTACGGTCCCAACACTGTGAGCAGTGATCAGTCTCCTCTGGGACTCACCGCACATCCAGGGCCCTATGGGGTCATGGGGTGCAGGGAGGACCCCAGAATAGCTCAGTCTGACTCAGAAATGGGTCAGATATTCTCAGTGCACCAATGTCAGGACATCTGGATGCCCCCTGTTTTATGTCACTTCAGTAGACAGAAGGTCACTGAATTTAGGGCAGGAAAAGAGCTAACTATCTGGTAACCTAACCCTATCCCTTTGTTTTGTTATGTAAAATTGGGACCCACCGATGTTTTAGGAGGTCCATAGTCAGCCCACCTGGCGTTTCCCCTCTTTGGGAACCCAGCACAGGTAACTGCACTTTGCCTGCAGCCATCTGAGATGGTTGAGAGATGCTGAAACCGTGGAGCAGCAAAGCCCAGGCTGTACATCAAGCTGTGCCTTTCCAAATCCTGATGTTGAAATAAAAGTCTTTTTTCAACTTATGCTTTCTGTTTACTTTTACTCATTGCCCTTGGCAGTATCTAAGATGTGCTGTAGAGCTTGTGAGAACAAGTTACTAAGAGACTCTAAATGTTAGTAGAAAAGTGCATGGAGGGAGAAACCTGATTTTTTTAAAAAGTAACCTTTGAAGTCGTCATTGTCATTCATGTGATCAGTCCTGTCTGACTCTCCATGACCCCATGGACTGCAGCACACCAGGTTTCCCTGTCCTTTCTATTTCCCAGGGTTTGCTCAACCTCAGGTCCATCGAGTTGGTGATGCCATCCAACCATCTCATCCTCTGTTGCCCACTCCTTCTGCGCTCAGTCTTTCCCAGCATCAGGGTCTTTTCCAGTGAGTTGGCTCTTTGCATCAGGTGGGCAAAGTATTGGAGCTTCAGCATCAGTCCTTCCAATGATTATTCAGGACTGATTTCCTTTAGGATTGACTGGTTTGATCTCCTTGCTCTCCAAGGGATTCTCAAGAGTTTTCTCCAGCAACACAATTTGAAAGCATCAGTTCTTCAGCCCTCAGCCTTCTTTAGGGTCCAACTCTCACATCCATACATGACTACTGGAAGAACCATAGCTTTGACTAGATGGACTTTTGTTGGCAAAGTGATGTCTCTGCTTTTTAATACACCATTTAGATTGGTCATAGCTTTTCTTCCAAGGAGCAAGCATCTTTTAATTTTAGTCGCCATCTGCAGTGATTTTTGAGCTCAAGGAAATAAAAATCTTTCACTGTTACCGTTGTTTCCCCATCTATTTGTCATGAAGTGATGGGACCAGATGCCATGATCTTAGTTTTTTGAATGTTGAGTTTTAAGCCAGCTTTTTCACTGTCATCTTTCACCTCCATCAAGAGGCTCTTTAATTCCTCTTCGCTTTCTGCTGTTAGGGTGATGTCATCTGCATATCTCAGGTTATTGATATTTCTCCTGGCAGTCCTGATCCAGCTTGTGATTCATCCAGCCCAGCATTTTGCATGATGTACTCTGCATATAAGTTAAATAAGCAAGGTGACAATATACGACCTTGACGTACTCCTTTCCCAATTTGGAACCAGTCTGTCTTTCTGTGTCTGGTTCTAAGTGTTGCTTCTTGACCTGCATACAGGTTTCTCAGGAGGCAGGTAAGGTGGTCTGATAGTCCCTTCTCTTAAAGAACTTTCCAGTTTGTTGTGATCCACACAGTCAAAGGCTTTGGTGTAGTCAGTAAAGCAAGTGTTTTTCTACAGTTCTCTTTTTTTTTTTTCCCTGTGATTCAATAGATGTTGGCAATTTCATCTCTGGTTCCTCTGCCTTTAAATCCAGCTTGCACATATGGAAGTTCTCAGTTCATGTACTGTTGAAGCCTAGCTTGAAGGATTTAGAGCATTACCTTGCTAGCATGTGAAATGAGCACAATTGTGTGGTAGTTTGAACATTCTTTGGCATTACCATTTGGGATTAGAATGAAAACTGACCTTTTCCAGTCCTGTGGCCACTGCTGAGTTTTCCAAATTTGCTGGCAGGTTGATTGCAGCTCTCTAATAGCATCTGTTAGGATTTGAAGTAGCTCAGCTGGAATTCCATCACCTCCACTAGCTCGTTCATAGTAGTGCTTCCTAAGGCCCACTTGACTTTGAGGTCCGTGATGTCTGACTCTAGGTGAATGATCACAGCTTCGTGGTTATCTGAGCCCATAAGACTTTTTTTGTACAATTCTTCTTTGTATTCTTGCCACTTAGTATCTCCTACTTCTGTTAGGTCCATACCATTTCTGTCCTTTATTGTGCCCACCTTGTATGAAACGTTCTCTATTAACCAATAGTTTTTTCTTTCTAAACTTTATTTTTTAGTTTCATGAACTAAACAAGCACATGCTCAGTGTAAGACAAATTGCTAAAAAGAGTAAAACCGTCCTGACCTCGCCTCCTGTTGGTTCATTTAGCAGCTGTTTCCATGCAGCTGTTGTGTCCCGTGGTCCCCTCTGATTCTCAGGAAGATGGGAGAGAAGTGGGCAGTGACCCCTATCTTCCCCCACCCCACACATGCAGAGGCCGTGTCCTGATGAGGAGAATGGGCAGCACAGGAGTGTCAGCGTCACATCAGGTGGCAAGAAGCATGAGTAGAAGTGTTCTGATTAGGGAAGGCAGCCAGGGAGGGCTTCTTGGAGGTGGTAACCTCGGCCCTCGGGCCTGGGCACAGGAGAAGAGGTGCCTTGTGGCTGGGGGCCGTGTTTCAACCTGTGGAGATGGCAAGTGCGAATGTCCTGAGGTCGAAAGTGCTCGCAGGAGCCACAGTGAGCCCACTGCAGCAGCAGCTACTCTCTGGGCTGAGAGCGACTGGGAGGAAGTGCTGTCAGGCAGGGGCCAGCCTGGGGTGCTTTTGTTTCCAAGTGTGACAAGAAGCCAGTTGTGACTGCTGTTTTGGATGTAACCACGGGTGCTCGTGCACAGGCCGCGGTCAGTGTCTGCTAGAGACAGGCTGCCAGCAGTGATGTGTTTCCTTCCAGATGGTCCGAGGGTGTGTTTGCACAGCGCCTTAAATTCAAGACGTTTTAGGGAGTTTTTACTGCATGTGTAGGACTATGGTGTCCTGGTGTTTTATGTCGTTTTTTGTTTTTGAAACATGTCAGTCATTTCCGTATTGGTGCCAATGGAGCAGCAAAACTGCCTCATCTTTACATGTATTTCAGGAGTCAATGAAGTTCTCCAGTAACAAGTCAGGATATTTTAGTCTAAAATATTTTAAACTTTGTGGGTCAGGGGGCAAAATCAAGGTGTGTAGGTATAGTGAGAAAACCATTTTCACAAATTTTTTATTGACGAAACTCACAAGTTCAGTAAAGTCTTTTGTAATACAATGCTAATGAGGATAGAATTCTCCTTTCGGGGAGGGATAACTCAATAGGGGTTCAGATTGGGAGCTCTTGTCACCAAAATTGATGTTAATGTTTCCTAATGCCACGTAGTAAGATTTTAGGGATTTTGCCTAATGCCGTTTCACACAGATGGGGACTGCCAGATCCTGCTACCAGTCCCTGAGCAGATGTCTTCCTTGAGCGTGTGCTTGCCTAGGAAAGATCTCTGGGTCCCCTGAGAGTGTCCCCCGCCTGTTCTTCGCAACAGGCTCTCCTGCAGATGAGGCGCCTCGGTTTTGCAGTCACATGGATTTTGAGCACATGTGTGCTTTGCCCTTTCCTCAAGGTCTGTAAGTCGTTGCTGGAATTGTAGCTGGCTTGTGGGAAATAGATTATGTTAAATTTTCATGAGAATCGAGATCCCATGGTTTTAACTTCCGGCACCGCAGGACAGGAAGTGTATAAAGCTGCTTGTTGTTACTTAATGTGTGGAAATGGCTTTCCCTCCCCTTCCCCACTTGGGACTTCTGACCACAGCTCTCTTCAGGCAACCACCTGAGTGGATCTTCATGGTCAAGCAGATAAATTTGACTCCTCCTGAACTATTGCACAGCCGGGCCATTGCAGGTTCCTCACTAACAAAGGTCGCTGAAGGGCTTCCTTCCACTGGTGCCGCGTGGCCATGGGCAAGAGCAGAAGGAGATCCTTCCCATGCCCACACCCTCCCTCGGTCCCTTGGTCTGATCGAGGCTTGTCCGTGGTTGATGGAGTTGCGTGTCAGCACAGACATGCCTTATCTAAACTGTTCGGCTCTGTCCAGTTATTAGGTTCTTCTTTTTCATAAATAACAGTTGCCGGTAGGGGTTGATGAAGGCTTCTTAGCACATTTCTATGACCCAAGCTCCATCTACCAGCTCTTGTTGAAGGCAAGTCTCCAGACACACGGATTAATTAAACATTTTGGCACGCAGATGGGGGACTGTCCACAGATCAGTGTGCTGAAGTCTCAGGTGTTGTCCTTTAAGTTAACTGTGGTGGTGGTGGTGGTTGAGCCGCTAAGTTGTGTCCCCATGGACTGTAGCACTGCAGGCTCCTCTGTCTTCACCTGACCTGAAAACTTTACAAGAGGCAGACAAGATTCTCAGGGCTCCTTTCTGGATACTGGTCAGCATCAGGCTGCTGGAAAGCCCTCAGCCTTGTAGTTTCTCATACAGCCACTGGGGACCAAGTCTTGGATATGACCCCCAGGTACCAGCTTTGGCAGCTGCCCTATTCATGCAGGGGTAGGAGGGTCCTGTGATATTTTAGCCCACCCCTGAATTTAGCTGAGACATTCCTGGCATCCTTTACTCTGACTGATAAGCTGGTGATATCACCAGTTACAGCTCATTTCTTTAATCCATTCTGCCAGTTGCCAAAACATGGAGTGTTTGGGAGGAAGGTTTACACGAGTTGTCTCTAAGGTGTCATGTTTAGCCTGAGTGCTTCCCCATACCCTCACCTCTGGAACCTGCCAGAGGAGTTAAGTGGTCCTGGCAGCTCGATGTGGGTTACTCAGCCTTAGCAGGAAGGCTGACTACAAGGAAGGTGTTAGAACCTGTTGATTATTTGACTTCATTTGTTTCCTAATTAATCATATGTGTACTCTGCACCTGCTATGTTCAACACATGAGCACTAGCAGGGTAACAATGATGTGAAGCTCTGTCCCTTTCCTTCAAGCTTAGACGTGCAGGGAACATGTGGTCAGGTTAATCTACATACAAGGATCAGAGATTTCAAAAGATGGAGAGGTGACTCCCGATGGGAGAGGTTGTATGGTGTTAAAACTGATCTACATGTTTAAAATCCATGTTTTAATTATCTGTACAATGATTATAAAGGAAATGATGCCACATCATCTTTTGAAGATTATGAGTAGATTTTAGTTGGCTTTCTTCTTGGTTAACAAAATGAACGTGATGTTTTGGCAGCTCTCTGTGTGTGTGTGTGTGTGTGTGTGTGTGTGTTGTCAGCTGAGTCTTGCTTGCATAGAACCTGCGGACTTGCACATATCCCAATTCCCAAAAGTATATATAGAAAGGACTTTGTTCCCACAGTCTCAAAATTCTGCATTCTACATCGCTCTTAAGTAATTCATTTTTCAGATTTTAGGAGCGCAGAAGAAATTTCCCATTGGGACAGTGTTAAAATGTCATAGTATATGCCTTTATCATTGAAATTATAGACCCTTAAATCACCCCTCTCTTCGATCTTGCAGATTGTCTTGTTCTGGTAAATAGTAATTGCTTAAATATATTATTAGCAGTAGTGTTGTCAGTCTTAATTCTGTGTCTTGGCAGTAGGAAGGGGGGTGTGCAGGAGGATGGATGTGGAGAGTAAGAGTGTGTTTTGTGTTGCTCTGCCCTGGGCAGGACCTTGCTGTGGACCATCTCTGAAGAAATTTAATGTTTCTTCTCAACCATGTGTTAAGCTGCCTTCCCGTGGTTCTGACCCAGAGAGATCGCCCCTCAGTATTGAAATAGTTCTTAATCCTGCTTATCTCCACTAGGTGAGGGGAGGCAGTGGTTTAACTGATGCCCTGTGAGAGGCAGCTGGGTTTACTTTCTCGTCTTGATGTATCAGTACTTGATGATATTGATAAACCAGCCAAATTTTTAATTGGCGAAAGTTCAGGCATAATTTAATGATAAACATTCTGGGGCTATGAATTTTTTCCCTTTGTATTTGGTCTTTTTCTCCCTTTGAAATGGAGGCCATGAATCACTTGTGTAATGAAGAATGAACATGATGAGAGAAGAGAGTCTAGGATTTATGACTTTGGTCCTGGATGGTTGATAACACTCATCATACGGGGGCATGCTGGAGGAAGAGCAGATAGAGGGTGGACGTGGCAGGCCAGCTAAAGGTTCCCGGAGGCATTCACGGTAGTCGTCCACTAGGTGCTGAGTTTGTCAAGCCGCATCTCAGCTGGGAGGTCTCCGTAAGAGGCATCAGATTAGGAACTTCAGTGATGATGGCTTTCTGAGCTGTGGTGAAATCACCTTTGAGGTGATGACAGCCCACTCGAGGAGCAGACAGCAAGGGCCTCCAGGAGGTGGGGGAGCCAGGAGGCTAGGGGTCGGTGTCCGCTCACTGAGCTGCGGCAAGGGATGGGGTGAACCTGTTCTCTCCTTTCACGGCCCTCTTAGCTACTTGCAGTTCACTGATGACATCCTTAAAGAAGACATGAGTCAACGACTGTAGCTCTTTGTGAACTGATATTTTAACATAACCACATAAATCATTTACTGATATCAGTCTGTGACTGCATGATTGTGAAAACACGTCATTAGCAATGTTTGTCTTAGGTGTTAAGCGACAATGTGTATTCTGGACCTTTATGTCTACAAAACGCTTTGTTATTTAGTCACTAAGTCATATCTGACTCTGTGACCCCAGAGACTGTAGCCTGCCAGGCTCCTGTGTCCATAGGATTCTCCAGGCAAGAACTAGAGTGGGTTGCCATTTCTTTCTCCAGGGGACCTTCCTGACCCAGGGGTTGAACCCATTTCCTGCATTGGCAGGCAGAATTCTTTACCACTGAGCCACCTGGGAAGCCCACAGAATGCTTTTCAACCTATTTTCCTGTTCTCAGCTAGAATTGAGGCAAAATGAGTAAAATTAAGAAACTTGGCATAGCCAGATCTTAGCACACGCTACTGTGTACAGAATACCCTCTCACACGGCCACTGACCCATTCGCTCCAAGTAAGTTGTCTAGCCGCTGAAACTTTCACCAGGGTGGGGCAGTCACCTGGGGCTGGAAAAGGATTAGGAGGACAGGGCAAAAATCCAAGACTGCTAGGGGCGTGATGGGATCTCCATGTGACTGGTTTGAGCCTCTGAAGGAGTCCAGTATTAGGGTCCATAGGTAGTAAGTATTCCTGCGTGGAGAATCCCAGAGACTGGGGAGCCTGGTGGGCTGCCATCTATAGGGTCGCACGGAGTCAGACACGACTGAAGCGACTTAGCAGCAGCAGCAGGTGGTTTAGCTATCCCACAGTCTGGTTTGCTAGCCCAAGTTATTTCGTTCAGATTGCCCTCGGGACATTCAGGCCGGATCCTTACTCTAAGCGGTGCAGCCCGCGCCTCCCTGCCCAGCCTCCGCTTGCTAGTGGCGGGTGCAGGCGTCTGCGCTGCTTCTCCGCTGGGGGAGTTACGTTGGGCTCGTAATCTGTGAGTTTAATTATTTATTTATTTTTCCTCCCTGTTACGTTGCCCTCTGTGCTTCCAAGGCTCGCCACAGACTCGGCAGTGAGAGTTTCCTGGTGTTTGGAAACTTCTCTGTTTTTAAGACTCCCTTCCAGGGATGGAACTCCGTCCCTCCCTCTTTTGTCTCTTTTTTTGTCTTTTATATTTTTTCCTATCTCCTTTCGAAGACAATGGGCTGCTTTTCTGGGTGCCTGATGTCCTCTCCCGGCATTCAGAAATTGTTTTGTGGCATTTGCTCAGCGTTTAAATGTTCTTTTCATGAATTTGTTGGGGAGAAAGTGGTCTCCCCATCCTATTCCTCTGCCATCTTAGGACCACCTGTAGGTGGTTTAGAACCTGGCCTTAGAGCATCTAGGGGCCCAAGTTCCAAATGAGTAGTTTGAATTCAACAAAATGCTTAACCATTGTCCTGCATTTTATTGCCACTGACCTAAACCCTCAGTTTTGAAGGAAGAGTTGAACGTTCCCAGTCACCCACCAAACTTAATTATATCTGTTTTATCAGAGTGTCCTATTTTATTGGAAGTACTTGCACAGCAGTCACTCTCATGTTACATGACTTTTAATTCCCAATGGCTCTTAAATCCTTTAATCCTTATGTTGTGTTCATTTCTCTATGTCTACATTGTTGCAAGCTCCCTAAGAAAGAAGAAAGTGTTAGTGACTCAGTGGTGTCTGAGCCTATGTGACCCTGTGGACTGTAGCCTACCAGGCTCCTCCGTCCATGGGATTTTCCAGGCAAGAATACTGAAGTTGCCATTTCCTTCCAAGGATGGGGCAGTATCTGTGTGTCTAAACATCTTCAGTGGGCAGCTCCTGAGTGTAGGTACCTTGTTGACAAGTGTGTTGACGTCCGAGGGTGATGGCATTTTAGGGAGGCCGTGGCTGGGCCCTGAGTGTCGCCCAAGGCTGCCATGTGCCCTCTGTGCCAAGGTGTGCACTGCCCTACTGAAGCCGTGTGTGTTGCGGCTGGTCTGCAGAGTGCTTCAGAGCGCCGGGAAAGTCACACAGCAGGCAGGCTCTTTGGGGCAGAGAGAGTGAAATCAAGGAGCATGATCCGAAGCTGCAGCTGTAGGTGAATCATTCCAGTTAAATAACTCACACTCCACTTTTGGTTACTTAGTGTTTCTACACCATTTAGCATCTGACGAAGCCTCATTTGACGTGACGAATATGTTCTCTTTGGCTTGTGTGTCTTCAGGACAAAAGTTTGGTCTGAGGTGTAAGTTTGTGGGACATAAAATCACCATCTCTCATTTATATAGATTGTAACCTGAAACTTCGTACCAAAAGCTGTTTTCTAGAGTAACTCAGACTTGCCCCAGAGCTAAGATTTATTTCTTCTAATGCAGAACTGCCTTCTCGGAGAAGCTGATTTTTGATCATTAGATCAAAACTGAAGAATTGGAGTTTGAATAATACATAAAGTTTAGGCATCTTTAAAAAAAAAAATTGTTTATTTGACTGTGCAGGGTCTCAGCTGTGGCATGAGAAGGCTTCGTTGCAGCACATGGGATCCAGTTGCCTGCGAGGGGTGGTGCACGGGCCCCCGTGCTGGGTGTCTTAGCCACCGGGCCAGCAGGGGAGCCCTGTAGGCGTCACAGTGCTCATCAGGGCATCAGGTGGACAAACGGGGTTCTGTAGGGCTAGTGCATTGTTACGTGACAGGCACGGTTGTTTCTGACCCTTGAGTTGTGAATTCCTTGGGATATTGGAGCATAATCAATGGAATGTTATAACTAGACCTCAAAGAGCAAACAGTACACAATGTTTATTGTCAAAGACTATACTTTCTTGTTGCCAGAATAAGTGAATTAATTAAAAAAAATTTATTCGGCTTAAGTTGCATTAGTATTTCAGGCCACGTAAACTTGGAGCTAATCTTCAATCCGCTTGGGTTTTAGGTGTGAAAAGTGGACCAACAGGGCACGGTGTTGTGGCCGGCTCACGGAAAGGCTGCCAGGACCTCCTCAGACCACGGGAGGAATCCAGGAAGAAGGGGAGAGGCCAGAAGGTCAGTGTGTGCAAACATTGTCTTAAACTTTCCGCTGCTGCCGTGCCGTGATGTTCTGCCCCGGGTTAATGCCACATAAACGGCTCTGTCCAGCTTGCATTTGATTTTTTAAAAAATTAATTATGGGTGGATGTTGGGAAACTCTGACAATAAAACCAAGAGCACTGTTTACATTCAGGACAAAGTTACTACTGGTGGAGCCAACCTCCTTGCGCCCCTTGCCAGGGCATTTCTCGCTTGTAAAAACGCCACCAGCTTCCCTCGAGCAGAGAGCGTTGGCCGAGCCAGCAGTTGTTCTGTCATCTGAGTAGTAAGCAGCCACTAGGTAGGAGGTGAAGAGCCTGGCCATCTGGGATTCGTGAGCTGCTCACGGCCTGACCCGAAGCCGTCGGAGGGAACGGTTTTGTGCTGAGACTTGGGTCTTCCAAGGCTGCAGCCTAGGAACCTGCTCGCTCGCGCGCACTCTCTCCTCTCTCTCGCTCTCCTCTCTCTCACCCCCTCGCCCCCTCCCCACTGTCTCAGAGAGTATCAGGCTCTGAGGCCCACCCGCTGAGGCTCACGTGGGCCACTCCAGGAGGACTTTACAGTTGTTGATCCTTCAACATCTGCTCTCACGGCCGAGCTCTTGAATTAGCCCCTTGTTATCTTGTGCC